>JAPYKE020000084.1:0-600000 GCA_028554795.2 Sinohyriopsis cumingii
TGGTATACGGAGTGATGATGATCAGAGCATGACTGACTTTGTCAGAATTCTGTTTCACTAACTTGGAACGTTATGAATAATAATAATATTATTATTACATTCAATCCAATCGGTTTTGAAGCTTGACTGGGAGGAGACATTGTCTAAGTTTCGGCATGTTATTAGCATTCAGCATCATTGTATGGCAGGATTATAGTCGCTGAAGATGTATACCCGGTAGTTGTCGTAAATGAAAATAATATCAAGCCTCCTTCCAATATGGTCACCACAACAGTCTTCATTGCATTTTTTATCATAATCCTTGAACGGATAACTATATCAGCGTGTGATTTTCACTGAAAGAAATTTTATAATGTATTGCTGATCCTTAATGAAAATGGTCCACTCAGGCGATACAGCCATATGCTGATCATATTGAATATATTATTACAACGCCACTTTTATGAATGAATTTCTGGACATGAGCTTTCAATGAAAGACCCATTATTTTTCCTATTTCCTTGTACATGATACTGGTTACAGGCTGATCACAAATGTGACCGCCATGTTTTCCATCTGGACATTGTTATTATGATTACTTCTCGTTGGCGGGTTATATGGATTTTGCGTTTCAGCAAGAACATTTCTTATGGTTTTTAGTGCCTCCTAAATGGAAATGATGTGCATCTGATATATAACATGTCCAGCATGGCAGCTGTCTTAGTATTGTTACTTCCTTAAAATTGACTGTCGTTTCGTCATAAGACTCCTTATATCATGCTGGTCCTAAATTGAGACAGGTTTCATCGGACAATTTATATGACCACCATGGTGTCCATCTTGAAAATCTTGCTAAAGGTACCCCTGGTAAACGGTGAGTGATTTTGACAGTGCGTTTTCGTTAGAAGTGTTATTTTGGCGTGTACATAATCGTCAAATGATTGATGCAAACATTTTTAATGATTTTCCTCTTAAATTGTAATCCATTTTTACATGAAGTTTTAATCAGTTCTTATGATGTTTATTTGGTCTTTAAATGAAATAATGCAAATTTCCCGCACCCAGACATTATGAAAATTTTGTTACTCTAATGCTAGATGCCTATATCAGAATGGGGTTTTCATCGAAAAATGGTCTTATCATGCCTGGTTGGTAGTTACTGAAAATGGTGTCAGTCGTACATGCGATAAGACTGCAAATGTACATATGTGCATTGCTTCATGCATCTTTTTACCAGGTGGATTGTGTTAGTAGAAAACTTAAGCATATGTTCAAGATTATTCTATTGTGAGATCTTAGCATTATTTTAGTTTTATTTCACTTTGTAAGAAAACGTTATCAGACTACAATGGTTAAACAATTGCAGTTTTTACTTCAGTGTGATTGCATTATGGATTTTGGTCATTTTTATGCGAAAATTGTTGGATATTTTGAATGTTCATATCTTGAGGTATATGCCTTTCATTATCTGTTCACGATTGCTGTACGTGAATAGTACTAGCTTGCTGTAAATCAATGATACTAGCTTGTTATAAGTAAATGATACTAGATTGCTGTAAGGTAATGATACTAGTTTGCTGTATGTTAATGATATTAGCTTGCTGTAAGTGAATGATATTAGCTTGCTGTAAGGTAATGATATTAGATTCCTGTATGTTAATGATACTAGCGTGCTGTATGTTAATGATATTAGCTTGCTGTAAGTTAATGATATTAGCTTGCTGTAAGTTAATGATACTGGCTTGCTGTAAGTTAATGATATTAGCTTGCTATAAGTTAATGATATTAGTTTGCTGCAAGTTAATGATATTAGATTGCTGTATGTTAATGATACTAGCATGCTGTAAGTTAATGATATTAGTTGATGTAAGTTAATGATACTAGCTTGCTGTAAGTTATTGATATTAGCTTTCTGGATGTTAAAGATACTGGCTTGCTGTAAGTTAATGATATTAGCTTGCTATAAGTTAATGATATTAGTTTGCTGCAAGTTAATGATATTAGATTGCTGTATGCTAATGATACTAGCATGCTGTAAGTTAATGATATTAGTTGATGTAAGTTAATGATATTAGCTTGCTGTAAGTTTTTGATACTGGCTGGCAGTAAGTTAATGATACTAGCTTGCTTCAAGCATATTGAATGATAAGATACTATCAATTAAAATTAGATGCATTGTGTCGAGACAAGCTCGTGGCTGCTCATGATTTCGGCATTATTATTTGAAAAAATATGCCTATCTGATTATTGCATTACAATATTAAAATTGCAATGCAGTAGATTTCTTTACTGACGATTACAATAATACTAGGATATACACCTCTTATCATGAACACATGGTCAAATGGTCGTTGTATAATTTTAAATACAGCTTGATATGTTAGATAGAATAAACCCAATTAAATATCACAGATGAGCTCTAGTGAACATTGTAGGAGAAGATAGGGGCGAACCGCATTCATTAAAAAAACCCAATAGAAATTAAAAGTTGGTTACTCTTATCCGATGTACCATTGTTAGGCAGATGCTATAATTAAACAAACTTAAACAACTGAGGGAATATTTTACTTCAATCTGCATTATCCAATTAACATTGTATCGGGAAACTTAGCATACTTTACAATCAAATCCCTTCGGCTAGTGTGTCATGCAGTATATAACATTGTCATCATTTTATTTTAGGTCCTGCCTTTTATGTTGAGGACAATACCATGATGGACAGGGAGGATAGAAAGAAAAAGGTATAACATTTAAGGTCTTGCTTGTGGGACACTGTGGAAACAAAAATACAATGCTGACCAAGTGTCTTTGGGAAAGATGCATGCATGCCAACCATTTGTCTTTTGGCGTAATCATTAAGCTTGTTTACACTAAATTATGCCTTACGCATAAATGTGATCTAATTACGCGTTTTAAATATATCACCGTCCAAAAAATTAATAAATTGTTTTCCCATTTTTATTAACATCCCATTAATCCCACAGACAGAAAAGATGGCTTCTGTGCAACTACAACATAAGAGTACGCTTGTCCGTAGAGTTAAATGCACTTTCCTAACAGTATTATGTTCTTCCTATAGCAGCTGTCCTATTTCCAAGAAACAGGTTGATTGTACTTTTAAAGGTTTGACCTTTGTGTCTATCTATATCAGCTGTGTGGCTTACTTAGGAGAAAACAGATTTTTTTTTCTTCTAAGTTTTAAACTTTTATCGCAGATTATTGGTTCAAATTCATATCTGGTACAGCTTCTATATGTAGGTATATGGCGCTAAAAGTCTTTTCGGATTTATTCTAGTCAATGTATATGTTAGATTAAAAAAACTAAAATGTTTTTCAAATAATTTCACAGATGGATTGAAAAGAAGAAAAGGCTATTCAGAAATGAATACATGAATTACATATTACAGCGTTCCATTGTAGGGCAGCTTCATGCCCCCTGCAGGATGTGTGAAAAGGATTTTAATATTGGTCATGGTGATAAAACAAAGCAACATTGACTTAGCTGTTTTACTAACTCCTATACTAAGGTAACCTCTTTTCTACAGCAGAACTAAACTAATTTTATGAATGCAAATACGTTATTACCGAATTCTTAATAGAACAAGGACTACCTCTAGCCGTAGAAGACTGCATTGGTCCTTTGTTCAAACAGACGTTTCCTGAAAACATGCATATGCAAGAACAAAATCATTTAATATTTTTTGGTGTTTAGCAGAAGATACTTCACTTAAAATTACAGAAATCATGAAAGTTCAGCCATTTAGTATTGCAACAGACATGGGTAGTGATTATGAAGACAAAAAGTTGTACACAGTCTGTGAGAGACTTTGACAACAAAAAGGGTAAAGTCAGTGTGTTCTTCTTTCATTACCAAAGTTAACAGTAGATTCCACTGGAGAATACATATTTTTATTTGGCAGAAGTGTATGGGGTTTTCAGCTGATGCTGCATCGGTCATGACTGGAATTTGTAAATGAGTTGCATTCTATAGTTTGGAAAATGTATCCGTCATTGTTCATATCAGGTTGTCTCTGTCATATGATGTTCCATGCTGCAGGAAAGGCTGATGAGACATTATAAGGAGAACTCCCGGAGTATCAAGTTGGCACTCTTCATGACGATGTACTTCATGCGGAGAGACTTGATTTTTTTCATCTTATTTCCCAGCTGAACGACCCAATAACTAGAAGATATAAAGTTCCACTTCTTTGTCAGGTTAAGAAAGAAATATTAGTTCTTTACCATTGCAATGTTGAATGTGAGAGATTTTTCAGCACTATTAACAAAAGTAAGGCTGAATCCAGATCCAGGCCCTGTAACCCAACACTTAGTGCTCTACTGGTGTGCAAAACATGTATAGTCTCACCTGGTACAAAGTGTTTTGAAATGCAATTATGAGAGTCTGTTGCTTTTTAAAAATGAAAGTGTTCAATATGAAAACATGAAGCATTAATTTATGTTAAAAGTCCTAAGGGATACATGAATCATTTTGTACATATACTCATTGAATTTTAGTCCTGTTATATGTGGATGACTCTTTATCTGCTCAGATTATTCTTTTTGTCCACTTGAATTACTCGTTTTTCCTAGTCAGGGGTTGGCATGTATGAAGATGTATCAATATCACTGTGATTACATCCCTCCCTCCTTCGTCATGAAGATGATATAGACTTTTAACTGTTCTTATTTTTGAAACGTTGTCTTGAATATTTCCCTTTGTGTAGCATTACTCCACTTGTGTAGGAACCGTTGCATTCAACTTTGTTTCTCTATACATCCTTTCATAATGCAGGTATACAGCAGTCTTTGTGTCTTTCTGTATGTGTGCCTACCTGCTCACCCCTTCTCGAATCTAGCACAGTCTTGTTAGTGAAGAAATATTAATTGATTACACACCAGTTACAATTACCAAATTTTGTAGATGGCTTGTGTTTAGGGTAAGATGAAATCCTATTGATTTCAGGTCCATAAGGCCAAAACAAATATGTCTCTGGTTGGCTAATCAACCATGGTTTTCGTTCCTGACCCTTGCACATTTTACCCCCGCCCCATGTAAAGATCAATTATGAAATTGATTTGCGCATCTAATTGAATTGGTTTTGCCAACTAGTTACACTGCTAAGTACATTACACAGTAATGCTCACAGGATGTGCATTTGTGTAATTCACTAAAACTTGGTAATGATTTGCACACTTGAAAAGCAGTCATGCACAAGAACTCCCATGAATTAGTTTCAAGTTACTCAGATGAAAATGTACTCTGCGCAGTGTACAGTTTTATCCAGCTGTTCATCCTTAAAGTTCTTGTCCTGAGCCTAGTCAGACCAGTATAAATATGTTAGCATTTCTCGCAACTTGTATTTTTTTAGAAACTATATTTACATTCAGTTACTTCGGCGTGACATGAATGGATGTTAAACTAAATTGCATTGGCACATTGGGCCCTGTAAAAATCATTCTGTCATAGCTTGAACCTTGCATCAAAGAAGTTTTACAAATGTGTATTTATAATACATGCTCTCAAGAAGACCCAAAATGACCGGGTCCCAACAGCATTCACCTTTAGATGATGAATTTCTTTGGCAAATACTGGCTGATCATAGTGATGAAGGCAATTTATTTTTAACGTTGGAAAATATATCAGATTGTTAAAGGTGGGAAAGTGTTAATGGAGATACCAGTGAGTGAATTTTATCCCGAAATCGCGTAAAAATACGAGTTCGAGGTACATAAAGGATGGTTAAAAAAAATACAGATTTATGGTTAGCTCTGCATTTCAAAGGTACTTTGAAAATACATGTAGGAAAGGTTTACAGCCAAATTAAAATATAGACAATTTAAAAGTAGTTAGAATTTTTAATTTGTGTTCTTGTCACAATTTAGGCATATTGGATCATGTGCTACAAAACTTTATAGCCGTGGCTGTAAGATTACAATAAATCTATTAAATAACAATCTAAAATTGAATTTAAGAAGTAAATATATTATTTCATCATAATACTTATGTTTGAACATTTAGACTATGGCATCATTGACTTAAAATCCTGATACAGCAATATGGTAACGTAAATGTGGCATTGGAGTCAGCAGGTTGCTAATTCAAGAAAGTTAAGTAGCGGCTAAACTTGTGTTAGTGAAGAATCTTACTTTGGAGCAGATGTATTCGAATACAATACCTTCGATCTATGGAAAATTTTACTCAACTACCATAAGAAAAAGTTTACAAACTTGTTTCAGCTGGCTAAGATAGCCATGTATATGCCCCTTTAGAAATCAGACTCTTCACAGTATTGAACAATATTCATTCAGAGGTAAGCAACATCTTAAGCTCAGAAACTGTCAACAGATTAATGCATATTGAACCAGAGGCAAGATCTTTTAAAGAATTTGATTTCAAAAGGGTCTTACATAATCCAGCAGGACAAAAGCGAGATGGATATTAAATTGTTATGCAATATTGAACTAAGGTCGTTTCCTCCTCCCCCTCATGTTTGTTCTGCCTCCACTTATTTGTATGATAATGTGGGAATCCTGGTAGAATATATGCATGATACAGTGTGACTCTGCTATACCATTGTACATATAGAACTTGACCGTGTTATAGACTGAACCATGTGATGTGAAATCAGTACAGTTAGCTGAATACAATGATGCTTGTACCCCAATACATTTGCGGGAGAGAGTTGAGTAATACATGTGGGTGCAAGAATAAGTGACTTAAACACGCACCAACACACCATTCAATCATGGGGAAAATAATCCAACCTTGATTTGATCTGGCCATCCAATAAGTATGGTGTCTTTACAAGACATTTAAAAGAAGACTGTTAAATATTTGTTTGAGACAAACTCGTTGATTCTGTATCAAGATCTTTTAATTGTCTCATGCCCTTTCCACAATTACGGCCTCTTCCTTTCCCTCCTGCTACTTGTTCTGTTTCTTTCTGCCTTTGCTGAAAAGGTTCAATTATTTTTGTGAGTTTCTTTCTAAAGTCATCCGCCGAAGGTAATGATGAGAAGGCGGTAAAGGTAGTACTACTGTCGCATGCAAAAATCCTTGAGCAAAATAAAACAATCTGCTAAATCTAAATTAAAGTTATCCTCTACTGGAATTATTACATTCATATTCGTAATTTCATCACTCTATGCATCAACATCAGAAGTACCCCAATATATAGACTTCATTGTTTCACCCGAATACATGGTCTTCATAGTTTGAGTTTTATTCAAACTATGTCGCAATGATTAGCTACATACGAATCCTGTTGCGTCTATTTATTTGATGCGACAGCATAAAGCCGATCTCTTCTGGTTAGAAGAAATTCACCCCTCTCTGACTGAATGTTTTAACACGCATTTTGATTGGTGAAAGATTGCAATACATTTCAATCAGGCTTTGGATATATATGTATATAAAGTTATGAATGCAACTACACCTAAGCACTGATCTTTGAAGGCCACTCAGTTTTTAAAGAAGCATGACCATTTTTTGCATAATAGATTGTGTTATCCACCACGCTACCAAATAGTAGGAATGACTAGTACTTTTGGTGGAAAGACCACTAAGATTAAAGTGACAAATCAAAGGACGAAACTGGTTCCTTGAGTTGATTATCAGTGACTGGAATCCTTCTGGGTGGCTTATGTTTGGTTCAGGAAATTATTATTTTGATATTGAATTTAAATGGTCAATGATGCTGTGACTAAAACAAAATTCAAAAATGCTTTCTGCATTATTATTAATTATACATACTGAAGTGAGACTGTTAAGATTGCTCGCTCTTGGAGATAAATTATTTCTGTGCGAAACGTCAGTTATCTACGAAGAAGTCTATAAAAACTGGGTCATGTTTATAATGTGCATTTTATAGCACTTGTGTTGATGGATTTCCTTGAATAATGTCACTAAACGTGTTGCTGTGCTTCCATTACTACCATGCTATAGACCTGTATAACCATGGTATGGGCATGTACAACTATGGTATGGACCTGTACAACCCTATTATTGGACTGCATAAATTATCCGTCCATAAATATATATCCTTGATATTGCTCTGTAGTTCATATTGTTTATCCCGTTGTGGTCAGACTTTAAATATGGGATTTATGGTCAAAATTGTGACGAAGTATTGAGCAAGACATGTGATATTTCATTCGATTGGATGACCCTGCTCCCACTCTGTATGCCGTATTACTAATCCAATTTTGATCAAATGTGGAATATTTGCTTACGTCTTAAAGATCTCAGATGCTTTGCAATAATGAGCTAGATCCACACATGCTAATGAGTTTACCTTGTATGTGATTGGCTGCATTATTGTGACTACTTCAAGCAGCTTAAACTTGATAAATAAAAATGGAAGTCATGAGTGGAAATAACCTGATAGCAGGATACGGTAAGTTAGGCTCCTTAAGTTGTTTGGATTTTCTTTGCATTACGTTTGATAATATAGGAGTATAAGCTTATCTTAGGAATGGTGTGGGCAATAGGCAACAAAATAATGCCACGTCAGGAACATATTTATTTGATTTAATACATATCAGCCAGCTCAGTGACTGAAATAAAGATAACTCGATGGTTTAAATAATAACATGATTATAACATTATTTGTGGACAAACCAACAGTAAAATGTAAATTTCTGAACTTTGATTTCGGGGTAGAGGTTCCACAACAAGCACAATAAAGCTAAGACTAGAGGGCTTCCTACCCATATTTCAGGCACATGCATTTTAAGTATGTTTTCATTATCTGGATCACATTTTATCTGCATTCCCTTCAAATCAACGACGGTGCATGCTTTTCAACATCTTAATGTGCAAATAAACATGTGACAGTTGCCATGTCGATGTTTTTGACCGCTCGAGGGGCTTAATGGTTAGAGTGTCTGCCTCACATACGGGAGGTCGTGGGTTCAATCCCGGACCGAGTTAAACAGAAGGCTTATAAAAATGGTACTTACAGCTAGGCGCTCACCATTTTGAGGTTAGTGTTAGGACCAGTCGACCTGATGTCAGGATAATGTGACTGGGTGGGACATCATTCCACATACCTGCAGCATGATAACCCATTGCTAGACATCACTATAAACTGCCATACTGCAGACATATTTGCTGTATGACTGCAAAAATGTCACAGCTACATTAAAAATCCAAAACACAACACATACATTGTCCGTTTTCATATTTTATATTTATTCCCTTAAAATTATGGACGGTGCATTCTTTTCAACATATTATTGTGCAAAATAAGCATTTAACAGTTGCCATGTCGATCTTCTACTGATTGTGTGGCGGGGGAATAGTCTGTATCCATGCAAGTTTCGTCTAGGCTTTAGGTTGTTGCTGTTGTTGTTGTTGTAGGGTTAACGCCATTTTTCGACACACGATAAGCTATATATGGCGGCCAGTATAAATTGTGCAGGAAGAACCCGGGAAAACCCCGGAAAGAACCATCGACTCACAAGAAGCTACTGGCAAGCTTTGTCACATAGCCACATGAGCCGAATTCGAGACTCGAAGCCACGCAGACAGAGGTGAGATGACGGTGAGCGTTTTAGACCACTCGGCCACTTGGGGCCCGTGTAGGAAATGATTAAATCTAACTCCTCCATTTAGACTATCTTAGAATTGATTATCAGGCCATATTCACACATTTTTTTTAGAACGATTTAAACTGATGGACCATTGTAATAGTGCAGATATCTTTGATAACCAGTTCATTATATCAACAATCAACAATCAGCTTTATGAGGCAAATGGTATCTGTAAACAATTCCTTGAGGTGCATATTGTTACCCACGCTGATTAATGAATCAATTACTATGATTAGCATATGATGAATGGTTAATTTTGATAATTTCTTCATATGACCATTGAATCTAGTAAAGTTAAAATATTGTCTAATGCTATTAAGTTCTATATTATTTGTAGGTGAAACAGGAAACCTTAACAGTGAAAAGACAATTTAAAAGAGAAGAAACATTCGCGCCTACAGATGAACTTGCCTTTGCTCCAAAGAAGATGAAAGCACCAAGTAAACCTTTCGAGAATTTTTTTATATTTTATTTCCCTTTGTTAGCTGTAGAAACATGTGGCTTCTAAGTTGGGCGTTTCCTTTCGTTTGTCTTTCCAAATTTCTGCTATTCCAACCATCACATATGCTTTCATTCTCACACTATAGCTTCAATAGTTTCATGGATTTTAATCATAGTTGAATGAACTTGACTAGATCTTAGTTGCATTTTTATACAAGCAGCCAATGGCATTATGGAGATATATATATAACTCATGATTATCAGACCAATCATCTCTCTGCAGTCATCCTTCCCAAATTAACATCAAGGTGTGACCGAAATTTGCTTTTCGCTAGATAGTGATGAGTCGTGGCTGAGAGTGACTGCCAATATCTGTGCCACAGTTTCACATAATTATTTCCTCTCATTGTTATATGTCTCCACTTTCGTTTGTACAAATCAACTTCCTTGATTAATGGATTTAAACCAATTGTGGTATACGGAGTGATGATGATCAGAGCATGACTGACTTTGTCAGAATTCTGTTTCACTAACTTGGAACGTTATGAATAATAATATTATTATTATTACATTCAATCCAATCGGTTTTGAAGCTTGACTGGGAGGAGACATTGTCTAAGTTTCGGCATGTTATTAGCATTCAGCATCATTGTATGACAGGATAATAGTCGCTGAAGATGTATACCCGGTAGTTGTTGTAAATGAAAATAATATCAAGCCTCCTTCCAATATGGTTACCACGACAACCTTCATTGAATTTTTTATCATAATTCTTGAACCGATGACTATATCAGCATATGATTTTCACTGAAAGACATTTTATAATGTATTGCTGATCCTTAATGAAAATGGTTCACTCAGACAATACAGCCATATACTGATCATATTGAATATATTATTACAACGCCACTTTTATGAATGAATTTCTGGACATGAGCTTTCAATGAAAGACCCATTATTTTTCATATTTCCTTGTAAATGATACTGGTTACAGGCTGATCACAAATGTGACCGCCATGTTTTCCATCTGAACGTTGTTATTATGGCTACTTCTCTTTGGCGGGTTATATGGATTTTGTGTTTTAGCAAGAAAATTTCCTATTGTTTCTTGTGCGTCCTAAATGGAAATGATGTGCATCTGATATATAATATGTCCAGCATGGCAGCTGTCTTAGTATTGTTACTTCCTTAAAATTGACTGTCGTTTCGTCATAAGACTCCTTATATCATGCTGATCCTAAAGTAAGACAGGTTACATCGGACAATTTATATGACCACCATGGTGTCCATCTTGAAAATCTTGCTAAAGGTACCCCTGGTAAACGGTGAATGATTTTGACATGCGTTTTCATTAGAAGTGTTATTGTGGCGTGTACATAATCTTAAAATGATTGATGCAAATACCTTTAATGATTTTCCTCTTAAACTGTAGTCCATTTTTACATGAAGTGTTAATCAGTTCTTGTGATGTGTAGTTGGTCCTTAAATGAAATAATGCAAATTGCTCGCACCCAGACATTATGAAAATGTTGTTACTCTAACGCTAGATGCCTATATTAGAATGGGGTTTTCGTTGAAAAATGGTCTTATCACGCCTAGTTGGTAGTTACTGAAAATGGTGTCAGTCGTACATGTGATAAGACTGCAAATGTACATATGTGCATTGCTTCATGTGTCTTTTTACCAGGTGGATTGTGTTAGTAGAAAACTGAAGCATATGTTCAAGATTATTCTATTGTGAGATCTTAGCATTATTTCAGCTTTATTTCACTTTGTAAGAAAACGTTATCAGACTACACTGGTAAACAATTGCCTGTTTTACTTCAGTGTGATTGCATTATGGAATTTGGTCATTTTTATGCGAGAATTATTGGGTATTTTGAATGTTCATATCTTGAGGTATATGCCTTTCATCATCTGTTCACGATTGCTGTTAAGTTAATGACACTAGCTTGCTGTAAGTCAATGATACTAGCTTGTTATAAGTTAATGATACTAGATTGCTGTAAGGTAATGATACTAGCTTGCTGTATGTTAATGATACTAGCTTGCTGT
The DNA here is from genome assembly GCA_028554795.2 of Sinohyriopsis cumingii. Classification (NCBI taxonomy): domain Eukaryota; kingdom Metazoa; phylum Mollusca; class Bivalvia; order Unionida; family Unionidae; genus Sinohyriopsis; species Sinohyriopsis cumingii. The sequence goes on from JAPYKE020000084.1 coordinate 12,070, forward strand.
AAGTTATTGATATTAGCTTGCTGTAAGTTAATGACACTAGCTTGCTGTAAGTTTTTGATACTGGCTGGCAGTAAGTTAATGATACTAGCTTGCTTCAAGCATATTGAATGATAAGATACTATCAATTAAAATTAGATGCAATGTGTCGAGACAAGCTCGTGGTTGCTCATGATTTAGGCATGATTATTTGAAAAATATGTCTATCTGATTATTGCATTACAATATTAAAATTGCAATGCAGTAGATTTCTTTACTTACGATTACAATAATACTAGGATATACACCTCATATCATGAACACCTGGTCAAATGGTCGTTGTATAATTTTAAATACAGCTTGATATGTTAGATAGAATAAACCCAATTAAATATCATGGATGGGCTGTAGTAAACAATGCAAATTAAAAGTTGGTTACTCTTATCCGATGTACCATTACTATGCCGCAGATGCCATAATTAAACAAACTTAAACAACTGAGGGAGTATTTTAATTCAGTATGCATTATCCAATTAACATTCTATCGGGAAACTTAGCATACTTTACAATCAAATCCCTTCGGCTAGTGTGTCATGCAGTATATAACATTGTCATCATTTTATTTTAGGTCCTGCCTTTTATGTTGAGGACAATACCATGATGGACAGGGAGGATAGAAAGAAAAAGGTATAACATTTAAGGTCTTGCTTGTGGGACACTGTGGAAACAAAAATACAATGCTGACCAAGTGTCTTTGGGAAAGATGCATGCATGCCAACCATTTGTCTTTTGGCGTAATCATTAAGCTTGTTTACACTAAATTATGCCTTACGCATAAATGTGATCTAATTACGCGTTTTAAATATATCACCGTCCAAAAAATTAATAAATTGTTTTCCCATTTTTATTAACATCCCATTAATCCCACAGACAGAAAAGATGGCTTCTGTGCAACTACAACATAAGAGTACGCTTGTCCGTAGAGTTAAATGCACTTTCCTAACAGTATTATGTTCTTCTTATAGCAGCTGCCCTATTTCCAAAAAACAGGTTGGTTGTTCTTTAAAAGGTTTGACTTTTGTATATATCTATGTCAGCTGTGTGGCTTACTTAGGAGAAAACAGACTGGTTTTCTAATTTTTAAACTTTTATCGCAGATTATTGGTTCAAATTCATGTCTGGTACAGCTTCTATCTGTAGGTATATGGCGCTAAAAGTCTATTCGGATTTATTCTAGTCAATGTATATGTTAGAACAAAAAACAAAAATGTTTTTCAAAAAGTTTCACAGATGGATTAAAAAGAAGTAAAGGCCATTCAGAAATGAATACATGAATTCCATATTACAGGATTCCATTGTAGGGCAGCTTAATGCCCCTTGCAGGATGTGTGGAAAGGATTTTAATATTGGTCATGGTGATAAAACAATTCAACATTGACTTAGCTGTTTTACTAACTCCTATACTAAGGTAACCTCTTTTCTACAGCAGAACTAAACTAATTTTATAAATGTAAATGCGTTATGTACCGAGTTCTTAATAGAACAAGGACTACCTCTAGCCGTAGAAGACTGCATTGGTCCTTTGTTCAAACAGATGTGTCCTGAAAATATGCATATGCAAGAACAAAATCATCTAATATTGTTTGGTGTTTAGCAGAAGATACTTCACTTAAAATTACAGAAATCATGAAAATTTGGCCATTTCTTATTGCAACAGACATGGGTAGTGATTATGAAGACAAAAAGTGGTACACAGTCTGTGTCAGACTTTGATAACAAAAAGGGCAAAGTCAGTGTGTTCTTCTTTCAATACCAAAGTTAACAGTAGATTCCCCTGGAGAATACAATTTTTTATTTGGCAGAACTGTATGGGGTTTTCAGCTGATGCTGCATCTGTCATGACTGGAATTTATAAATGAGTTGCATTCTATAGTTTGAAAAATGTATCCGTCATTGTTCATATCAGGTTGTCTCTGTCATATGATGTTCCATGCTGCAGGAAAGGCTGATGAGACATTATAAGGAGAACTCAGGAAGTATCAAGTTGGCACTCTTCATGACGATGTACTTCATGCGGAGAGAGTTGATTTTTTTCATCTTATTTCCCAGCTGAAAGGCCCAATAACTGGAAGATATAAATTTCTTCTTCTTTGTCAGGTTAAAAAAGGAATATTAGTTCTTTACCATTGTAATGCTGAATGTTAGAGATTGTTCAGCATTAACAAAAGTAAAGCTGAATCCAGATCCAGGCTCTGCAACCCATCACTTAGTGCTCTACTCGTGCGCAAAACATTTATAGTCTCACCTGGTACAAAGTGTTTTGAAATGCAATTATGAGAGTCTGTTGCTTTTTAAAAATGAAAGTGTTCAATATGAAAACATGAAGCATTAATTTATGTTAAAAGTCCTAAGGGATACATGAATCATTTTGTACATATACTCATTGAATTTTAGTCCTGTTATATGTGGATGACTCTTTATCTGCTCAGATTATTCTTTTTGTCCACTTGAATTACTTGTTTTTCCTCGTCAGGGGTTGGTATGTATGAAGATGTAACAATATCACTGTGATTACATCCCTCCCTCCTTCGTCATGAAGATGATATAGACTTTTAACTGTTCTTATTTTTGAAACGTTGTCTTGAATATTTCCCATTGTGTAGCATTACTCCACTTGTGTAGGAACCGTTGCATTCAACTTTGTTTCTCTATACATCCTTTCATAATGCAGGTATACAGCAGTCTTTGTGTCTTTCTGTATGTGTGCCTACCTGCTCATCCCTTCTCGAATCTAGCACAGTCTTGTTAGTAAACAAATATTAATTGATTACACACCAGTTACAATTACCAAATTTTGTAGATGGCTTGTGTTTAGGGTAAGATGAAATCCTATTGATTTCAGGTCCATAAGGCCAAAACAAATGTGTGTCTGGTCGGCTGATGAACTCTGGTTTTCGTTCCTGACCCTTGCACATTTTACCCGCCCCATGTAAAAATCAATTATGAAATTGATTTGCGCTTCTAATTGAAATGGTTTTGCCAACTACTTACACTGCTACGTACACTAGACAGAGATGCTCACAGGATGTGCATTTGTGTAATTCACTAAAACGTGGTAATCATTTGCACACTTGAAACGCAGTCATGCACAAGAACTCCCATGAATTAGTTTCAAGTCACTCAGATGAAAATGTACTCTTCGCAGTGTACCGTTTTATTCAGCTGTTCACCCTTAAATTTCTTGTCCTAAGCCTAGTCAAACCAGTATAAATATGTTAGCATTTCTCGCAACGTGTATCTTTTAGGAACTATTTTTACATTCAGTTACTTCGGCGTGACATGAATGGTTGTTAAACGAAATTGCATTGGCACATTGGGCCCTGTAAAAATCATTATGTCATAGCTTGAACATTGCATCAAAGAAGTTTTACAAATGTGTATTTATAATATATCCTCTCAAGAAGACCGAAAATGACCGAGTCCCAACATCATTCATCTTTAGATGATGAATTCCTTTGGCAAATACTGGCTGATCATAGTGATAAAGGCAATTTATTTTTAACGTTGGGAAATATATCAGATTGTTAGAGCTGGAAAAGTGTTAATGGAGATACCAGTGAGTGAATTTTATCCCGAAATCGCGCCAAAATACGAGTCCGATGTACATAAAGGATGGTAAAAAAAATACAGATTGATGGTTAGCTCTGCATTTCGAAGGTACTTAGAAAATAAATGTAGGAAAAGTTGACTGCCAAATTGAAATATGGACAATTTAAAAGTAGTTTGCACTTTTAATGTTTGTTCTTGTCACAATTTAGGCATATTTGATCATGTGCTACAAAACTGTATAGCCCTGGCTGTAAGATTACAATAAATCTATTAAATAAGAATCTAAAAATGAATTTAAGAAGTAAATCTATTTATTTCATCATAATACCTATGTTTGAACATTTAGACTATGGCATCATTGACTTAAAATCCTGATACAGCAATATGGTAACTTAAATATGGCATTGTAGTCAGCAGGTTGCTAATTCAAGAAAGTTAAGCAGCGGCAAAACTTGTGTTAGTGAAGAATCTTGCTTTGGAGCAGAAGTATCCAAATACAATACCTTCGATCTATGGAAAATTTTACTCAACTACCATAAGAAAAAGTTTACAAACTTGCTTCACCTGGCTAAGATAACCATGTATATGGCCCTTTAGAAATCAGACTCTTCACAGTATAGAACAATATTCATTCAGAGGTAAGCAACATCTTAAGCTCAGAAACTGTCAACAGATTAATGCATATTGAACCAGAGGCAAGATCTTTTAAAGAATTTGATTTCAAAAGGGTCTAACAGAATGGAGCAGGACAAGAGCGAGATGGATATTAAATTGTTATGTAATATTGAACTATGGTCGTTTCCTCCTCCCCCTCATGTTTGTTCTGCTACCACTTATTTGTATGATATGCATGATACAGTGTGATTCTGCTATAACATTGTAGATATAGAACTTGACCGTGTTATAGACTGAACCATGTGATGTGCAACCAGTTCAGTTAGCTGAATACAATGATGCTTGTACCCCAATACATTTGTGGGAGAGAGTTAGGTAATAAATGTGGGTGCAAACATAAGTGACTTAAACACGCACCAACACGTCATTCAATCATGGGGAAAATGGATCCAACTTTGATTTGATCTGGCAATCCAATAAGTATGGTGTCTTTACAAGAAATTTAAAAGAAGACTTTTAAATATTGAGACAAACTAGTTGACTCTGTATCAGGATCTTTTAATTGTCTCATGCCCTTTCCACAATTACGGCCTCTTCCTTTCCCTCCTGCTACTTGTTCTGTTTCTTTCTGCCTTTGCTGAAAAGGTTCAATTATTTTTGTGAGTCTCTTTCTAAAGTCATCCGCCAAAGGTAATGATGAGAAGACGGTGAAGGTAGTACTACTATCGCTTGCAAAAAATCTTGAGCAAAAGAAAACAATCTGCTAAATCTAAATTAAAGTTATCCTCTCCTGGAATTATTACATTCATATTTGTAATTTCATCACTCTATGCATCAACATCAGAAGCACCCCAATATATAGACTTTATTGTTTCACCCGAATACATGGTCTTCATAGTTTGAGTTTTATTCAAACTATGTCGCAATGATTAGCTGCATACGAATCCTGTTGCGTCTATTTATTTCTGGCGATAGGATAAAACCGATCTCTTCTGATTAGAAGAGATTCAGCCCTCTCTGATTGAATGTTTTAACACGCATTTTGTTTGGTGAAAGATTGCAATACATTTCAATCAGGCTTTGGATATATATGTATATAAAGTTATGAATGCAACTACACCTAAGCACTGATCTTTGAAGGCCACTCAGCTTTTGAAAGAAGCATGACCATTTTCTGCATGATAGATTGAGTTATCCACCACGCTACCAAATAGTAGGAATGACTAGTACTTTTGGTGGAAAGACCACTAAGATTAAAGTGACAAATCAAAGGACGAAACTGGTTCCTTGAGTTGATTATCAGTGACTGGAATCCTTCTGGGTGGCTTATGTTTGGTTCAGGAAATTATTATTTTGATATTGAATTTAAATGGTCAATGATGCTGTGACTAAAACAAAATTCAAAAATGCTTTCTGCATTATTATTGATTATACATACTGAAGTTAGACTGTTAAGATTGCTCGCTCATGGAGATAAATTATTTCTGTGCGAAACGTCAGTTATCTACGAAGAAGTCTATAAAAACTGGGTCATGTTTATCATGTGCATTTTACAGCACTTGTGTTGATGGATTTCCTTGAATAATGTCACTAAACGAGTTGCTGTGCTTCCATTACTACCATCCTATAGACCTGTATAACCATGGTATGGGCATGTACAACTATGGTATGGACCTGTACAACCCTATTATTGGACTGCATAAATTATCCGTCCATAAATGTATATCCTTGATATTGCTCTGTAGTTCATATTGTTTATCCCATTGTGGTCAGACTTTAAATATGGGATTTATGATCAAAATTGTGACGAAGTATTGAGCAAGACATGTGATATTTCATCCGATTGGATGACCCTGCTCCCATTCTGTATGCCGTATTACTAATCCAATTTTGATCAAATGTGGAATATTTGCTTACGTCTTAAAGATCTCAGATCCTTTGCAATAATGAGCTAGATCCATACATGCTGATGAATTTACCTTGCATGTGATTGGCTGCATTATTGTGACTAATCCAAGCTGCCTAATCATGATAAATAAAAATGGAAGTCATGAGTGAAAATAACCTGAAAGCATGATATGGTGTTGAATAAATGAACACCCCTGTTTATGTCAGGTAAACACTGTTACACTATGTAAGTCAGGCTCCTTAAAATGTTTGGATTTTCTTTGCATTACGTTTGATAATATAGGAATATGACCTTATTTTAGGGATGGTGTGGGCAATAGGCAACGAAATAATGCCAAGTCAGGAACATATTTATTTGATTTAATACATATCAGCCAGCTCAGTGACTGAAATAAAGATAAATCGAGGGTTTAAATAATAACAGGATTATAACATTATTTGTGGACAAACCAACCGTAAAATTTAAATTTGTTAACTTTAATTTCGCAATAGAGGCTCCAAAACAAGCACACTAAAGCTAAGGCTGGGGGCTTCCTACCCATATTTTAGGCACATGCATTTTAAGTATGTTTTCATTGTCTGGTTCATATTTTATTTGCATTCCCTTCAAATCATCGACGGTGCATACTTTTCATCATCTTAATGTGCAAATAAACATGTGACAGTTGCCATGTCGATGTTTTTGACCGCTCGGGTGGCTTAGAGGTTAGAGTGTCCGCCTCAGATACGGGAGGTCGTGGGTTCAATCCCGGACCGAGTCAAACCGAAGACTTATAAAAATGGTACTTACAGCTAGGCGCTCACCATTTTGAGGTTAGCGTTAGGACTAGTCGACTTGATGTCAGGATAATGTGACTGGGTGGGACATCATGCTGCATGTCTGCAGCATGATGACCCATTGCTAGACATCACTATAAGCTGCCATACTGCAGACATATTTGCTGTATGACTGCAAAATTGTCACAGCTACATTAAAAATCCAAAACACAACACATACATTGTCCGTTTTCATATTTTATTTTTATTCCCTTCAAATTATGGACGGTGCATTCTTTTCAACATATTATTGTGCAAAATAAGCATTTAACAGTTGCCATGTCGATCTTCTACTGATTGTGTGGCGGGGGAATAGTCTGTATCCATGCAAGTTTCGTCTAGGCTTTAGGTTGTTGCTGTTGTTGTCGTTGTAGGGGTTAACGCCATTTTTCGACACACGATAAGCTATACATGGCGGCCAGTATAAATTGTGCAGGAAGAACCCGGGAAAACCCCGGAAAGAACCATCGACTCACAAGAAGCTACTGGCAAGCTTTGTCACATAACCACATGAGCCGAATTCGAGACTCGAAGCCACGCAGACAGAGGTGAGATGACGGTGAGCGTTTTAGACCACTCGGCCACTTGGGGCCCGTGTAGGAAATGATTAAATCTAACTCCTCCATTTTGACTATCTTGGAATTGATTATCAGCCCCCATTCACACATTTTTTAGAATGATTTAAACTGATGGACCATATTGTAATATTGCACATATCTTTGATACCCAGTTCATTATATCAACAATCAACAATCAGCTTTTTGAGAAAAATGGTATCTGTAAACAATTCCTTGAGCTGCATATAGTTACCCACGCTGATTAATGAATCAATTACTATGATTAGCATATGATGAATGGTTAATTATGATTATTTCTTCATATGACCATTGAATCTAGTAAAGTTAAAATATTGTCTAATGCTATTAAGGTCTATATTATTTGTAGGTGAAACAGGAAAACTTAACAGTGAAAAGACAATTTAAAAGAGAAGAAACATTGGGGCCTACAGATGAACTTGCCTTTGCTCCAAAGAAGATGAAAGCACCAAGTAAACCTTTCTAGATTTTTTAAAATTTTATTTCCCTTTGTTAGCTGTAGAAACATGTGGCTTCTAAGTTGGGCGTGTCCTTTCGTTTGTCTTTCCAAATTTCTGCTATTCCAACCATCACAGATGCTTTCATTATCACACTATAGCTTCAATAGTTTCATGGATTTTAACCATAGTTGAATGAACTTGACTAGATCTTAGTTGATTTTTATACAAGCAGCCAATGGCATTATGGAGATATATATACATATATATATATATATATATATATATATATATATATATATATATATATATATATATATATATATATATATATATATATATATATATATATAACTCATGATTATCAGACCAATCATCTTTATGCAGTCATCCTTCCCAAATTAACATCAAGGTGTGACCGAAATTTGCTTTTTGCTAGATAGTGATGAGTCGTGGCTGAGAGTGACTGCGAATATCTGTGCCACTGTTTCACAGAATTATTTCCTCTCATTGTTATATGTCCCCACTTTCGTTTGTACAAAACAACTTCCTTAATTAATGGATTTAAACCAATTGTAGTATACGGAGTGATGATGATCAGAGCATGACTAAATTTGTCTCAATTCTGTGTCGCTAGCTTGGAAAGTTTTGAATAATATTATTATTATTACATTCAATCCAATCGGTTTTGAAGCTTGACTGGTACAAGACATTGTCTAAGTTTCGGCACGGTGTTTGCATTCATCATCATTGTATGTCAGGCGTATAGTCGCTGAAGATGTATACCCGGTATTTGTTGTAAATGAAAATGATATCGAGCCTCCTTCCAATATGGTTACCACGACAACCTTCATTGAATTTTTTATAATAATTCTTGAACGGATGACTATATCAGCATGTGGTATTCACTGAAAGACATTTTATGATGTATGGATAATTCATAATGAAAATGGTCCATTCAGGCAATACAGACATATACTTGTCATGTTGAATATATTATTACTGCGCCATTTTTATGAATGAATTTCTGGACATGAGCTTTCAATGAAAGACTCATTATTTTTCCTATTTCCTTGTATATAATACTGGTGACAGGCTGATGACATATGTGACCGCCATGATTTCCATCTGAACAATGTTATTATGACTACTTCTCGTTCACGGGTTATGTGGTTCATGTGTTTTAGCAAGAAAAGTTCCTCTTGTTTCAGTGCGTCCTGTATGGAAATGATGTGCATCTGATATATAACATGTCCAGCATGGCAGCTGTCTTTGTATTGTTACTTAGTTAAAAGGGATTGTCGTTTCTCATAAGACTCCTTATGTCATGCGGATCCTTAATTGAGACAGGTTTGATCGGAAAATTTATATGACCACCATGGTGTCCATCTTGCAAATATTGCTAGAGGTACCCCTGGTAAACGGTGAGTGATTTTGACAGTGCGTTTTCATTAGAAGTGTTATTGTGGCGTGTACATAATCTTAAAATGATTGATGCAAATACCTTTAATGATTTTCCTCTTAAATTGTAGTCCATTTTTACATGAAGTGTTAATCAGTTCTTGTGATGTGTAGTTGGTCCTTAAATGAAATAACGCAAATTGCTCGCACCCAGACATTATGAAAATGTTGTTACTCTAACGCTAGATGCCTATATTAGAATGGGGTTTTCATCGAAAAATGGTCTTATCACGCCTAGTTGGTAGTTTTTGAAAATGGTTTCAGTCGTACATACAATATGTCTCCAATCCTACATATGTGCATTGCTTCATGGGTCTTTTTATCAGTTGGTTGGTTTTGGTAGACACTTTAAGCATATGTTCAAGATTATGTTATTGTGAGATCTTAGCATTATTTCAGTTTTATTTCAGTTAGTAAGAAAACGTTATCACACTACGATGGATAAACAATTGCCTTTTTTACTTCAGTGTGATTGCGTTATGGAATTTGGTCATTTTTATGCGCTAATTGTGGCTATTTTGTATGTTCATATCTTGAGGTATATACCTTGCATCATCTGTTCACAATTGTTGTAAGTTAATGATACTAGCTTGCTGTAAGTTAATGATATTAGCTTGCTGTAAGCTAATGTTACTTATGCTTGCTGTAAATTAATGATACTGGCTTGCTTGAAGCATATTGAATGATAAGGTACTATCAATTAAAAGTAGATGCTCATCATTTGCCATGATTATTTGAAAAAACATGCCTATCTGATTATAGCATTACAATATTTAAAATGAAAATGCAGCGGGTTTTTTTACTTACAATTGCAATAATTCTGGCATATACATCTCATATCATGAACACCTGGTCAAATGGTCATTTTATAATTTTAAGTACAGCTTCATATGTTAGATAGAAAAAACCTAATTAAATATCACAGATGAGATCTGGTTAACCTTGTATGAGAAAATAGGGGCGATCCCCATTCATTAAAAAAATAGAAATTAAAAATTGATTACTCTTGTCAGAGGTACCATTATTATGCAGATGCCATAATTAAACAAACTTAAACAACTGAGGGAATATTTTACTTCGGTCTGCATTATCAAATTGACATTGTATCGGTAAACATAGCATACATTACAATAAAATTCCTTTGGAAAACTTCCCTCTTAAACAGACAGCATCTAAAATTCTCCATTTGTTAACACAATTGGTATTAAACAGTATAAGAAACAGTTTGTGTACAAAATTGTATTAAAAACTTGGCTTCTTACTCATGCTATTATTTGTGAACGATCAATCTTCATCTTCTCACTGGACCATGAGGATTTTATTATTCATTTTATTGATTAGTCAATCATAAATAAAAATGATGCCAATCTGTCTCCTAAAATCACCAAGACACATTTGAACTTGAACCTTTTATCATCACTACATCTATATTGTTGATAATAGCACCAAAGAACTTACAATGTCTGGTTGGTTTTTGTTGTTTTAGATTTTAACGCCATTTTCGTCACAAGATAGGCTATACATCGCAGCCAGTATAACTGGTGGAGGAAGAACCCGGGAAAACCCCGGTAAGACCCACCACACCACGAGAAGCTACTGGCAGGCCTTCCCACGTACCCACGCTAGCCGAGATTTGGACTCGAACCCACGCAGACAGAGGTGAGATGGCAGTGATCCGGAATAGTAAGCTCTTTAGAACACTCGGCCACTCGGGGCCCCACCTTATCCATAAAGTGTACAGCTTCTAGCGATATGGCTATGTTGGCAAGCTTTCTCACATTCCCACGTTAACCGAGCTGAGACTTGAACCCACGCAGACAGAGGTGAGACGGCAGTGATCCGGAACGTTGAGCACTTTAGACCACTCGGTCATTGGGGTCCCTGTCTAGTTGGTCTTAAGGCCAAAGTAAAATGGTTTCTAATATAATACATAATAAGGCTACCATGGAAACCATCTCGAAAATCGTGTTACTATTGTTGCTCACAAGTGGAAAATCACTTCTTATAATTTCATGCTGGTCTAAATAAAAAATGGTGCTGCTCGCATGTTCTGGCATGTACGTTGGCCATCTTTAAACTTTTGTTATTTTTACTCGTCCTAAATTGAAAGTCCTTTCGACCCTGGATTTTCATTAGAATAGTTCAGTTGATGTCTAGTTGATCTACGTGAAAATGTTGCAAACAAGCCCTAAATATGCAACCGAACGGCTATTATTTACATCATGAAATTATTTCTGTCTCTGCTTCTTCCAACATCGAGGACTCTATCAACAAGGGATTTGCGTCAATATTCATATTAGAGTACATATTTGGTTCTAAATAAAACAGTTCTAATTTATACATCATATGCATGCACCTTGACAGCTAATTTGAAAATCGTGTTATCGCTGAAGAATATCAGAAACGATTTCAGGACTTAAAAGGAAGAAATGATCGACTATTGAATTCCTGGAATTCCCTTTTGGACAGTCGAGTGTCAGTCCCTTCTTGTGACTCTTGATTTCTCCACGCATTCCACTAACAACAGACGAATTGTTTTTACAGAACACGTCCTACAGAGATATTCTGGGCATATGATTTAGTTTAGACCATTTATTACACTTGCGTAACGTACTTGCCCTCAATATTGGTTTTGTTTGTACAAGAAACTGAAACTAATATATAGCCTTTGTTAATAGAATTATAGCAAGATCAAGATTGCGTTTCTATTGTCCTGGCCTCAGAGTATTTTATGTTTTGATTAAAACATTAAAATAAAGCAGCTGTAATGGTCAAAATGAGTTCAGGAATCTTCAAAAGATGCCGGTCCATGAATGGTGTAACGTATTACTCACTTGAGGAATCTTGGCATTAATATAGTGCATTTCACCAGCCTCTTTATGTGGAGCACTGGTTTCAACCACAGATGTATATGCTGATGACAATTCAATTCTCCCTAGCTCGACTACACAGAATTTTACATATGTTATAGATAGTTTTAAAAGGAGAATTCTCTATGTGTTATGTATATTTGATTTAATATATATATTTGATTTAATATAATTGTTTGTTTGTTCGTTTTAATTTTTTAAAATTCCTGCACGTGATATTGTAAAGTAACTTTCTTTACTGGAAATGACATTGTCCAGAAATTGAGTTCAGTTCTGTTTGACCTGACTGTTTTTCATGAACAACTAATAATGGGAATTTTGTATATAATGCTTACATAGTTCCTGACATTAATTCTGAATCAGTGATAGTTGAAATAAAGAACTTATTTCTCAGAGTAAGATTTGTAAAATGAAATCAAGGCCATACTTGGAATACTTGACAAATATCATGCATCAGTCGGGTTTTTTCCAGATGATTGACCCACATTCGGGCATCTTTTTTTCGTCATAGCTAGATTTATTATTGATATGTTGAGAAATAATGGTCATCATGTGCCTGAACACTGGAGATATCCACGTGTTTTATGTTGTGACCAAATTTTTGGGCTAATCATTTTGTTTTCATCAAATTGTTTGTATTCCAAGAGATTGTTTTTTTTTCCCTGGAAATACTTATGCTCTAAATTAATTCTTGGACAAGGACAGTAACCGAAATGTGCACAGCATTCAAACACTGGAACATTTTCTGTGATTCAACAAAGAACTGTTGAAACAACAGTACAACGCTGACCACATCATACGTCATCGCATTCCACTTTGGATTTCATTGGGATTCGAACTCAGCTTAATTAGGAGTTTGTATTCCTAGGCCTTCTGTTCTTGAGCTAATGGGCTTCCCGTACACATTTGCAACACCCATAGGGAGAATAATTTCTCTACATAGCACCTCCTTAATTTGATCTGTTGAGGTAAATCTTCAATCCAGTATTTACTGGAAAAGACCAAGCTAAAGGTCAATCACATTTAATTAGCAGGTTTATTGCGTCTGCATAAACATGTGGCCTATTGACAATGGATCTCAAAATTACAACCAAACGGATTTATTTATCCAGGTGTTAATTGCCAATTGAAAATAATGGTGCTCCTGCAGTGTTTACATACGGAATAATACAACTGACATGTAATTGAACAATTATGATTATTCTCTCTCTCTCTCTCTCTCTCTCTCTCTCTCTCTCTCTCTCTCTCTCTCTCTCTCTCTCTCATAACAGCAATCATATTCTTGATTTGGAAGCAGAATGAGACCAGATTTGTACATACGTTTTGTAGGTTAGATAGTCGAGTGTCGTATGTTCCGTAGACCTCGTCTCAGCATGAGCTCTTGATATTTCGTCCACGGACATTACCACAAAATGATAATCATTTATTTCACATATAAATGTTTGTACACTGAAATTAATAATTATTTTTTCATGTACGAAACATTCCATGAAATACGGGATAGGAACAATTCGGAACTTCTTTGACAGACTCACTGATGCAAGTTTGGCCAAAAGTGAGTTCTGCTGATGAAGATGTGCTTGTGTTACATTTCTAGGACATATCGTGGGACATGGACAAGTTAAACCTATAGATCCTAAGGGCAAGGCTATCTCTGAAATCCCTGTGCCATTTAGTAAAACGCAACTGATGAGATATTTAGGTATGGTTGGATAGTATCGAAAATTTCTACCAATTTTTCCATAATTGCTGAACCTCTGACAAATTTATTAAGCTAGAAAAGCAAGTTTCTGTTGACTCACAAAAGGTCAGGAGGCTTTTGCCAAGTTGAAAGCCATACTTAAAAGAGCGCCAGTTCTTACAGTTCCAAATTTCAGCCAATCATTTAAACTGGCTGTTGATGCAAGTGATGTTGGAGTTGGAGCAGTATTGATTCAAGACGATGAAAATGGTCTTGATCATACAGTGTGTTATTTTTCTAAGACATTAAATAAGCACCAAAGACACTATTCAGCAATGGAGAAGGAATGTTTGGCTTTGATATTGGCATTACCACATATTTAAGTGTACATTAGTTTAGCTACTTTTTCGAGTATTGTGTTTAGTGATCACAACCCCTTACTTTCATTGGCAAGATGAAAAATAAAAATCAAAGACTACTATGGTTGAGTTTCTTTTTAAAGGAATATAATACTGACATCAGGAACATCAAGGGAAAAGAAAATGTAATAGCAGATACACTTTCCCATGTATATTTTATGCATACTGTGCATAATTCATAACTGTTCTTGTGTTACTTTTTAAAATAAATAAAATGTCATATCTAATTAATGGAAAAAAGAAGTCTTTTTATGAAAATGTTTATTTGTCATTATGGGGTGAAGTTTTATGTATATTTGGTTTAATTTATATTTGATTAAATTTACTTGTTTGTTTTTTAGTTTAATTGTTTTAAATTCCATTACATGATATTGTAATCTAACTGTATTTACTGGATTTGACATTGTTCAGAAATTCAGTTTAATTCTATTTGATCTTACTGTTTTTCTTAACCAACTAATAACAAAAGCTCTGTGTCTAATGCTGACCTAGTTCCTGACCTTGATTCAGACTCAGTAAGAGTGAAATAAACAATTTTTTTTTTTATTTTTACTTTTATTCTTTCTCAGAATAAGATTCATAAAGCGAATCGAGCCCATACTTGGAGTACATTACAAATAACATGTATAAATGTTTTTTTTTTTCCAGAGGATTAACCCACATCCGGGCAACTGTTTTGTGTCGTAGCTAGATTTATTATTTATGTGTTGAGAAATAATAGTCGTTACTTGCCTTAACAGTGGAGACGTCCAGGTGTTTTATGTTGTGACCAGTTTTTTGGGCAACTTATTTTGTTTTCTTCAACTCATTTGCATTCCAATAGGTTATTTTTCCCTGGAAATACTTGTGCTTTAAATTAATTCTTGGACAAGGACAGTTATAACAATTTGCACAGCATTCAAACTACTGGAATATTATTTCCTGTGATTCAACAAAGAACTGTTGGCACATGAGTACGACGTTGATCACAACATACATTATCGCCTTCCAATTCGGATTTCATTGGGATTTGAACACAGCTTTGTTAGGAATATTTGTTACTATGACTTCTATTTTATTAATTCTTGGTTTATGTTTGAATCAGATTCATAAAACCGTAAGTTGCTTTTCTCATTCTTACCTTGTTTTTCTAGGGAAAAAAGTTATTTGTTAAATTTTACAAAGCTTGTTGTCTTCACTCTTTTCTTGTTATTGTGTGAAAGAGCTTAGACACGTAACACTATATTTTATTGGATTCTAATTACTTGTGGATTTTGTGGTTTAAACAAAGCATTAATTTAGCAATGAAGCATGTTTCTTTTATGGAAAAAATACAATTTGAAATCAATGAAAATAATATTGTTGGCATGAAATAATGATGTGTATCCCATGAACCTGAATTACTCTACTGATTGGTTATCTTTTATAAATTAAATGTTAAACAATGTATTACTTTCCTCAAAGAGTTACAGAATCAGCAATAAATCTCTTTTCTATTAATTGTAAATTGTTGGACGTGACAAAGTCATTGGAATACACGTTGGTAACAACCCAACACAGTTTTCAATCAAGCGAACGTTTTTCATGGTGTGTTATATCGCGGATGGATACTATGCAGATAGTTTCGATAGTCGAACGTTGTCCTTAACTCTTGAAAATTTGCAATTCATGACAATTTTCTTGTGCTGACATTTCTTATCAGACCATGATTTGGATGTAAATAGAGCTTGGAGGAGACAGAAAAGTATTTCTTAATCGATGTAGTTCCCATTCGCCCAATCAGGTTTAGATAATACATCTCTGAGGATATAATCACAAATTCTGTATTAGGGTACTAATTTGCCAGGCTTTCGTGGTTGAGAATTTTAAAACCCAATAAACAATTGTTATTACTTGGAAACCGTCAGACCCCTTAGCACGGTCCACATATCTGAGCAGACATTTGTGTCACTCAAAAAACATAAATACTAATACTCATGGAAATAAAGGAATTCCATATAATTCTCTTCTATCTAAATATTTGCCTTATTTAAATTTGCTGTATTATTGCTTCGTGCATAGATTGTATTAGACCAGTTGATGTGCTATCTGTTTTTAGAATGAAGAATATATAGGTAAACATATTTTGAATTGAATTAAAAGCGCAAGAGATGTGCTTTTCTTTCATAGATCTCTACATTTCTTAGGCCTATCTGCAAATACACGTGTGTATCTTCAAAATGTCCTTGTTGTACTTTGTCGTTTCAGACCTGCAGGATCAAGATGAATTTTTAGAGACGGTAAGAAATGATGATCAGAAGGTAGAAGAAATAATAAGAAATCAAAAGATACCAAAACCAAACACCATGGAGGAAGCAGTAAGACTATATGGATATTGTCAAGGTGTCAAGAGGGCCCTAACTGAAATGTCCAAGCTGCTTCGGGAGCAAATTTCTGATGCTGTTGGCGTCTGGTGCGGATATCGACCAGAGGAACCTGGTACTCCTGTATTTGTAGTGACTCTCAAAAACCAGAAATGCACATTGGTTAATGGGAAGATCAAAGAACCTTTTAACCATTACAAAATTATCACTCGGTATAACTATATGCATAACAATGAAGAAAAAAGTATTTTAGAACTGTGTGGTAGTACAAGTGTCAGATCTGAGGACGTCCCTCATGTAAATAACTGCATTGCTACGCATTCTGAACATCTTATGAGGGAACATAGTAACCTGAGTATAATTAGAGCATGTTGTGTTAAAGCACGTGGTTACGCGAGAAAGAAATTAGAAGTTGAAAAGGACACGTGTATTGTTTTCTATGTTCCTGTGAAGGGAATCATACCGGTAGGAGAAAATAAGTTACCAAATATTATTGATGATATAGTTACTGATGTTAGGGAAGGAGAATTCACATTATTTGCAGACCACAAAGCATTAGAATACCACCAAAAACTACGTATGGGTTGCTGTATAAGCCGGTGTATATGTCGGGCAGATGAATGTAAGAAAAGCAATAACTGTAAGATTGGTACTTTAGGTGGATTTTTAGAACTACCTGATAAAAAAGTTGGTTGCCTAACAGCTGCTCATGTTGTGCTAGTGGATTCTGGGATTAAAACCTACGTCAAAAGCAGTGGTGAGGGAAAGAGAATTAATTCCAGTCTTGAAGAAGGAGAGCTAATAATACCAATGCACCAGCCTATACAATCAATGGGCCATAAACCTTTTGGAAAAGTAAAGATTATAGCCTTGGAAGAAGGGAACATTGAAATACCGTCTGTGGATGCAGCTATCATACAAATTACAGATGAAGAAAGAATACCAGAAACAGGAAGGTTTCCTGATGGTGATTTTAAAGATTTTTTTAGCGGTAAAGAGACATTCATAAAAATGCGCTAAATCATTGCCCTCCTCTGCCAGTCATAATATAAGTGACCGGATAATAACAATTTATATTATTTTTGTTTTTATCAGTCTTGCTTAGAGTTACCATTGAACTTTGTAGAACTTATTATAAGATATATGGTGTATTTATTTTAATTGTCACCATATTTTTGCTTTAAATGTACCCTTCCGTTTTTGTCAGTCATTTAATGCAAGAAGCATTATCATAGGCACTGATAATATTAGATCTTGGTCCAATAAAGACGTTATCACAAATTAAGACAATAATTTCTTGAAAGTTGGATTAGATTATTATCGATAAAGGGCTCTACAACTTGAATATGAACTAACATGCTTAATATTCTTATTTGCATGATTTCTAATTATCACTTAATCACGCTTTCCAATCATGCCTTCAGTCAGGATTGACTAAAGGATTTCTTGTAGTAGTATCCAATCATCCTGTCATCGAACCGACCATTAATTCCTTCATTCAAGAGTTGACATCAAGGTTTTATTTTATTGCTATCCAATAATCCAATATGATGCTGTCCGTCAATACTATCCTAAGTTGGTTTATGTTTTTCTTCAGTGCTATACACTCATTCTTGTATTCAGATCTCCGTCGAACGCTTCATTCAAGATTTGACTTCAAGCTTTTGTTCTTGTACTTTACATTCATTCTTTTATTCGGCTTCCCATCAATCACTTTTTTCAAGCTTTAGTTTGAACAGAGTAAAATCTTTATGAATGATGTTGTATTGCAATGTTTATTTACAGGGTTGCTTCGGATTTTAACGGAATATAGATCAATCTAAAATAAATATAATAGCTACGTATAACATAGAGTAAACTACTCATGCTTAATGCAGGTGGCTAACAATTAAATGCATTCGTCATAATTTATGATACAGGTTTTAACGATGATAGAGTCTTTCGATTTTTTAATCACGAATTTCAGATGAGAACTGTATTATACTCTATTGGAGTGGTGGGTATAGTGCTGTAATTGAAATGTGGCGAGATCAGGTTCGCTTTTCATATATCACCAACACAATCACGTTTTCATTATCTATAATTATAGGTCTAACAAAGGAAGATCCCCTGGTCTTCACTACTGGAACAATTCTAGATGAGACTGAGATCAATACAGAGGACTCGCTGGTGATCAAATTCGGATGTGTCACAGGTTTAACATTGGGCTATCTCAATAATAGTGAGAGTTGTGTTCGACAAGTGGCAATGGACAGCAATTATTGCTTTCCAATCATGTTTAGACAATTGGAAGTAAAATCTAATACACTTCATCATGTTTTTGCAGCCAACGGTGACTCGGGAGCATTAGTCTTCCTTTGTGTAGGTGGAAACGTTCGAAATATATGTGCTGTTGGAATGGTCGTTGGTGGAAGCACTGCATTAGGCACATGTGTTGTCACTCCTATCAAAGCCATTTTTAATAAGCTTGGATTAGAAAACAACAGGCTCAAAGTGTTTCCTCCTAGTGAACCGTCAGAAATTACAGAAAGTCAACCACATTCCATCCTAATTGAAGTCTGTAAATCATTATCAGAGAAAATGAGCAGTTTAGAACAAAGCATCAGTAGTAGAATGGGTATTTTAGAAACAAAAATAGGCAGAGTGGATATCATAGAAAAAGACATAAATGAGATTAAAGAAAGTTTAAACAATTTAAAAGAACCAAAGTGAGTTAGAAATGATAAAGTCATTATCTTGTCGTTCAGTATATTCGATAGTTTCATTTTCAAATTGAAGTTAGTGATTAGGTATTTCATCTTTGATACATATTGTAAACAAGCCTTGATCTGTTTGACTCTGCACTACATATATTACTGAATATGCTGGCTTATAAGTGTTTTTCAACCACAACCATAATTGTTGCAACTCGAATTCTTAAAGTATGTTACCGAAAGTAATTGAAACCAACAGTTTAAACAAAATTCAACACACATTTTATTTATTGCCCTCGAATACAAAATAAACATACATTCAAAAGATACTTACAGTATTGTGAGATAAATTCCAAATAATGGTACATTTCTTATTACAAGAATATATAAAATTATGAATGAATTTGTATAAAGTTGAATGTTGAAACAGCAATAAAGAATTTTGCCCTGATGTATAGACCAGTAGTTTTCAATGTCACGATATACCAATCATGCAGTCCATAATGTCTTTCAATGAATTCACAACATTCCAACGTTATTTGTTAATCCAATGTCAATTGGCATTTTAGTAATTCCAATAAATAATTTAAATAAATAATTACTCTCTAATTACTTTTGATTTTCAGTAACATAACTGCACATTTAATAGATTCTCAAACAATTGTCTTAATATAAATAAATTACTTATCATATTCAATATTTATACACATACCTAATTTACCTAGAACGCATTACAATGTTTCGGGAACTTAAGTATGTAATATTAAATATTAAAATTAATATATGGTGAACATTAATTAGTATGAGATCTTACTGTCCCATTGAAAGAAAATAATGAAGTCATCAACGCATTTAATATTTAATCAGATACAAATATAAGAACATATGAATCTGTGTGTGGAAACTGTATATGCTTTTGTTCTGTATAGCATTAGAAATGCTACTAATTTAATTCCATGAAGAAATCCATTTTGGGGAGGCTGGTGTCAAATGGTTAGGTGCCCTCTCTCATCTGTCAAAATGATAAACTATTAGGTGAAAACAAGAATGTTTGCCATTTGAATTACTCTGAACCACCTCTTGTAAACAAAACCCTCCGAATAAAAGTATGCATTCTCATCCGCTTCTGGTGTGATTCAGGTATCATCCACTGAAATGGATTACAGCAACATGTACTATGTAACCAGGAAAAAACCCGAGTATTTAGCTCTTTGATAAAGCATTTAATTTTTAGTTCCAAAATCACTTATCAAGTCCAAAAATAAATGTTATTCAAGATCCTCCTTTAATGAGCTCCTAAATTTTAGTTTTACCACATATTTTGAAAGGCACATGTCAAACGAATGGCACTTCAGGGCTTTAAACAACAACAAAAGATAATCCGATGAAACTGATTAGGTACCTTAAGATATTTTGAATTAAAATAACTGACATCTTCTTAAAGAATGAAAATAATTAAATGTAAAAACCTGTGAACAATTGTTGAATCTGATATGCGAGAGGATAGAAATACTCGAAGAATAACTGAAATGAGATTCACAAGAGTGTTTAATTGTATAACATCATAATCCAGTTGTCGATAATTGACAGCACTGCATCGATTACTGCAGTGTGGCAAGCGCAGCAGTACATAATAATGATCTTCAGAGTCGTCATCTCAGTCACTGGTTGAAGCAACATTACAAAGTCATTTTTTGACATATTTAAATCGTAAAAGGGAAACAGAACTCTACCGCCAATCTACAGTCCCGAAAACTGGTAAAATAGAACACAGTCTTGAGTTTACTCACCAACATGCTAACTCCGTGACTTCAAATTATCTCTCGGGTTACAGGATCGGTTACTGCACAAATATTGCTTCAGTGAGCAATGAAATTTACAGAATTGACGTGTTACATTGTGACGGTTCAACATTGAAAATTGCTCCTAATTTGTTAACGCGAGGCTGCAATTTTTTGATTTGTATTCTTGCGACTCAAATATCTTGTGTGTATATTTAGAGTTCGTAAAAAAAGTCTGCTGTCCGTAAACAGGGGAAGTAACTGCCTTTAAATAATTGATACCGAATAAAGTCTCTGTCGGGGAAAATCACATTTCATCTTCCATGGTTTGATCTGATTTCTTTTTAAACAAGCACAATTCACAACGCTCAATTCTTTATAGAATGTTGGCAGAATGGATGCATTTCTCTCTCTCTCTCTCAACGAAAAACAATTTTTGTATATGTTTTTAAAATTTGTATTTAGTAAGTAAATAACTGACAATTTTTTTCATGTGGCAGCAGATTACATTGAAACAAATATATGACAATTCTTTCGAAAACTTAATGCCAGAAGTTAATATTACAAGAGTTACTGAAACTATATTTGATGGTGCAGTCAGTAAATAGCATTTACAAGTACTTGACATCAAATACCTTGCTGTATTAAGTTAGTCTGTAAATAACTTTGCAATCAGCAATGCCTATTTTACTAGATGGAATTCTTTATTCAGTCTTCCATATATGCTCTATGTTAAAGTTTATCCACTGTGCTGCTGTTTGATGAATGACTGCAAATGCACTCCTTCTTTCCTTGCAATTGTAAATAAATTCACAAAAGATGAAGAATTTGCATTTGTCGATGAAACCACATTGGTTCATGCATGTTTAATTCACATTTATACAAGGAAATTGTCTGATCATTTTGTACCCATAACACTTGAAAACATTGTTGATCTGGGTTTATTTATTAATTTTGTAATATATAAGAGCTATATCATACTAAGTCCTAATACTGTGGAAAGTGATTGAATTAGTTCTATAGTAAACATTGTATGGGATGACTTTGATAATATACTGGTTATGTGTATTTGTAAGGACAAGTTTTTGTATTATTTAAAATTGTTTTACCTGTAGATTTAAATATTTGTATTTTTAGGAATATAAACAGTTTAAATACGACCAATAGTTATTTTATGATTAAAATCCATGTTATTGACAAAATAGCCAATTCAATGTACAATCACTTGAAGAATTTTCTTTTAATATGCAGCAAGCTCAATTGTTTATCTAACCTGGTTGATATTTTCAACAAGATATATCATTAAATTGGAAAACAATATATTTGCAGAAATAAATTATATTTTATATTAAACACGGACAAGAAATCAGTTTAATTTAATATATATATATATTAATAAGGGCTGTTCCAGTAAAACATTTATCCCCCGGGGGGAAGGCACTTTCAAATTCAACCAACCCACAACAGAAGCAATTTAAAAAAATTATGATCCACCATCAGGTGTGTTTTATTCGAGAAACACTGCCCCCTACAGAAATACATTTTTTAACATAATTTCTGGCTATGGGTTAGTGGGCAGTAGAAGAGATTTTAATATGGGGACAGAAGTGATTTAAATGACAGCTGGCTGGAGGTAATCTACTGAATTCATATACATCATATAATCTACTGCATATTTTTATTTGTATTCATTCATTATAATCAGTCTTTTGTCCTTTTCTTTGTTTTTCTGTCAGCCAAGTATGTCTCATGGTGGCTTATTATTTGAAGATGTCAGTGATCAGTCCCTTAATACCTACTAATTTAACATCCATGAGTACAGATTTTATAATAAATATTTCTATTCTAATACAGAAATCATGAATTTTTATCCTTATTAAACTCTGTGTTTCCTAAAGTGATCAATATGTCTTGCTATTTTTCTTTGTTCTCAGTCATGCTGCTTTTGATTGGAATAATAGTTAAATCTTGTATTCCTTTAAATATGTGGTCAGATTCTATGATTCATGATTATTATTTTCTTCCAATAAATGTTTTGGTAAACTTATATGATTTGTCAGAATAAAAACAATGATGCCTGTGGAAGTGATGTTGCATATTCGTCTACTTTTATATACATAATTTCTTGCAAGAACATCTTTTTCAGTTACCGATGTCTTATTTTTACGCCTTGTTGCAAGACTAATATAAAGTTATTAAAAAATATAGCAAGTCAAACATTTGTATATCATAGATTTAAAAAAATGGATGAAAGTCAAAGAATCGTTTTTCCCAGAGCACTCATAAAATCAATGTCATTGCAGTTAACTGTAATGTCAACAGCATCATAATCATCACTGATGGCCTAGCAGTAACGTTATGCACTTTCAATCCAGTTGTCACAGGTTCTATCTCCCACTTCTAGTCGTTCATATGAGACTTATAGCTATGGCCTGAGGGGCTTTCATGGCAGAGTGGTATAAGATGCTTGTCTTGTGATACAGATCTGAGGGGCTTCCATGGCAGTGGAACAAGATGCTTGTCATGTGATTACTTGCCTCCAATATGTAAATGAGAATGTTACCAGTTACTTGTGGAAGGTCAGTGATTCTACATAAATGGTGTCTCAAAAGGACTTGGATTTTCTTCAGTAGTAAAACTGGCTGCCATATATAGATTCTCTTCATCTGAAAATGGTGTAAAGGCCATAATGATCTACTAAAACCCCGGAGATCTCATGTCTAAATGACTACAGCTGTTGGAGATAAACATCAAATCAACAGAGGCTCTTTGTGCCCAAGTGTACTAAGGTGCTTGCTTTTACATCACTTAAACATCTCACAGAGTGAGTTTGTGTCACAGATCAACCAATTTAGGTTGGTGGTCTTTCGGGGTTCTTCCTCCACCTAATATATTGTAAAAGAAATCACCAAAAAAACCCAAAATCAAACCACACTGAATCAACCAACTAATCAAACTTGGCCACAGCAGCAAAGGTAATATTCAGTCATTTTTGCCACAGCTGTACGAGTTTATAACTTTTGACTAAATTAATTTTTGTAGACCTTAGAATATCGTCGAATATCGTCAGTTATGCCTTTCTGACAGTTACCTAAAAGTCATCATCAGTAGGTGCAAATTAATTTTTCATGGTGAGCATGCGAGATGGAAAAGTCTTGAGCAATCCTGCATCACTCACTGCCGAAAGGTTTACATTTAGCTCACTTAGATTTTCTCTTAACAATGTTCATTGTTCCAACTAGAACTGTTATAACTTATTCAAGCTATATTCACCAATATCTGATGATATGCATCTGTAATAAATATTTGTAACAATGTATGAGAATGCATCAATGTTTTTTCAATGATGAATTTGAATTGAGCAACAACCACAATCAACAAACCAAGAAATAAAATTATTCACACTCTCTCAGGCAGAAGTAGGGTAGAATCATAATCTGCCAAAAGTTTTTTAATTTTTTAAAGTTGCCAAGTATTTTTTTCCGACCATACTGATTCAGTGGACATATCACCAGAATGGACAGAAACAGACCAGAAGGATAAAATCAATTTGATACAGCTTTTAAGTAGCTCAATTCATATTGGTTTAGTTAACTGTACACCCATTATTGTCTTCCTTTTGATGGAATTTCTTACTGAAGCTAAGAAAATAATGTTGCACACATAAAAAAGAGGCACACTTCTACTCATTGTTGTTTTTTTTACTTCTCCATTCTAGCCTGCTCTTATGATCTTCTCCCCCCACATACTGTTTGTCTTGTTTATCATATGTATCTAAATTTCTCACTTTTCCTACTAATTACTATACAAATGTTCTGTGAATATGCATATCAGTGTGAAACACAATGGGGAGACTAAATCCAAGATTGAAAACCTCTATATTTCTGGATGTTTTCTGCTTGGATTCCATATTTCTGCACAAAACTCAAGAGTTCAGGACTCTGCACTAATTCAGTTCCCACTGTAAATTTGTGCAAACACCACGATATTATATTATTATTATATCAGTATAGACACATCTATGACGACAGCTTTTGTGAAGAAGAAAAAAACATAACAGCCCCACCATTTTCTGGATCAAAACAAATTTGAAATGTGTGCTTTCAATACTGCACCAAAGAGTCAGCTGCTGATTTCAGTAATGAGTCGTCCAAACTCAGGTCTGTAAAGGGATGGAAATTATGTTACTAAAACAATGTCCCTCACTTTTTTCAGTTACAAGTAAGACAAGCTGTCAAAAGATTGCTTATGCTAAAACTTACTTTCAATATCAATCAATCAGGGACAGTCAAACACATATATACTCTATTTTATCTTCACTGATTTATAGTATGGTTCTCATTTTTTCACATCTGTAGTGATGTGAGTCCTTGAACAACTCTCGATGGTTGTAAGCCTTTTTCGACCATGCTGAATCGACTCACTGTAAGATAATGTTCAAGTAACAGAAATACCATCGGATAACCAGAGACCAATAAAACTGAATAGTCAAGTTATCTCCTCTGCAGGGATGCTAACAGGATTTTAGGATGTACTCCAAGTTTTGTGTGTGTGTGATCTCCAGTGAGGAAGTGGTGGAAATAACAATTGTTAAATATCTCCCTAACACTTAAATATCTGTCACTCTTTCTTACTGTTCCACTCTGTTACAGCTCTACTGAAATCAAAATTCTCGAATCGATGTCATCTCTAGTTGTATAGCGAGTATTACTGTGATATCATTGGGCATGGTCACATGGTTGTGGTGGGGTCTTGGTTGGGATGGCATAAAGACTATAGGCTTACTCCATATTTGACAGCTAATTATGATGTTGTCAAAAGAATTAAAAAATTTCAAGCAGTTCAGTTGGACTCGGATACTTGATTCATAGTTAATGAACAGGTTCAAAAATTGATTTCTTCTGGAGCTCATAATGTTCCTCCATCACATTCAAGTTTTGGATATACCAAAGGTGAAATTGGTACAGTTGCATCCCAAACTACTATCGTGGCTACTTCAAATCTTATTTAATGGGAGACTTTAATGCAATAACTCATAGCTTGAGTGATTTTGGGGGTTAAAAAAATCAAGCAGCTCAATTTGGTGCAGATTACATTGTTTTTTAATGATACGGTGAGAATTCTTGATGTGAAAAATTGCACAAGAAATGAACATCAGATCAGAAAATTACTACCATTGAGAAAATACTGATAGGAATATACAGAAACAACGATATAATTATTTAAGTAGAATATGTGGTAACAGTACGAGCGCTGGTTCTACAACTTTGTGCAAAATACATCTTTTACAACTATTCTGTTGTTTCTAACAGCATTGTAATATGGCAGTAATTTCTGTCCACTTTTTACTTTAGTCCCTTGCTAATTAATAGTTTTAGATGTTACAACACTAAGCACATTTTACCTTTTGACAATAACACATCATTACAAATATTTAGATTGCAAGAAAAAAGAAGTTACAATTTTATTAAAAGCACTGGTACCAGTAAAACTAAAGGAGATGGTAAAAAAAAAAGAATCATGATGAACAGATTAGTAGTGTAGTAAATGACTTCAAGTATTCTTTCATCAATTTCATCATCAGTTAATGATACTGTTTAAAAATGTATTGTACTAGATAATATATATTTTTAGTTATCCATTTTGCAATACAAACACCAAATGATGGCTAGGAACTAAGTGCTAAAAGGTCTGCAGAAAATACCACCATGATCAAAATATACATAGGAAGAACCGAACACAAACAGGACAATTTTTTATCCAGCTTGCTTCGAGTTTACACAGATCAGTCAGTCTCTTATGTTTAATGTCATTTAATTTTGCACATAGAGAGCATGTACATCATTTGGTGATACATCTGCAGGATACAAAAGTTTGTCTTTCTCTTGTTTTGTTGAACAGTAGTTCTGCCAACTTAAGATCTACACAAACTTAATTATGTTGCATGGGGATTTTCTGATGTTTCTTACGAGCATAAATCTGTTAATTGTTTCTGAATTTAATATGATCCTCCTCTTCGGTGTACAAATATTATTCTGTGCTGTGAACTCCTTTCATTGCCTGCTGTCTGAAACGCATATGCATAACTAGCTTGAACAAGTTACTGTTCTTTATGATTGTGCAATTTTCAACATCTCACATGTATGATACCATGGGTATTCGCTCTTGGATATTTCTGTCCCGGAAAGAAAAGTTTTGAACCAGAGGTCTCGTTAGGATTTTAAAACTAGGAGTCCATGGCTCCCATTTTGGTTTAGAGTTTAATTTCTACATTCTTTAAAACACTGACATAGCTCTTGCTTGTCCATCAGAGTGAGTCTGAATTTTTTCGATCCAAGGAAGGTCTTATTCAAAGCACTAAGCTAGGCATCACACACTTTCTTACACCTGGACAATGTCCCTTTCAAACTATCAGTTCCAGCAACTTTTAGTCTTCTCCTGAATCTCACAATCTTCGTCAGTTTGCTGTTGAACCCCAAAATACTCATTGAAGTCTATGCCTCAACATGTCATGATTCCGAGGTCACGTGCACTGCTTATTCCGTTACACTCGGAAATGAACAAAAGAA
Source organism: Sinohyriopsis cumingii (assembly GCA_028554795.2). Lineage (NCBI taxonomy): Eukaryota > Metazoa > Mollusca > Bivalvia > Unionida > Unionidae > Sinohyriopsis > Sinohyriopsis cumingii. The sequence goes on from JAPYKE020000084.1 coordinate 39,843, forward strand.
TGAAAGCTAAAGTTGTTTATTTGATGTACTGTCACATGTACATCTCTGGGTATTTCTGCCTCTTAATTCAAGAACTGTAAATATCAGTATATTTTCCCACCCAGCTGCCAGTCAAAGCCTTTGATCTCGCCGCTTAGCTATTGCAGCATGTTCTTTTGATGTACTCTTATAATGGTGACGACCGGGGGAGGGGGAGCCTTTCAACCACTAAATTCTGTCATTGATTTGAATTGTACCGCCCACCTAAATAAAAAGAACTGGCGTCCAAATACGCGTGATTATAAGCGTTTCCGAGACCTCTGTCAGTAGCAGCAGGGAGGGCGAACAGACCAAGGATTTCGACGGACCAAAAACATCTCCACGGAAATCTCATCCGGAGAAAGATTCTATTCACCGAATTAGGGCTTCCTGGAAGAGTTACATCGCTATTGACCCTCAATCCGAGAATAAAAACCTAGTTCGAAGATCTAGCTGCAGAATAATATACTCACATTTTTTTTTGTTTATTGATTACATTTCGTCGACCTACCCTAGGCGCTATCCCTGCTGCTGTCGTATTTAAATGAAATTTTAAGATTTTCATCGTTAAAATAAAATAAAATATTGTATCAAATAAGATAAAAATTTTAATTTCAAGATACAAAATGAAAATAAAATAACATGGATGTTGGAGAATCACTCAGTTCGAAAATACCACGAGAGCAACTAAAAGCAATAGAAGAATATCTGCCAGTGCAAAAGGAAGTCAAAAAGAAAATACAAGCCATTAAGAGAGCAAAGGAAGGATTTGCTGAAACAACGCAGGAATTGTTCAAACCAGTGATCAAAGCAACCGAAAGGGCCTTCATATGCGACATAAAGGATCCTGAGGCAACAAAAGAGGCAGCAAAGGAGGGGATTCTACCTTTGTTGAAAAGAATTGAGAAAACCACCGCTAAGATCCGTACCATTGACAAATTCAAAGATGATAGCGCAACAAGAATAAAAGCGATAGCAAATGCTAATTTACTTGCTAGATTCGCCTTTACCTCATTTGATGATCGAAAAAATATTTTAAAACCTGAATATGCTAATAGCGTTGCTGGTCGTGACCAGTGGTACAAGTGGATCTATTATGTGTATCGCAACATCAATAAAATTGACTCTGAGTATCATAATTATGCTAACATGATAGAAGGACTCGGAAAAAACACCTCGATCTGCAGCGCAACCTCAACCTGTAAAGATGCCTATGCCGCACGAAATATTTACCGAAGATGCTCTTCAAGAAATCAAAGATAGAGATAAATTGATTGAGATAGCTAAAAAATACAAAGAGATGGATGAATATGTAAAACCTGAATACGTTAAAAGGATCTCACAAGCTGATTGGCCTCTCATATTATATTTTGCTTCCAAGAGAGCAGCAACGGATCGAAACGATCCGGATTATTTAAAATTCTTTAAAGAATTACAACCTAAACCTAGGCAGGTAAAACTATCTGAGGTCGGTCCATGGATGTTTAAACCTGATGCTATTAAGCTTTTAAGAGATCGTAAAAGAATCATTGCGATCGCTGCTCATGACTACAATGAAAGAGATACATATCTGGCGCAGAGTTATATTGATCAAGTAAAATAATCTGAATGGACTCCTGCGTTATATTTTACTCTTTACGAGGATAGAAAATATAATCTGAAAGATCCGGATTATAAAAAATTTGTTGAAGAGGTAGAAGAAGAAAAATTACATCCAGATGAGAAAGAAGTACCAATACAACAATCTGTGGATGTTGCAGCAACACAATCAACAATGCATGGGGTGAATCCTACAATTTTTTTCCTTGCTACTGCCTTTAAATCTCTCGCATCTGATATATATCGTATCGCTGCATTCGGATACGACAACAGAGATAAGTATTTGAAAAAAAGCGTATCTTAATACAATCACTGAGGATGATTGGATTCCTGCGGTATTTTTTGCTCAAAAGAATGCTAAAATTGATCTCACCGACAAAGAATACATTAATTTTAGAAAAGAGGTATACAGATACAGACAATCCTCAATACGACCACAATCACCAGAGGAGGAATTTCAGGATGCAACTGACGTTACAGGTAGCGGATAAACCATCTGCCCGATAGCGTTGTTAATGACGTATCTCGGTTGGAGGTTCTTATTGGTGGAAAACGAGCTGGGAATAATTCACGCGAGATAGTCAATGAAGCAACCGATATCTGCCGAAGATTGTTTCAAGGAAAAATTATTGACGCAGATATCTATCGCGATCTTATTGATGAGCTCATAGATGATCATCACAGTGATTGAATAATTGGATTATAAAATAAAATGATCGTTCACAAGAGCCATCAGAGAGCGATACAGGCTCGTATCATGAACTCGCGGTTACCTGTATATAAACTCAAATACGGATCAGGGATAGGTGATTCAATAATTAAATTTTTTACTCGAATAGCTCCTAAGGTTGGTCCGTTAGCTAAGCAACTATCGTCAAAGGCCATAGGGGTCGTTCGCGACAAGGTCATAGGTACTGTTGGTGATGCTACCAGCAAAGCATACGACGCCATCAAAGATAGAATACTGCGATTGGTGAGAAAAAAGCCAAAGCTGCGGATAAATTACCTGTCACGGCTGAGATGCCTGGCGATGTCAGCAAGATCATAAATGAAGCAGCTGATCAGAAACTAGCATCGCTGGCGTTACAACAACCACAGCAGGAAATCAGCACCAGCGCATTCGGAGGGCGTCTTCGTTTTAGACGATAAGGATATTTTATAAAAACATGTTCTCGCGTGCATCTAATGAAGCTTTCAAATTGGACGAACCAGCAGAGAGAGACGACTCAGTGCGAGATTACCAGTGTTACTCGTACGACGCGATAACACCAAACAGCCCCATTAGAATTGAATTATAAGTACAAGATACAACAAGGTATTTTCTACCATGTGATGCATTCATTGAGGTTGTTGGCAGGATTGTGAAAAACGATGATACTAACTACGCCGCAGACGTCAAGGTTGGATTAGTCAATAACGGTATTATGGCGCTATTCAAGAGTGCTGCATACATGATCGATGGTAGAGAAATCGAATCAATTAACGACAACGTCGATGTTGCAACCACGATCATAGGCTTAGCGAGGTACTCGGATGATTTTACCAGATCGGCTGGTCCTAGCATGATGTTTACTAAAGATAATTCAGATGTTGCTCAGGATAAACATTTTCTCGTGAGACGGTCATTAAAACACACGGCTGCCGATGGTGATGCTGATGTTGAGGATATGATTATAAGTGAAAACGCTGAGTACAATCTCGGATTTGCCGCTTGTGCAGCTATGTTAACGGGCAACAATAAAAAAATTTCATCCGTTATTCCGCTGTCACACATCTTTGGAATTTGCAGAGACTTTAGAAAGGTCATATTCGGAGCTAAACACACGGTTGTCTTTTATCAAAAAGGCGACAGCAACGACGCTATCTGGAGGACTGGAGCTGCAGATAACAACGGTAAGGTTGTATTAGAAAAACTAACCCTGTGGATGCCTTCGATAACACCATCGATAGAAGAAGAGAGAAATTTGTTATCGTTCATGAACCAGGGTGGCAAATTTGTCATGTCGTGGCTGACGACGTACACAGATAGCATTCAGAATAACATCAAAGGCAATTTTACCTGGCATATAGCGTCTCAGCAGGGTGCATCTGCACCAAGGCATATCTTTGTGGCTCTTCAAAAAACTGAACGAGTAGTATTAAAACTCAAACTCACATGATCTTTGATCATTTTAATGTCAGCGATGTATCACTGAGGGTAAATGGACATCAAGAGCCAATTGAGGAAATTCAGTTAAATTACGCAGAAGGATCAGTAGCACGCGGCTATCATCGTTTATGGAGCTACATGGGTCGAGATCAAAATATCGATATCGGATTATAAATATCTCAGCTAGATTTCAGAAATGTTTACCCGATCTATTATTTTTCACTGGAACATATTGATTTGATAAAACAATCTGTCGTTGATATACATTTTAAAGCCAGAGTCGGTCCACTCAAGGCAAATGAACCTAATGTAGTTACTCAATACAGAGCTGTTGCTGTTATACTCAGCGATAGAACCATGATTCTCGAGGGTATCGAAGGCAAAATGAGGATCATCGACGCTCCTGTAGAAAAAATGTGATTTAAATTCAAGGTAAATTTTATAAATGCCGTATGATCACGTTAGTGTGACTCTGACTCAGGGTCAAATAAAAAAGCTACAATCAGAATTAACGAAAAAATGTGGGACGAAATTAACGCTAAAACACGATCAGATTCAAGGTGGTCCAAATAAACTATCTTTGACAAAAACGCAGAAAAACATTTCAGTAAAGCTAAATCATCTAACACCGGAGTGCAAATTGCGCTATCTCCAGCTGCGTTAAAGGATATGGTCAAGGTATTTTCCCGCTGTTAGCTGCGATACCAGCATTATTAGCTGCTGCTGCGTCTGTTGAGGCAAAGGCTGCGGCGTTGGGTGCAGCTGGTTTCGCCGCTAAAGAAGGAGCTAAATGGGTTGCGAAAAAGGTCACCGGTGGTAGATACAGTAAAAAAAACGGACGAGGACTCCGATTACCAGGGACACCTCCATGGTACTACGGGAGAGGCACAACTCTACCAGAAACTCCCGCGGTGTGGTACAGAAGATAACACCGATGTCAAATTACGATCTAATTAATGCTGCTAAAAAACAAAAAATAAAATTTTTCAGAGGCGTATTTATGCGAGATCAATTACCGCCTCGTCCGAACGAATACGAGACAGGAATTATAAATCTCGACAACAGTACCGGACCGGGTACTCAATGGGTAGCGTACGCTATTAATCCGCGCAAGATTATTTATGCTGACTCATCCGGATTAGCCCCACCTAGAGAGTTTTTAGATTATGTAGATCAGCTAAACACTCCAACGTGGTACTCTACGCTACCAACACAAAAACTAACTGACCCTCCGATATGTGGCGATGAAGCAATAAATATTTTATCAGCGATATCTAGATCAACGAAGCCGTATCATAAAACGGTCCATGAGTACACATCAAGTAAATTAGATCAACAACAAAGAATATAATGGTTGACATCTACGGTAGATCTCTGTTAACGAGAACGATAAGAAAGATACTAGAAAGAGAAAAAATTGATATCGGCGATTTATCGAGATACGCTACAAAGGACGACGTTAACAATATTCTGTCGCTGGCGGAAGCAGATCCTGGTGAGGTTGCTATTTTTCAGGATGAATATGGAAAACTAAAAACCAGCAACGTGAAGATAGGCGATATAATCAAACGAAACGAATACAACGCTCACGTGGGTGATTTTAACGTCGTCAAAGAAGATACCAGGAAAAATGCTAACGCCGCCCAGAGAAATCGCGGGTACATCGAGCTCATATCCACTCAAATGATTCAAAAAGCTGGCGTAGATGAAACAGATAAAATCAATAGAAAACTCGGTGTCATTAATACCTCTGTTGATGGTAAAATTGATTTTAACAAGATTCCACCAGCGATGAAGGATTTATTCATCAATCTAACTCCTATCATTGCATCAGGAGTATTAAAATGGACGAGTGTATCAAATACTCTCAGGTATAAAGCACCTGTAACTGGCGCGTATAGAATAAATCATTTTTCCTCAGACAGATTTAGAATCACCTGTGAAAAATATAAATGGCGACACCACTCAGATAGATTTCTTGGTACGTTAAATATTTTGTTAGATAAAAATATCGAAGAGACAATTAAATTCGAATTCGCTGACATTAATAAGCCAGCATCACCAGATATATCCATATGGTGGTTCATAGAGTTTCTCGCTGAGATGCCTTCTTCATTTAGTTTTTGATAGATATAATGGAATATAGATACAGTCAAGCTCGTGCGTGGCAGATGTCGCTGAAGAGTATCATCGACGTTTATCAGGTAAAGATAAAGAAATACCAACGCAGATTGGTTATCATTGATGTTGCTGTTTATTCTGTCTCTGCGATAATAACCGGCGTTGGAATAATCGTATCCGCGTTAACGATGACCGCTCCGGTTGTTATCACGGTGATTGTTTCTACAACCACCACATTGGCTGGTATATTCGGTATCATAACGAAAAAGATATCTTCGTGTACCAACACAAAATTAATCGCGTATAAAGACAAACTAAACACAGCAACGGCAGCGTATTCCAAACTATCTTTGCAGCTGTCAGAAAGTCTCAATGACGGTGTTATATCCGACGTAGGATTCGCGCTGATATCTAGGATTTACAATCAAGCGATTAAAGACATCAATATAAATAATGACCGAGTTACTGCAACAGATTGCAACGAACACAACGGTGACAAGAACAACGATGATATCAGCTAGTTCAACTAAAGCCGAATTTAGTATCGTTTTTCCTACTCCTATCTCCATCGACGAGATAGCACTAGCTCAGTTACGCGTTTATTACAGCTGGCCAAATATCAGATCAAGATCATTTGTTGGATTACACTCAAATAATTCCTTTGTTTTTGCTTATAAAAACAAAGATGATGGTACTCCTGATTGGACAGTGGTTGGATTACCAGCAGGTAGTTACCAAATCGATCAGATCAAAGGTGAGCTCGTACACAGAATACAAAATATAACAGGATCTGATCCTGGAATAAAAATGACCGTGCACGAACCAACATCAAAATCAATCATTGAAATAAGCTCGAATTATCAGGTAGATATCTACGCTAGCTCAATAAGAACCGTATTAAGTTGGCCTGAAATCAAACCACCAGAACAACCAGTACCACCAGAACCGCGGAGAGAGGATTTTAATCCTGAGAAACTAGAAGAAACTCCCGTCGATTGATTGAATTATTATGATTTTTCAATAGGAATAGCATGGCCAGGAAAAACCTCGAGTTTCATTATTCGCGGAAAAAATGATATGATATGGACATTTAACGTCCAAATCGCTGGTCCAGAATTAGATGAGCATTTAGATTTTGAATACATCACTGATCTGTTCAATAATCTCAAAAATGTATATGATGAGCAGATGCAATTATTACAAAATTATTTTGATGAATGTATCTTTGATACATCAGGTTCGTGTGATAAAATTATTGATCAAATAAAGCTCATGAAATTCATTTTACATATAATGGAATCTTTTAATGGTATGTTAACACGTGTGATATTATCCTTACCTAACAAACAAAATTTTTTAAATATATATCAGATAACTGAAGCTGAATTGACCAGATATGATTTTTCTCCATACAACGTTAATGAATTAGAAAAATCTCTCACTAAAATTATCGATGAAAAATTTTCTAAATTACACGCTGCATGGAGAAATAAACTACCACCACCATCTATTCTCAAACGCGATAATGCCGAGGATGGTACTGGCAGGCATCTCTCGCCTGAGATAGTCGATATAACCACCACAATCGCGGTCAATCTTAATTGTGATATCGTCGAGAATAGCTACATCGCTGATGCATCTGTCTCTGATCAGGCGAAACAAGGATTCGTTTTGTATTCATTTTCACCGAAGGATCCACCGGGATTTTTGTTGGTGCAAGAACCAATTAATCCTGTTTATCTTAGGTGTCACAATAGATTGATACAACAGGTGAATTTTTCACTGACCGATCAATCTGGTCATCTACTCGATACACGCGGAGAAACGCTGAGTGTAAATCTGTTAATAAAATCATATGAATAAAAAATATTTTTCATCTGTAGATTTTTATTTTTTATAATCGCAGATTTTTTTTTTGTGTAAAATTCTATTGTTTTGGTCGTTTTTCTGACTGTTTTGGTCGTTTTTTTCACTGTTTTACCCTGGATGAATTGCCCAACCTGATCGATTCTCTAAATGATTTCAATTAGAAGAGATACAATAATCAATAAAATCAACCAAAAAACAAACAAAAACGAATAAAAACAAACAAAATTAACTCAGAAAACAAACAAAAAACAAGCAAAATGATCAAAAATCAATGTTTTTTTTATTGACTATTGTATCTCTTCTAATTGAAATCATTTAAAGAATCGGGTATCTTACTCAACCAAATCGATGAGTGAAATTGGCCAAAACAGTCAAGACACAGAAAAAAAAATATTCACAGAAAATAAAATATTTTACAGAAAATAAAATATTCATTGATTTTCACTATCTATCAATCTCCGCAATTGTTGTGCGCGTGTCTATTGTCTTTTTTGATTCGTATTCATCAGATAACGATAATCGAATCTTTTCAACGACACGTGCCAACGGAGCAAAATCACCTATGTTAGCTTCATCAATGTTGATGAGCGATTTATACATCGCAGATTGTATTTGTTTTATGAGTCTGTATTCGGACGACAACGTGTATCTATTTTCTTGTTTATTTTGGAATATAGTATCAAAATCAGCAATGATTCTATCAGAATCTAAATCATACGATAGCGGTATCTCTTTGATTTTCAGCGCCTCAATATATTTTATTATCTCGTTGATGTTTTCTTGATTCATATTCATCAATGATTTTGCTTGTCTAATATAAGAGGAAAGTAAGAAAATTTTATCCAGTTACCAAATTTATATGAGAATGTCGATTGTTGTATTCCCTCTGCAACGAGCCGTACTAAACTAGGATGAATACCAAAACATTTTGCGGCACAGTTCATTGATTGAAAATGTAACTCTTCGTTCGTTTCTGTATTTATTGATTTAACAGCTTTATAAATCTTTTTTCCACACCCAGTATCTCCCTTCAGAGTATTTTCCCTCTGAGTAATAGCCTGAAGATTGTCTATGGAGTTATTTAATTTATTTCCATCAATATGATCAATAACTAATCCATGTTTGATGGGTCCGTAGAAACACTCAAACACGAATCTGTGATTAAGATAATTTATTCTCTCACCACCAATAGTAAAACGAAGATAACCATTATTACCAATTCTACCAACCTTATTTTTCCTTCTGACGTGTCTGATCGTACCATCAGCAGATGCTTCGTAGTTATCGTAAATTGGATGTTTCACAAATATGACGTTCATTATATAATATCCATTTGTCTACATGAAAGTTTGTCTGAGAATCTGTTAAGGTAATCCTCTTCACATTTGATAGCGATATTACTATTGGGTGATTTTTTATCTTAGTGTCGTTTTAACTCTCTGTATCTTTTTCCGCCACATCCTGCGCATATTCTGGTTTTTCCCCGAATTCCGATGTTGCATCTGATCAACTCCACCTCGCTTTATACAATCTGAATGTACCCAACAATACTGTTCTTTGCACGATCTGCCACATCAAGTAAACGAACCGACCATGAGCCATTTACAACTGTTCATTATATATTTAAACAAATACTTGTTTAAAATATAACAAAATGGTCTTTGATCTCGACGAAGCAGAATATATCATTCCTGAGCTAGATCAGGCCAAGAAGGAATTTTACGATGATGGAGCAGCTCATGTATGGTCGACGTGGAAAGCAGCCGATATCGATAACACGATGAACGATACAAGAGCCAAAAAAAAAAAATAATTAATTCACTCGGTAGCGACAAATATATACTCAGAATAAAATTCATTGTAGATAACGAAAACGACGTTTGGATTACTTGTGATAAACGTGATCCTGTGAAAAATGGAAAAAATCTGTCACAGTGAGTAATAATTCCAAGCCAGGATCACTAACCGGAATAGATAAACCGTATTATGTGCGAGCTTATCCTGTAGCGGCTGTTGTTTATGGTACCTACAAGCTGAATAAACCTGTTGCTGAGAATCTTGCCAAGATGAAAATGTCGGTGAAGATAAACTGTGAAGCTGAGCGAGTAATATAACATTTCACAAACATAAAAGGCGGAAATGGCCTAACAGACCTGAGGAAAGAAAAAAATAAATGACTGGGCAGGATCAGTTACTGATGGTGCATCAATAAGCGACGTTGCTGCGTTATCAGCGAAATTAAAATTCCCTATCACGGTAAAAACGATATCAGGTAAAATACTGTACTCGTCCGCGTATAAATCCAAAGGCGCGCCCATCGAGATAATTGATCATAATTCACATGCCTGGAGTAGATCTGTGACTGTTTTTCCTCGGAATCGTATTATTAGATTATATTCTACCACAGAAAATTCTGTGGGGAATATGTTCGATTTTATTTATAAAATAAGTAAATCAGATCCTGTATCTGTTTGGTTATTTTCCAGCGACGATCGATATGATCAGTTCGTCAGGCCCAACGGGGATATGTATCGAAGTGAAAAATTACATGATTCTATGATATCGATAGCGGAGAAATACTCAGTGAATGAAGAATTATTGGTTAACTGCTTCACGATTCCGTCTGTTGTTGCTCATGCAGTGCGAGAGAAAAATTCGTGGAGGCCAACTAGAAAAGATTTTCTCAAGGACATTCAAGATAGTTGCGTTGAGTACGGTCATGGTGGATTATGGAATACCGACTACAGTTTCATTGATATGATCTCGTTCGACATGATAGCATGTTATCCTGGTAGTTTTCTCGGAATGGCAGAATGCAACAAATATTTCACTCAATTTGGTCATCCATGCAACGAGATGACGAGAGTATCAATTAACGGTCCGTTACCGGATTTTCCCCCAACAGGATTCGCCAAGGTTACATCATTCAAGCTTGCTTCAGGATTACACAAAATATGCTATGTTTGGTTTGGAAGACATCTATCAGAGCGGAGAAGGACCCCGATAGTATTGTTGAGATAATTGTTGGATTCTGCTATGTTGACGTCGTTGACGGTCAGCGAAGCGATTATTTCGTATCAAAAGCAATTTGATGTTTGGTTACCAACCGAACACGATGACGCAAAGGATTTAGGTAGAAAAATAATCGGAAAATTCACTCAGGGCGGCGCTTATGATCATCAGAGACGTAACTGCACATTGATTATGGACGAAGCCGAGTTAGATTTTATAATCGCTGATACCGCTGAACGAGGTATATTTTGTACCAGAGAGGATATTTATGTCGCTGATGGAACCAAGCTAGGTACCGTGGTAAATTATCTCGAAGGAGAATCACCACAGTACGTTCATCTAAGATCATCAATGTTAGCTTATGCGAGTATAAATCTCTTATTGATGATAAACAAATTTCCTGATACCGCGGTTAGAGTAGCCACAGATTCGTTTTATACTGACAAAAAATACCTGCCGGAGTTAGAAAAACTGACCGGAGATGGTTCATGGGGTACGTGGCGAGTGAAAGACGAACCCATCTTATGGTATTGTAAAGACGCTGATGTAGCTGATGAAGAAAAATATCAATCAGATAGCGTATCAGAAACATCAACAGCGCCGTCTGTTTATGATCCTGCTGCGAGACATAAAATGATATACATAAACGGACCGGGCGGATCAGGAAAAACAACCAGAATGATAGAATTATTCAAGAACTCCGACATGATTGTGTTGACACCAACGCATCGATTAGCGCGTGAGATGAAACAGCGAGGAGTAAATTCGTGTACGTATCATAGTTTGTTCAAGTACAACGGTGGTACGTGGAGTCCGTCCAGGATGGGAGAAAAATATATAAATAAAAAGATTATATGGGATGAAATTTGTACAGTATTTGCTGGTACATTAAAAATATTCTTGGAGTGATTATCAAAGAAAAATACTGCCGAGATAATGTGCGGCGATCATGGCCAACCTAATCCTATTGATGGAGAATCGCCTCATGAGTGGCTAAAGGGGTTTGTGGATTATTACGAGGAAGTTGATACTGATTACAGATCACTTGATGGTAGATTGAGTGAATTTAAGAAACTAATTCGATTAAAATCAAATAAAATTCAATGTAGCGTGATGAGAGAGGTAATTCAGGAAACATCAATGAAAGATTTCCTATCGATGTGGACGCCGAATGATTTGATATTCGCCAGTAGAAAGATAATCAGAGACGTACTTCAACAAAAGCTATTCAAGATACATGAGGAAAATTCCCATCGATGCCTGTTCCGTTGTGTTATAGGCCAATCGATACAAGATTACAAAATATCGACGTCGATATACCAGAACGAAGTAAGCAGAATCTTGTATTGAATGATATTGTTGTCGTTGATATTGATTTCGTTAGCGATATGATAAATGCAGAAAAATCTCCGTGGACGTTAGGATACGCTATGACTATTCATTCTTCACAGGGATTAACTATCTCTGATTGTCGGGTTTGGATTGTAGATGATAAGGTGGAGTGGTCCAATTTGGTGTATTTAGCTGTATCTAGAGTGAGAAAAATATCTCAATTAGGTAGAATCACCTTAGATAGATTGATTATCAACGACGAAACTAACGAATACGTGATTAAAAAAAAAATTAATCAGCTATAAACAATCTGATAAGAAAAATGATCATGAATTCGATCTGGATGTCGAATTTATGTTATCGCTGAAAGAAAAACAAAATAATCACTGCTCTGGTTGTAATTGCATCATGACGTGGACGTATCAAAAGAATGATTCAAGACAATTCACCGTAGACAGAATAAAAAACAATCTAGGACATAACAGAAAAAATGTTACTCTAGCTTGTTTAGAGTGTAACAGACGCGGCGTAGATTATTTGAGTGACTGAGGAGGTAATTGAGTATCAGCAGGAATTACTTGTAATTCTTCTCGTGTGAAACCTCGTTGAGGGGCGAAAGCATCAAGTATATAAATTGCTGGTCTACCTGATGATCTCGTTACAGATACTATCTTGTGTGTCGTCACGCTCCAGATAGGATCGGTTGCTCTTTTTCTGCCTCCCTCAGCCTCGCCGTGCTTATATAAATACCTGACGACGACATCACCAAGTGCCGGTCGAATTGAAAAATCTTTTCTAATGATCGGTATAAAATTTGTTTGTATAGCTATTGCTGGTTTCATCTTTATCGCCGCTGTTACCTCGTTATCTATCGCTGAGATAACGCTCGGTAGCCTAATGATCCAGTCGCTAGATCGTTTGTCCTGAATGAATTCTCTCGCGTATTGATATCCAAATAATTTTTCAGCTAGTGTTTTTTTGAATCGCTCAACAATAGCCTGATCGTTGTGGATGTTGACTTTACCGCGTCGTATTTCTACATTCTTCTTGTTCATTAGCTGAGTAACAGCACCAAGGAATTCTCGTCCAGGATCAACCTGAAGCAATCTCGGCCATGTTAACGGACCACGATGATAAATTTTCTCAAATGCACCAGCTACATCAGTTGCTGTTTTCTTATTAGCGGTTCAGCTTCTTTGTATCTGCTAGCGATATCTACTATGGTTAACACGTATTTGCATGTTTTATCGTTAACGGTATCATGAGGCAGAAACATTATATCAGCCTGATGGACCTCATTTGGAACGCTGACATCAAAGTGTGCGTATTCTGTTCGTTTGGGTGGCGGTAGATAAATCTGCCAAATGGCCTGCTTAGATAACCACGCAGCAGCTACTGATGGTTTTACTTTAGGAGCCTTTGCTAGTTTTTTAATTGCTGATTTACCTTTCCAAAATCCAACAGGAGAATAATAAATTTCTTCCATATAATACTAACCAGCACCTAGAACTAATTTACTTTTCATGGCAGCATTAATTATTCAGCTAGCTAATCTTTCTCTGAGAGCCTTATTTTTTATGGAATTTAGCGCATGAATTAATTTAATGTCAGCTAGATGCCGCTGTTGCAGATCCTTACTTCGATATGCGATATCATGAATACGACAGGCCTGATCAATTGCATTTACAGGATCCTCACCAGGATTCGGTTGATCTTGATCGTTTAATCTGATATCGAGTCTGGTACCTGGTTCACAGTAATTATATCCTGGTAGATGTTTTTTCTCCGGGGTATTTGAACCAGAAGAATCCTGGTAACGACGATAATTTTGCTGTGACGTCACCCCCGTATTTTCTTCTTTTTTTTTAACAGATTTCACTTTAATCGGTTTTTCACCCGATGAAGAGAATCTAACTTTTTTTGTGCCACATATTTCACATTTACCAGTGACGGCTGATCTATTATTCTTTGTAACGACCGTAGCTACATCCACCGTTGGAGTTCGTGTTCTACACCGCACACAATATAAATCCATGATATAATTATATCATGAATGTAATTTATTTTTCGGCTACAAAGAAATCTGTTCCGGTGAAGCACCATGCTGCTTTACCTAATTCGATTAGAATGATTATAATAGGACCATCAGGGTCGGGTAAAACACAACTATTGTTGAATCTGATCATGAGATAGCTAAAATGGGACAAATTATATTTAGTTGCACCATCCGTAGATGATCAGAGATGTTATCAGGTACTCAAGGAACTTAATGAAAACGCGGCGTTGTTGAATAACGGTGAGAATATAATTGATTTTATCACCGATGTTGAGGAAGCGTCATCGGTTGATGTTCTAGATCGTTCAATAAATAATGTGGTTGTTTACCATGATGTTATGCTGGATAAACAATCTAATCCTGCTAGAATATTTTCACGTGGACGTCATAAAAACACCGACGTCGTTTATGTAGCTCAGAGATATACACAAATACCTAAAGTAATCAGAGATAATTGTAACATGCTAGCGATCTTTAACGGTGTAGATACACATACGCTAAGAAATATTCATCAGACTTGGTGCAGCGGAGATATGGACATAAATAAATTCAAGAATTTCTTTGGACGAGCTCAATCTACACCGTATGGATTCGTTACTGTGAATTTATGTGATCCTAGAACCAGATATCGAGTCAGTCTAGATATAATCTTTTAACGATAAGAATCTCAAAAATTCATTTAAATACGACAGCAGCAGGGAGGGCGCCTACCTCAGGTCGGTCGACGAAATGTAATCAATAAACAAAAAAAATCGTGAGTATATTATTCTGCAGCTAGATCTTCGAACTAGGTGTTTATTCTCGGATTGAGGGTCAATAGCGATGTAACTCTTCCAGGAAGCCCTAATTCGGTAAATAGAATCTATCTCCGGATGAGATTTCCGTGGAGATGTTTTTGGTCCGTCGAAATCCTGGTCTGTTCGCCCTCCCTGCTGCTGTCAGTTTTCACTAACATGAACCCTGCCAAAGAGTCACTTCCTTGAATCAGTGTTTTGCTGCCTTTTGTGCCAGATTTTTCTCTTCCATAATGCTGTATTAGGGTTTTAAGTCCAACATTCCCATTGTCTGCTTGTTTAGACATCGGTATATTTAACAAATGTAACCGTTATATTGTCCATCCAACACGTACATCGGACACGCACTCAACATCAATTTTAGGCTCAAAATCACACACTGGTATTTCCAGTGACATTTTTCCAATGTCCAACAGACCGATATACATGAAATTCATTGTCATCATAGCTATCACCAGCCAGTATTTGCCGATGAAAACTTTGTCTGAAGATATACCGTGTTGTGATTCAACCATTTTGGTTTCCTGTGTGGCCCTTATTGGAAACACGCATTTGTAAAACTAAAATGCTTGTTCCAGGGTCAAAGAACGAATCAAATTTAGTTTAACAGCCATTCATGTCGAACCGAAGTATACAAATATCTATATGTCGCATCAAGCGATGTGAGACAGCTGCGGCAGCGCGAATTACGTCGCGAAATGCACTTTTAAAGTTAAATTTGAAAGTTTAATGAAAATTGCATACTGCGCAAAGCACTTTTTTTTTTATATCCGCGGCGTTGATATAATTTGCCGAACGCGTACCACTGCTTTAAAAGTACGCGAATTCGTACAAATTACGTGCACTCGCGTGTACTGGCATCATTTTCTAAGCCAATGTTTTATTCACGTTAGACCGCTGGGAGAGGGTAGATGCGATTTTAAATATATATTCGTTTTGTTATTATCTTCTTTCTAACAACCCCACCAGCGATTTCTCATTTTGTTAGCACAACCCACAATAGAAGTGATTTTCCTAACCAACCTTCCACTGTCAGAATCAAAATAGTTCGAAACACAGCCTCCTACAGAAGTTTTTTTGAAGTGCCGTCCCCGGGGGGATATATGTTTTACTGGAACAGCCCTAATGTTTCTTTTTAAGTTCAGACAGAACTGTTGGAATAATACATTTTATCTCTGTAGCAGCTAAGTACAACTGTTTAGCATTTCTGCAAGAATTGAAAATGTTTATACATATATTTAACTAGAGTGCATTATCAGATGCTATGAATCAAAAACAAAATTCCATTTAAATTTGGCTTGTTTCTTACTGCACATGATATATAGTCAAAATGTATATTCAAGATTTCATCAGGTACTGCATGATCTCATGCAGGAGCTATAGCTAGCTGCCAACTTTCAACTTTCATGAATGATTAAATTATACTGCAAGCTTGCGTGCAGGCCTATGTAGAATTTTAGATTTTGCAATCTTGCAGACATAATGAGAAAAATTCCTTTTGCATGCTTGAATTGTAGATTTTCCAAACTTGCTGACTTGGAAAAATTTCTTTTACAAGCTTGCACAAGCTTGAACTTCAGCTCTTGCAAGCTTGCAAGCTTGCAGACTTAGACAAATTCCTTTTGCAAGCTTGTGCAAGTCTGAACTTTAGATTTTGTAAGTTTGCTGCAAGCTTTCAAGCTTTCAAGCTTGCAGACTTGAAACTATTCCTTTTGCAAGCTGGTGCGAGTACCCTTACTAGCTTGTGCAACTTCAACTAGCTTGTCGCATTTTGGTTTGGGAGGGATCATATCAAGAAATCTAAATGCATGGAATAGAGCAAGTGTGTTAGTTAGCATACAGAGTAGTTATTTTAAACATCAAATCCCAATTAAAAGTGTTTTAACCAATTTATTTGTTTGTATGTATATTATAGCATTTTATGGTACCCAATAATAATATGGCAATTTGTAGAAATGGTCAGCTACGGGCCTGGTATCACACCATGAAGAAATTTCTGATGGGTTAGGTTATAAGATAACAATTTGATGTTACTGTGTTGCCCCTCCCCAACAGTAATAAAATGTGTGGTACATGCTAGTAAAGGTTTTAGGACATGACAACAAGATTAACTCTACTGGATGTGCACTAAGCGGGCTTATGTATTTTATGTTGTCTATTGTCTGTCCATCTGTTAACACTAGTTTTGTATCACTACTTCTCTTATGCTTTGAATATTGCCATGAAATAGTATGCACAAATTCATCTCATTGTCTAGATAGTCCGAGAAAATAACATTTGGTGGATATCTGATAAGGAATGCAGCATGGCCTTTTTGCAATTCTTGTGTTGTTGCTTCTTATCATGAAAGGCTGATCCTCTCAGTATGGAGTTGCCACTAAAAGCTCTTTAAGTCTGCGTTGCAAATGACTGCGAGTACAGGTCATTGTTTTTAGCTCAAGTGAGCTTGCAAGATGTTTTAATGAGTCAAAGTTTCATTTTCTTTTCAGAGCACATTTACTTATTGATAACAAAACAGGTACTTTCATCGGCGTGTATTAAGGTGTTCCTTTGTCTTTCCATGAGTCGTAAATATGAAAAAAGCATGTAACCACATACCAGTTTAAGTGTTGCTGATGACACTGAATTTACAGTTAACAAATCGATTAATAGATTCCGCCAGATGACCAATGTGATTCAAGATTTTTTAAAGTATTACCTTTAACAAGCTAATGGTTAACTTTGTTTAGAGATCTGCCTAATGACACTGATTTTACAGTTAGCAAATTGATTGATTGATTCCACCAGATGACCAACGATATTATTTGTTTTAATCATTACCTTTAACAAGCTCATGGTTAACTTTGTTTAGAAATCTGCCTAATCATGAGTTGTGAAGCATGTCAGCTGTTTTTAACGCTAGTGGTAATAAACCAGAAGAGCTTAATGGAGAGTTTGTTGTCTATCTGTCTCTTCACGTGATACTATTATCCCTACTCATCCAAAACTACATGGATGATTGCCTTTCATTCTTTGCAGTTGACCTTGAAGTACAATTGTGCTGCTCAGACATCGAATATGGCCATCATGGCATCCATCTGGAACATTTTGTTATTGCTAGTTTAATGGAAGGTCATATTAACGTGGGGTTTGGTTATAAAAGATTTCTTACGAGGTATAGTTGGTCTGTATTGAAACATTTGCTCATCTGATCTGTGATGTGGTTGCCACAGTACCAACATTGAAAATCCTTGCATTGCTACCCATCCTTCATGAATGTTATTTTTGCACTGAAAGACCTTTTATGCATTATGAAAATGGTGCTGATCCATCCATTCATCTGGAATAAGATTGCAAAGATCATGACGCTAGATCCTCCATTCATCTGGAATAACAATTTAACGATCATGATGTTAGAGTCTCCGATCATCATGAATAACAATATAAAGATCATGATGCTAGAGTCTCCATTCATCATGAACAACAATATAAGGGATATGATGGTAGAGTCTCCACTCATCATGAACAACAATATAAATGATCATGATGGTAGAGTCTCCGTTCATCATGAATAACAATAAAAAGATCACGATGCTAGAGTCTCCATTCATAATAAATAAAAATGCAAAGATCATGATGCTTGTGTCGTCATTCATCTTGAATAACAATATAAAGATTATAATGCTAGAGTCTCCGTTCATCATGTTCAAGATTGCAAAGATCATGATGCTAGAGTCTCCACTCATATGGTTGTTGTTGTTGTGGGGTTTAACGCTATTTTTCAGCACACGATAGGCTATACATGGCGGCCAGTATTAATGGTGGAGGACGAACCCGGGAAAACACCGGAAAGAACCACCGACCCACGAGAAGCTACTGGCAAGCTTTCTCACATACCCACATTGGCTGAATCCTAGACTCGAACCGCCGCAGACAGAGGTGAGATGGCAGTGATCCGTAACGAAGAGCGCTTTAGACCACTCATATGGAATAACAACACAAATACCATGATGCTAGGGTCTCCATTAACCTGGAATAACAATATAAAGATCAAGATACTAGAGTCTTCATTCATCCTGAATAACAATATAGCGATCATAATGCTAGGGTCTCCTTTCATCGCAAAATACAATGCACCGATCATGATGCTAGTGTCGTCATTCATCTGCAATAACAATATAAAAGTCATGATGCTAGAATCTTCATTCATCCGAAATAACAATATAAAGATCATGATGCTAGAGTCTCCATTCATCATGACTAACAATATAAAGATCACGATACTGAAGTCTTGATTCATCATGAATAACAATGCAAAGATAATGATGCTTGTGTCATCATTCATCTGGAATAACAACATAAAGATCATGATGCTAGAGACTTACATTCATCATGAATAATAAGATAATGAATATGATGGTAGAATCTCCATTCATCATGAATAAGAATATAAATGATCATGATGCTAGATTCAACATTCATCATGAATAACAATACAAAGATCATGATGCTAGAGTCTCCATTCATTTGGAATAACAATATCAAGACCATGATGAAAGAGTCTCCATTCTTCTGGAAAACAATAAAAAGATCACGATGCCAGAGCCTCCACTCCGCTGGATTACTAATACAACGATCATGATACTATAGTCTCCATTCATTTGGAATAACAATAAAATATAATGATCTGGAATAACAATATAACGATCCTGGTGACAGAGCCTCCATTCATCTGGAATAACAATATAACGGTCAAGATGTTAGAGTCTCCATTCATCTGGAAAAACAATATAAAGATCATGATACTAGAGCCTCCACCCCTATGGAATACAAATACAACAATCATGATGCTAGAGTCTGCATTAGTTTGGAATAACAATACAAAGCTCATGATACTAGAATCTCCATTCATCTGGAATAACAATATAAAGATCTCGATTTAGTGCCTCAGTTAGTTTGGAATAACAATACAACGATCATGATGCTAGAGTCTCCATTTATCACGAATAACAATGCAAAGATCATGATGCTGGATTCTCCATTCATAACAATAAAGAGATCTCGATGTTAGTGTCTCAATTAGTTGAGAATAACAATACAACGATCATGATGCTAGAGTCTGCATTCATTTGGAATAAGAATACAAAGCTGATGATGCTAGTCTTCATTCATCTGGAATAAAAATACAAAGATTTTGATAATGGTGCCTCCATTCGTTTGGAATAACAATTCAAAGATCATGATGCAGTCTCCAATCATCTTGAATAACGATACAAAGATCATGATGCTAGCGAATCCATTCATCTGGAATAAAAATATAAAGATCATGATGTCAGAGTCTCCATTCATCATGAATAACAATATAAAGATCATGATGCACAGCCTCCATTCATCATGAATAACAATATAAAGATCATGATGCACAGCCTCCATTCATCATGAATAACAATATAAAGATAATGATGCTAGAGTCTCCATTCATCATGAATAACAATATAAAGATCATGATGCAGTCTCCAATCATCTTGAATAACGATACAAAGATCATGATGCTAGCGAATCCATTCATCTGGAATAACAATATAACGATCATAATGCTAGAATCTGAATTCACCTAGAAAAAACATAAAAATATAATGATGCTAGAGTCTCCATTCATCATGAATAACAATATAAAGATCATGATGCACAGTCTCCATTCATCATGAATAACAATATAAAAGTCATGATGGTAGAGTCCCCATGCATCTGGAACACCAATACAACGATCACGATGCTAGAGTATGCATTCATCTGGAATAACAATACAAAGCTCATGATGTTTGGGTTTCCAATCATCTTGACTAACAATATAACGATCATTTTGCTAGAGTCTCCATTCATCTGGAATACCACTACAACGATCAAGATGCTAGAATCTGCATTCGTTTGGAATAACAATATAAAGAGCATTATGCTAGTGTCTCCATTCTTCTGGAATAACAAAAAATTATTATGATGCTAGAATCTCCATTCTTCATTGAAATCAATATAAAGATTATGGTGATATAGTCTCCATTCATCATGAATAACAATACAAAGATCATGATGCTAGATTCACCATTCATCATGAATAACAAAATAAAGATCATGATGCTAGAGTCTCCATTCATCATGAATAACAATACAAAGATCATGATGATAGGGTGTCCATTGATCATGAATAAGGAAATAAAGATAATGATGATAGAGTCTCCATTCATCATGATTAAAAATGCAAATATTATGATGCAAGAGCCTCCACTCATGTGGAATAAAAAACACAAACATCATGATGCTAGAGTCTCCATTCATCTTGAATAACAGTGTAAAGATCATAATTCTAGGGTCTCCATTAATCATGGATAACAATATAAAGATAATGATGCTTGATTCTTCACTCATCAGGAATAACAATACAAGTATCATGATGATAGAATCTCCATTTTAATCAATAACAATACAAATATCATCATGTTAGAGTCTCCATTCATCTGTATTAACAATATAAAGATCATGATGCAAGAGCCTCCATTCATCATAAATAACAATATAAAGAAGATGATGCTTGAGTCTCTGTTCATAATGAATAACAATATCAAGAGCATGATGCTAGAGTCTCCATTAATTTGGAATAACAATATCAAGACCATGATGCTAGGGTCTCCATTCATCTGGAAAAGAATATAAAGATCACGATGCTAGAGCCTCCACTCCTCTGGATTACTAATACAACGATCATGATACTATAGTCTGCATTCATTTGGAATAACAATACAATATAACGATCTGGGGTAACAATATAACGATCCTGGTGACAGAGCCTCCATTGATCTGGAATAACAATATAACGATCAAGATGTTAGAGTCTCCATTCATCTGGAATAACAATATAAAGATCATGATGCTAGAGCCTCCACTCCTATGGAATACAAATACAACGATCATGATGCTAGAGTCCGTATTAGTTTGGAATAACAATACAAAGCTCATGATGCTAGAATTTCCATTCATCTAGAATAACAATATAAAGATCTCGATCGTAGTGCCTCAGTTAGTTTGGAATAACAATACAAAGATCATGACGCTAGAGTTTCCATTCATCATGAATAACAATGTAAAGATCATGATGCTAGAGTCTCCATTCATCTTGTATGACAATATAAAGAACGTGATTCTAGATCCTCCATTGATCTGGAAAAAACAATACAATTATTATGATGCTGGAGTCTCCATTCATAAAGAATAACAATACAAAGATCATGATGTTAGAGTCTCCATTCATCATTTAAAACAATATAAAGCTCATGATGCTAGAGTCTCCATTAATCATGAAAAACAATAAAACGATCATAATGCTAGAGTCTCCATTCATCATAAATAACAATATAAAGATCATGCTGCTAGAGTCTCCTTTCATTTGGAATAACAATATCAAGATAACGATGCTATAGTCTCCATTCATCTGGAATAACAATATAAAGATCACGATGCTTGAGCCTCAACTCCTATGGAATGCTAGTACAACAATTATGTCGCTTGAGTCTCCATTAATTTGGAATAATAATGCAAACATGATAATGATAGAGCCTCCTTTCATCTGGCATAACAACATAAAGAACGTGTTGCTAGGGTCTCCATTCATCTGGAATAATAATACAAAGATCACGATTCTAGAGACTCCACTCCTCTGGCATACCATCACAACCATCATGAGGCTACATTCTCCATTCGCTTGGAATAACAATGCAAAGATCATGATGCTAGAGTCTACAGTCATCTGGAATGACAATATAAAGATCAAGATGATAGAGACTCTATTCATCCTTGATAACAATATGAAAATCTTGATGCTGGAGTCTCCATTCATTTGGAATAACAAAGTAAAGATCACGATGTTAGAGTCTCCATTCATTTGGAATAACAATATCAAGTTCATGATGCTAGATTCTCCATTCATCTGGAATAACACTATAAAGATCACGATGCTAGAGCCTCCACTCATCTGGATTACCAATAGAACGATCATGATGCTAGAGCCTCCACTCATCTGGATTACCAATACAACAATCATGATGCTAGAGTCTCCATTCATTTGGAAAATCGAGACAAATAGCATGATGACAGAGTCCCCATTCATCATGAATAACAATATAACGATCGTGATGCTAGAATATCCATTCATCTGGAATAACAACATAAAGATCTCGATGCTAGAGCCTCCACTCATCTGGATTACCAATACAACGATCATGATGCTAGAGTCTGCATTCATTTGGAATAACAATACAAAGCTGATGATGCTAGTCTTCATTCATCTGGAAGAACAACACAATGATGTTGATAATGGTGCCTCTATTCGTTTTCAATAACAATTCAAAGATCATGATGCAGTCTCCAATCATCTTGAATAACGATACAAAGATCATGATGCTAGAGTCTCCATTCATCATGAATAACAATATAAAGATAATGATGCTAGAGTCTCCAATCATCTTGACTAACAATATAAAGAACATGATGCTAGAGTCTCTATTCATCTGGAATACCACTACAACGATCAAGATGCTAGAGTCTGTATTCGTTTGGAATAACAATATAAAGAGCATTATGCTAGTGTCTCCATTCATCTGGAATAACAAAACGTTATTATGATGCTAAAATCCCCATTCATCATGGAAAACAATATCAAGATTATGGTGATAGAGTCCCCATTCATCATGAATAGCAAGATAAAGATCATGATGCTAGAGTCACCATTCATCATGAATAGCAAAATAAAGATCATGATGCTAGAGTCTCCATTCATCATGAATAACAATATAAAGATCATGATCCTAGAGTCACCATTCATCATGACTAACAAAATAAAGATCGTGAAGCTATAGTCTCCATTTAACATGAATAACAATATAAAGATCATGATTCTAGTCTCTATTCATTTGGAATAAAAATATCAAGATAATGATGCTAAAGTTTCCATTCATCTGGAATAACATTATAACTATCATGATGATTGAGCCTCGACAGCTATGGAAGGCTAGTACAAAAATGATGTCAATAGAGTCTCCATTAATTTGGAATAACAATACAAATATGAGAATGATAGAGCATCCTTTTATCTGGAATAACAAAATAAAGAACGTGTAGCTAGGGTCTCCATTCATCTGGAATAATAATACAAAAGTCACGATGCTAGAGACTCCACTCCTCTGGAATACCATCACAACTATCATGAGGCTGCATTCTCCATTCGCTTGGAATAACAATACAAAGATCATGATGCTATAGTCTCCAGTCATCTGGAATAACAATATAAAGCCCATGATGGTAGAGTCTCTATTCATCCTGAACAACAATATAAAAATCATGATGCTGGAGTCTCCATTCATCTGGAAAAACAAAGTAAACATCACGATGTTAGAGTCTCCATTCATTTGGAATAACAATATCAAGATCATGATGATAGATTCTCCATTCATCTGGAATAGCAATATAAAGATCACGATGCTTGAGCGTCCACTCATCTGGAATGCTAATACAAAAATCATGACGCTAGAGTCTCCATTCATTTGGAAAATCGAGACAAATATCATGATGATAGAGTCCCCATTCATCATGAATAACAATACAAAGATTATGATGCTAGAATCTCCATTCATCTGGAATAACAATATAAAGATCTCAATGCTAGAGCCTCCACTCATCTGCAATACCAATACAACGATATTGATGCTAGAGTCTGCATTCATTTGGAATAACGATACAAAGCTGATGATGCTAGTCTTCATTCATCTGGAATAACAATACAAAGATGTTGATAATGGTGCCTCCATTGGTTTGGAATAACAATTCAACGATCATGATCTCCAATCATCTTGAATAACGATACAAAGATCATGATGCTAGAGTCTCCATTCATCATGAATAACAATATAAAGATCATGATGCACAGTCTCCATTCATCATGAATAACAATATAAAGGTCATGATGGTAGAGTCCCCATGCATCTGGAACACCAATACAACGATCACGATGCTAGAGTCTGCATTCATCTGGAATAACAATACAAAGCTCATGATGCTTGGGTTTCCATTCATCTGGAATAACAATATGAACATCTTGATGCTAGTGCATCCATTTGTTTTGAATAACAATAGAAAGACCATGATGCTAGGGTGTCAATTTATCATGAATAAAATTGCCAAGATCATGATGCTAGAGCCTCCATTTATCTGGAATAACAAAATAAAGATCTTGATGCTAGAGTCTCCATTCAACATGAATAACAATATAAAGATCATGATGCTAGAGTCACCATTCAACATGATAAAAAATATAAAGATCATGATTATATAGTCTCCATTAATTTGCAATAACAATATCAAGATCTTGATTCTAGAGTCTCCATTCATCTGGAATAACAATATAAAGATCACGATGCTTGAGTCTCCACTCCTCCGGAAGGCTATTACAACAATTATGACGCTGGAGTCTCCATTCATTTGGAATAACAATAAAAAAAATCATGATGATAGACCCTCCATTCATCTGGAATAACAAAATAAAGAACGTGATGCTAGAGTTTCCATTCATCTGGAGGAACACTATCATGATCATAATGCTAGAGTCTCCATTCATCTGAAATAATAATATAAAGATAACGCTACTAATAGAACCTCCACTCCACTGGATTAATAATACAACAATCATGATGTTAGAGCCTCCATTCATTTGGAATAACAATACAAATATCATCACGATAGAGCCTCCATTCATCTGAAATAACAATATAAAAATTGTGATGCTAGAGCCTCCATTCATCAAGAATAATATTATAAAGATCATGATGCATCGAGTCTCCATTCATCTGGAATAACAAAATAAAGACCATGATGTTAGATTCTCTCTTCATCATGAATACCAATATAAAGATCATGATGCTAGAGTCACTATTCATTTTGAATAACAATATCAAGATTCTGATGCTAGAGTCTCCATTCATCTGGAAGAACGACATCAAGATCACGAATACCACAATCATGATGGTAGAGTCTCCATTCATTTGGAATGACAATAAAATTATCATGATAATAGAGCTTCCATTCGTCTGGAATAAGAATAAAAAGACATTGATGCTAGTTCCTTCATTCGTTTTGAATAACAGCACAAAGATAATGATGCTAGAGTCTCCATTTATCATGAATGACAATTCAAAGATCATGGTGCTAGAGCCCCCAATCATCTGAAATAACAATACAGTGATCATGATGGTAGAGTCTTCATTCATCGTGAATAACAATACAATGATCATGATGCTAGAGTCTTCATTCATCATGAATAACAATATGATGATCATGACGTTATAGTCTTCATTCATCTGGAAAAAATATAAAGATCATGATGCTAGATTCTCCATTCATCATGAATAACATTATAAAGAACATGATGCTAGAGTGTCCATTCATTTGGAATAATAATACAAATATCATGATGATAAAGCCTCCATTCATCTGGAATAACAATATCAAGATCGTGTTGCTAGAGTCTTCATTCGTCTAAAATAATAATATAAAGATCACGTTGCTACAACCTCCACTCCTCTGGAATACCAATACAACTATCATGATGCTAGCGTCTGCATTCATTTGGAATAAAAATATAAAGGTATTGATACTAGTGCCTCCATTGGTTTGGAATAACAATACAAACATCATGATGCTAGAGTCTCAATCGACTGGAATGCCAATAAAAATAGCATGATGCTAGAGTATCCATTCATCACAAATAACAATATAAAGACCACGATGCTAGAGCCTTCACTCCTATTGAATACTAATACAACGATCATGGTGCTAGAGTCTCCATTCATTTGGAATAACCATAACAATATCATGATGCTAGAGCCTCCATTCATCTGGAATAACAATATAGAGGTCGTAATGCTACTGTCTCCATTCATTTAGAATAACATTATAAAGATCATGATGCTACAATCTGCATTCATTTGGAATAACATTATGAAGATCACGATGCTACAGCCTCCAGTGCTTTGGAATACCAATACAACGATCATGATGCTAGAGTCTGCATTCATTTGGAATAACAATACAAAGCTCATGATGATAGAGTCTCCATTCATCTGGAATAACAATATAAAGATCTTGATCCTGGTGCCTGTATTCGTTTTGAATAAGAATGCAAAGATAATGATGCTAGAATCTCCATTTATCATGAATGACAATTCAATGATCACAATGCTAGAGCCCCCAATTATCTGAAATAACAATACAATGATCATCATGGAAGGGTCTCCATTCATCTGGAATAACAATATGAAGATCACGATGCTAGAGTCGCCATTCATCTGGAATAAAAATATAAAGATCACGATGCAAGAGTCGCCATTCATCTGGAAAAATAATACAAAGTTAATGATGCTCGAGTCCCCATTCATCTGACATAACAATACAATGATCATGATGTAAGGGTCTCCATTCATCTGGAATAACAATATAAAGATCATGATGCTAGAGTCTCCATTCATCTGGAATAACAATACCAAGATCATGATGCTTGAGCCTCCATTTACCTTGAATAACAATATAAAGATCATGATGCTAGAGTCCCCATTCATCTGGAATAACAATACCAAGATCATGATGCTTGAGTCTTCATTATAAAAGTTGTGTTATTGATAAACTTACTGAATGGATGGTCTTGTCAAATTGGGGTTTTCACTATTCACTTTTTATTATGTCTGATTTATCTTACATCGAAATGATGCCGATCTACTAATGTCAAACATTTTTACACCATGCAACTTCTAATTATGTCAACTATGTTAACACCATAACACTTCTAATGATGTCAAACATGTTTACACCACAAAACTTCTAACGATGTTAAACATGTTTACACCACAAAACTTCTAATGATGTCTAACATGTTTACACCACAAAACTTCTAACGATGTTAAACATGTTTACACCACAAAACTTCTAATGATGTCTAACATGTTTACACCACTAAATTTCTAATGATGTCAAACATGTTAACACCATAACACTTCTAATAATGTCAAACATGTTAACACAACAAAACTTCTAATAATGTCAAACATGTTAACACCAGAAAACTTCTAATGATGTCAAACATGCTAACACCACAGAACCTCTAATGATGTTAAACATGTTTACACCACACAACTTCTAATGATGTCAAACATGCTTACACCATAAAACTTCTAATGTTGTCAAACATGTTTACACCATAAAACTTCTAGAATGTCACGTCGTTCTTAAGTTAAAATGGTGTCAATCTGATGCTCAATATTGCAGCCTCAAAAAGCTGTCTTGTAAATCTTATTATTGGTACTCTCCTGAATGGAAACTTGTATCATGCTATCTCTACTCCTCCTCTAATTGATGATTATATGAACATGGAGTTTTTACCAGTAAGCTGGTACCAGCTGATCCTAAATGAAAATGGTGCCAGTCATACATTAAGTTTGGTTCCATGATGACCTTCTTAATAGTTTCGTCATTTCTCCCCCAGAATGGACCAAAATAGATATATTTGTAACCTGTGCTTCCTCAACAGTTGTGTTGCTATAAGTACCTAGTACAGGCAAGGACCCCACAACCTTGTTTCAAGCTCACTTAAAAAAGTAAATAGTTCAAGTGTTTACATGCACCGCATATGTTATTAAATTTAGTGCCAAGATATAATAACTGTTAATTTCATTGTAGGATATAATGTACGGCCAAGACATAGTTTTTGTGCACTGCAATGCTCAATATGAATTGTGTGTAAGATGTTGCATCCAGCCAAGAAAAGACAAAACACATTCATCTTAGAATATACATTTAATTATTTTGTATTGACTTTCTATTAAGATAATTAATAGACCAACTATAAGACATGACTAATATGGAACTATGTCATAAGCTTTCCTGGCGTTCAGGATACATTAGCATGGACAAAATATACTAGCAATACAAGATATATAACCCTGACATACAGTTGCCAGTCCTTCAGGATACTTTAGCATGGACAAAATCTACTCCTTGTACAAGACATATAACCCTGACATACAGTTGCCATTCTTTCAGGATGATAGAGGATAGACAAAATGTAATAATAATAAAAGTCATATAACCCTGACATAAAGTTGCCAGTCTTTCAGGATGATAGAAGATAGACAAAATCTACTTGTAATTCTAGACATATAACCCTGACATAAAGTTGCCAATTCTTCAGGATGCTATAAGATAGGCAAAAGATAACACATGGCATAACACATTGGAAAACATACAACTATTTGTACAGACCATAACATAATGAGAGAAGACCTCCGCTGACTCGTCAAATCTGAATGATTGCTCAAGATGTCATGCACTATTTCAAGGTCAATTGCTAATGCTGCCCACCTACGTTATGACAATAATAACAGTCTCTTTAAGAAACAAAGATTTATATATATATATATATATATCTGTGTGTGTGTGTGTGTGTCAGTGCGTGTGTGTGTTTGACATTAATACCTTTCATCAAGTCATTATTTGGAATTTGAACATCTCAAATAAACAAAACAGTAAAATATTGACTTGTTTTCACCTCAGCATTTTGTTCCCATAGTACTGCACGACACGCATCTTAAACATAGAAACTGACTGCATATTCATATTATTGAATTGCAGTGTGATGCTATAAAAGCTCTTAGAAATTGTGAAAATAATTTTGAAGCTCGATGTCTAATTCCTGACACCAACATAATACTCATACAGCCTTATACCTAATTCCTAACGTCTGTGCAATGCAAAACTAATTCCTAACATCAGCAAAATAATCATAAAATCTTAGGTCTAACTAATTCCTAACAGAAAAATAATCATGCAGAATAAGGCCTAACTAAATCCTAAAATCAGCAAAATAATCATACAGTCATAGGTCAAACTATTTCCTAACATCTGCAAAATAATGATACAATCCTAGGCCTAACTAATTCCTGACATCAGCAACATAATTGTAATAGTCATGTGCCTAATTCATAACACCAGCAAAGTAATCATATAGTCCTTGACCTAATTCCAAACATCAGCAAAATAATCATCTAGTCCTAGACCTAACTCCAAACATCAGCAAAATTATCATACAGCTATATACATATACTGAATTGTTAGTTTCATTTAGCTCTAAGTTTATTATTCTGAACTTGATAATTTGTTAGATGTCTAAGAAGTTAATGAATTCTTTTCGCCTTCCATCAATATTCAAATTCAAAATACATTAATTGTGTGATTTGATAATAAGTACATTCAACATACATTAATTGTGTGATTTGATAATAAGTACATTCAACATACATTAATTGTGTGATTTGATATTAAGTACATTCCAAATACATTAATTGTGTGATTTGATAATAATTGCATTCAACATACATTAATTGTGTGATTTGATAATATGTACATTCAACATACATTAATTGTGTGATTTGATAATAAGTACATTCAACATACATTAATTGTGTGATTTGATAATAAATACATTTTGCAGAATTAATTTAATTCAGCAGCTATAGATAACCACTGTATTTTTACTTTGACTGGTTTCAGCCTGACACGATGGTGCATTGATATATTTTGTGTAAATGTAAGGTATTAATGTCACACCTTGTATTAATGACAAGATATGAGCTATCACCTGTGATATTCATTTTAAGACTTGACCTATCACATCTGGTATTCATGCAAGGATTTCACGGTTGAGTATTTCTCGCTGTGTAGGTAAATTGTTACCTAATCACTCAAAAAGTTTACTTAAAGCCCTTCAAACTTACACAGTTGTGTGAGTGATTAGGCAAAATGTATACATGGATAAATGCACAACCATGATCATTTAATCCATATAATTCCAATTAACCTCCTTTCTGTCATCATATCAACAGATTTCATCAGCAAAGCATTAGCTATTATGTAACTCAAATTAAGATACAATTCAGGTTGATGTGATGTCACAGTGACTTGTGTATGACACATCTCTACCATAACAATGTAAGATACAACCAGCAATATGATGATGTGATGTCACAATGACTTGTGCATCATACGTCTGTACCAAATCACTGTATGATACAACCAGTATATTGATGTGATGTCTCAATGACTTGTGCATTATCTATCTCTACCATCACTGTAAAATACAACCCATAGGTTGAAGCGATATCACACTAACTAATATATTGTTACAGGTTAGAACCCCCATCCCTTGATTCAAGGACGGATACTCCAAATTTTCTTTGTAACGAGCCCCTTTGAGTAATACCAACATGTTGGCCAATTCGGCACGTCGGGTAATTATGCGCAACAATACGTCATATCTGTAAACAGTTGTTTACGTGCTATTTTGGGTCAAAAATGCATTTTTATCAAGAAATAACGATGGTACTTTAATTAAGGAAAGTGTTATTGATAACTTGTACAAAAATATCCCACATTTCGACTCGAAAGGCATATGAAAATATGATTTCTAAATGTCAACATGAAGACCCACTCCATGACCTTCTTAAACATTTAACCCAGAAAATTCTATTTCCTATGTATCTTTTAGAATCTTACAAATCAATATATAATGTGAAAGATGGAAATGTATGCCTTAAAAGTTGTTGCATCTTAATGGAAGTTTCCAATTTTGCAAGAAGTTGTCGCACACGTACAATATCGTTTGCTTCCCAACATGTCAACTTGCCGTTAGAACGGAACTCGCAAGAAATTCCCCAGCATATAGTATGTTTCTGATTCTTTAGTAATTCGTCCCCACACAAAAGGCGTTGTAAACACATTACATCATATATATATATATATATATATATATATATATATATATATATATATATATATATATATATATATATATATTAGCCAAAATGCGACCATTGATCGACATAGGCGCAACTTTTACGCGACCGCGGTCGCCTAAAGGATATATCTAGTGTCGCCCAAAAGTCAAACAGTATTTTCTACTGTTTCTGTTAAAATAAAACGGTATTGGTCACTTGATATATATAAATAAGATAGCAATAAGGTTAAAACTTATTTTTAAGTCAACTTTATTTAAAAGGATGCTTAGATATTTCAATTTTAAATTTTGTATATATATTCGTGGTGCAACCTTTCGGCGACATCAAGTATATTACGTATATCTTTGTTGATAGCGTGTACGTTTATATCACTAAGATAGATTTTAAGTTTATTTTTGATCATCATCGTTTTACATATCGCACCGTTAGGATATATAATGAAATACGATAGCCCCGCATATTATCTAAATATTTTGCCCACTTCTAGGTTTAATTTCGAAGTGATACCTTCGAGCGTAATGTGCATGCTTATATATTGGCCTTGTCAGCTTCCGGATGTGATGTGTGATGTGATTTGGATTTTTAACGTAGCTTTAACAATTTTTCAGTCATATCGCTACGATGTCTGCAATGTGGCATTTTATAGTGATGTCTAGCAGTGGGGCATCATGCCGCAGACATGTAGCATGATGTCCCACCCAGTCACATTGTCCTGACACCGGGCCGACCAGTCCTAACACTAACCTCTTAATGCTGAGCTCCAAGCGAGGCAGCTGTTAGTACCGTTTTTGTAAGTCTTTGGTATGACTCGGCCCGGGATCTAACCCACGACCTCACGCATCCGAGGCGGACGCTCTAACCACTAGGCCACCGGAGCGGTCTCAGCTTCCGGAAAAGCTGTCTCTAAATTTTCAAAAATAATCACGGGTTTGCAGTTGCCTTACACAAAGCGCATTGTAATTACTGCAAATGTAATGCAGGGATTTGTAGATGTAACAGGGATCTAGCAGCGTAGCAAGTAGGAAGAATATTCCAAAGTATAGAAGAGGTTGGTTGATCATGCAATTTGACTGAATGTGACTGTTGCTTGTTTATTCCGTCAATAACTCCAGTTGCAAACTGGGCCAAAATACCTCGCAGTGACTTGCATCATTCTTAGATATAGTGCATACTGTAGGTTAAAGATTTGCTTTTGATTTAATCTACATGCAATTTAGGTGCTGGAGATGCTACATAATGCCACACCATTATAGGGGTGGGGTGTGTGTCTCGTATTGTTGCTTTGGATAGCTTACCTATAAATGACTGACTATTTGGAGTAACGTCGTTTTCGCCCGTCAGGACATGCACGACGATTACCTATAAAGAATATTGGGTACAGATAAAATAACCCCAGAACACCCACCTCCCACCTCTTAAAAATAAGAGACAAGACATAATTCCCTCCCCCAGTACAAGTTATCCTCTTTTAAACTTTTTTAAACCAACACAGTATATATACACTGCTGTCGGGCATTTCTGCGCACCTAAGGTTTTTGTTTACAATACTGAAGCAAAACGCATACCGAAATCGAACGATTGTCAAAAATAAAATGGGTTGTTTTCACAGACGTCGCGATTGAGTACACACAAACCCACAATGCAACGTGCGTGCACCTTGCGCAACCATTTTGAGTCCCTAACAAACCTTTGTCAACATAAGTCATCATGAATATTCAAGATAATACTCTGATTTAACTGTCGATAAGGACATTTACTTCATCGAAACGATACAAAGGTTATGCTTGAAATTAGGTGCTCTATAGCACGAAAATAATATAGCTGGAAGTTCCCTTGCTTACATCGAAAGACAGAATAGTGAAGTTGAACCGTAATTGTGGATATTGCTACCAAATAGAAATGCAGTTATCTTTTTATTTTTTTTTAGAAACAGACAATATTGACATTTTTAAAAAGTGTTTCGCATCATATCCCTGGCTTGTCATCTTAAAATAATGGTTGCGGACAGTGATTTTCGGGAAACAATATCAGCTACGAATTAACATTTCGTAACATGTTTTACGTCAGAACTTTTTTGCACAAATACCTTTCGCGACAACAGTGTTTGTGCCAAAGACATTTGACAAATCAATTTAATTAGTATAGTCAAATATTGTATTTGTGATGGAGATGTTGGACGTAGGATGATATTGAAGGAAAGCAATAACCGTTCAAAGAAGTTTGATCTTCAGTGTATTCAAACGAAAAACGTGCCAAACGGAACATGACTTTGTGTCGAATGTCAAAAAGAAGTATTCCTGAAATGCTTGTAGAAATATGAAATTATATATTAACAATTAGCCTTTTAACTTGAACGATAACCAAATGATTGATTTCAGCCATTGACAACTAACAATCATTACATGTTTCTACTTGTTTGTGTCTCCATTTGTTTATGCGTTGGTTTATTGATCGATCTATTTTGTTTATGAAAGAATAACAAGGATGGTTGAAATTTAAATGTTTTACTTGAAGAAAACAAGTAGAAAAGTCACGCATTCAGTCTCGTGGTTGACATGCACAACAGAATGTGATGTATTGTTATAATCTTACGCACAAAATGAAACGTGTCTTCACATTTATGCAGGAAAAACAATGCTATTAGGTGATGGTTTGCAGGGCTAGGAACTCAAAATGGCGGACATGGACGTACACAAGTTTTGTTACGTCACGTGAAAACAACGGATACAGCAATGCATACCATTTGAAAAGATGCAGTTGTCACCAGAATATTCTGTTCAAAATAATATTCATTTTGGAGGCAGGGGAATACTACCCCACTGTTTTCCTGATTCGTGATATGTTGGCCTATTCTGCGCATAGCTTTGAAAAGATGTAATGTTTATCCATATTGCTACAGAAATGAAATGTATTACTTTGGATTGTTTCTGTCAGCAAATTCAGTCGAGTAATTAGGTCAGGTTTATAGTGTGTTTTACAAAATTCAACGTAAACATGCCAATAAATAACAAGAGATATTAAGCAAACTAAACCGATCTTGTAAAAAAGTTAGTAAAGTTCAACATTTTATGTTGTTGTTATTGTAGGATTTAACGCCATTTTTCAGCACACGATAGGCTATACATGGCGGCCAGTACTAATGGTGGAGGAAGAACCCTTAAAAACCCTGGAAAAAACCACCGACCCACTGGAAGCTACTGGCAAGCTTTCTCACATATCCACATTATCCGAATCCGAGACTCAAACACACGCAGACAGAGGTGAGATGGCAGTGATCCAAAACAAAGAGCGCCTTAGACCACTCGGCCACTCGAGGCCCCCAACATTTTATGAAAAATTAGCTATTAAGTGTAAGAGAAACAACAATAAATAGGATGTAATGTGTTTATGTCTTATTGATGGGGAAAATAATACATAATTTAGAAACAAACTATACGCCGGGGAATTTGTTGAGAATTTATGTTTTAATGGCAAGTAGACACGTTGGGTAGCAGATGATGTTGTACATTTGGGACAACTTCTTGCAAAATTGGAAACTTGGATAAAAATACAGTTTTGTTTTAAGGTACAAATTTCCATCTTTTATATAATGTATTTTTTATATGATTCTAAAAGATTTACAGCAAATCAATTTTTTGGGATTACAGGTTCACGAAGGTCATGAAGTGGGTCTTCACATTGCCATTAGACATCATATTTTTATGTGCATTTCGAGTCAAAATGTGGGATATTTTGTACACTTTATGAATATTACTTTTCTTAATTAATGTACAATTCATCTTTCTGAATACAGAATGGATTTTTGACCCAAAATAGCACATGATCAAATGTTTACTGAAATGACGTATCGTTGCGCAGAATTACCCGACGTGCAGAATAGGCCGGTATGGCGGTATACATCTTTTTGTGTACCCATGGACCATTTGATTCTCAAGCTTAGTGTGGGCCTCCTTTGAGTAGATAAATTAAATTTTTTGTGCCCATTAGATGTTAGATAATAACTGTAATAGATAAGGAGATTAAGATGTCTAATGATACAAGGACTTATTGCACACACTTTTGTTTTTCACCTCACTTTTATAAGCATCATTACACACACCTTTAATCCATTGCATTAAATCATTTAGCTGTTCTTTAACACGTGCATTTTTAAAGTATACCATATCCATTGGAAATAGAGCAGTCCTAGCATAGAGATAGACTAAGAATTGAGTGTACAGTATTTGACTATTTTTTTTATGAATTACATAAAATCTGAGCCATAATATTATTGTATTATCATGAAATTCCTCAATTAAATTAAATATTAATATTTCTGATTTCCTTTTTCCCCCATCCAATTTTAAAATAGGCTAGTGTTTCTGACGGTTTAAAAAGTTAAAACTTGTTCTGGTAGAGGGGATTATGTCCTATCCTTCATTTCTTTGTGTGGATTTTACACTCAATAACATGGGTTCTTAAATATAATTTGTCGGTATATCATAAGCAACAAATATGTGTCTATGGTGCCAGAAACGATAAGGTTTTTCACATGTCAGACAAATGGCAGTACAATTTTAATTTTATGTAATGGGAATTTTTTTAAAACACTTAATCCCAATAATACAATGCAAGGTGTACACCCTGATATATTAGCTAGATATTTTCCCCACTTTTAGGTTTAACCTCTGAAGTGATACCTTTCAGCGTGATGCACATGCTTATATTGATCAGTTCGATAAGGGTTGTTACGTCCCTTGACTTATTGAGTTCCTTAAATTACCCATGATGCAACGCTCTTCCGGCGAGCAAATCTATATGCTACTATGGAAGCCAACAAAGATATCAACAAAACCGGTGACCTGGAAAACCTTAGTGTAAAGTGCCTAAAGACATATTTACGGGATATAGGTGCCCACCTTTCAGGAAATAAAGCCGAGCTACTGAAAAGGGCGAAAGGAGTGGCAGATTTAGATATTAAGACGTTGAGAGAAATAAATGTACAAGACCGAATAAATGAGACGTTTCGAACCATTGAAGAATTCAAGACACCGTTTGGGGAGATATTACCTGATCCGAACCAGCTTCGTGATAATTGGACGTGTAATGTTGAGGACATACCACATGTTAGTGAAAATGACTTACACAATTATCTGGTGCTTAACAAAAGGCGTACATTTGTCTCCGAAAGTATGAAGGCCAAAAGACAGCTGAAGGCTCTTGTCTTTTATGAAGACCGCCATGTACATAGTGTTAAATTCCATCCCGTGTTAGAAGACTGCACCCATGGATTTGTTAGGTGCAGAGTTATTTCTTCCCTCCCGACTCTGACGGAAAACAAGAAACTGGACTGTGATGTTTGGATTTATTTATCCAAAGAAACCGGGAACGTTCATTCTGCTGGTTGTACATGCAGTGCTGGGTAAGTGCATTTACTTTTTTGAAACAAAAATAATAAAAGTTAATAAAAAGAAGAAAAAAACGTTCTTTATTGTGCACACTCTCTGCAACATCAATTAAAATTAAAGCTGCTTTTATATTGACCTCAATTTAAACCATCGGATTTTAAGTCTAATGTGCCCGTACTGTTGCAGTTTGTATATATTTCACGCATATATTTGGGCTTTGAGTCTATTTTCAAGTATCAGGCATTACACAACTGAAATGTCGAAACAAGTTCATATTCAGGTGACATATTTTATAATAAATATCTTTTATGTGACCTACATCCATTTAGATTTCATCGGTTAGAATCACCTGTTTCATAATTTTCTAAGTGAATTTTGTATAATTTCAGTGCATACTTTGTGTGTAACAATGACAGATTGATTCACCATTATTTGCCTAAATAATACTGAATCATCTAACATCAGCATTTAAAAATAGTAATTTTAAAAACAAATTTAAAGGAAGGAGAGTCGTGCAATCATGTATGAGCAATATTGTATGCCTTGGCTGACATATCTTCCAAAAAGAAAGATGGCTTCAATTCACCAACTACTGATGCTTGCAAGTGGAACAAGCCAAGAGCAAAGAAACTGAGCCCAAAGAAATCCCAGGACCTTACGTTTAAGAAATTAAAGTTTTCAATAGAATGCACATTAGAAAGAAAGTTAAAGGCAAAGCCCAGCATTAATATCAGTGCTGACACGCCTATTGAGCCAGTGGATGTGATGGAATTTAGTAACAAGGTCAAATTGGTTAAGCCTTATTAAGCCTTTTTACAAAGTACAGGTGACTATGTTAAAGCACCCTACCCAAAACACGAAATGCCCAAATTACACAACATTGATCTTATGTATTATGACAAGGCCAACTTGCAGAGTGATGAATGCATGAAATGTTTTAAGGACTACTTTGCATCGCTTCGTTGTGAAAAGGAAGAATATGAAAGAATTCAAGACATTGCTAAAGGACAGGCAAACAACAAATACTGGTTGTCAGCACGTATTGGCAGAATAACAAGCTCAAAATTCGGACGTGTTTGTAAATTTAAAAAGAGTACTTCACTTAATTGTACTGTAAGGGAAGTCATGGATATATTCAGTTTGACAGTGATAGTGTAAGATGGGGTAGGACACATGAGCTAGCAGCAAAACGCCTATACCAGATTAAATCAAAGGTAATCCACACTGACATTATTGTAACAGAGAGGGGATTATGGGTGAATGAGGAATTTCCCCATCTAGGTAGCAGTCCCGATGGTTTGGTGACCTGCAAACACTTTGAGGAACCATTAGCGCTAATAGAAGTGAAATGTCCATTTAAATTTAGAGACATGACACCATTGGAAGCAGCCAAAGACCCATCTTTTTGTTGTGAGGTGATTGGTGCTGAACTTAAGCTTAAACAAGGTCATAATTATTATTATCAAGTTCAGGGTCAGATGGGAGTTTGTGAAAGAAAATGGTGTGAGTTTGTGATATGGACCCTTAGGGGATATCATGCGGAAAGAATTTTCTTTAATGAAAGATTTTGGATCCTGATGCTTGAAAAACTGAATTCAATTTATTTAAAGGCAATTATAGAGCTCTTCTCTGAACGTATCAAGTGTGGCTTGTCATTATCTAATCAGTATGTATAATGTGCATTATTAGTCCGCTTTTACATCAAATGACATTATCAAAGACTGTATAATTCTTTTTTTACCCGTATATATGTGCATCACTCAGCTGTATCTGTCAAATGAACTATGACTATTTACAAGGTCCATTGACATGTAGACATTGAAACATTGTGTCCAAAATTATGCCATGTTCAAATCATTCTGAATACGAACTTTTGGTGTGTGTCAGTGTTCTTAATATCGAGCTTTAGTATACTGCTGTACATAGCTGAGGAGTTGGGGTTGGAATTAATGTTTTAGAGAAAGCACTTGTGGAATATAATTGTTAGGAAATATTGGGCCAAGTTCATGTGTGTGTGTATGTGTGAGAGAGAGAGAGAGAGAGAAATCTTAAGAAAATTAGTATCTGTGTGAAACAGGAAGCACATGTGTGCAAGAACATTAGTAATAGTGTAACAAGTACATGTGTATTTGTCACAACAATATAAGTATGTTTATCTTGTGATATGTTAACTCTGAATTGAATTTAACTTCAGTTTTCTATATATAATAGAAACATAATGTTGTTGGATCATATCATGTGCATTCAATAAAAAAGGATAGAAACTGATTTTTTGCTTGTTTTTATTTGATTGTTAATTCCTTAGGCATTTATATATTTCTCTCTCAATACACAAACACTACACAGCAATGATAACAGACAACTTGTTGACTTGATCATGCATTTTACATATACAAGTATAATGTTGCTGTGACACTTATAGGACCACTGATTGTACACTTACTTCTTATGAGTAGAATATGTAATTTATTTGCATTTTTTAAAGGAAGATTATGCATGGGCCACTGTGGCTTATATATTCCAAGACTTTATTTGAAGTAAACATCATGCTAAATAGCATCCAAGAAAAATATAATAAATTTTGACAATATAGATTTTGATTTTGATAAATATGGATGTTCAGATTTAATCATGATATATACATGTAGGTAAACAAAATCAAAATGGTACCCTGGTGTTTTTACACTCAAATATAAAGAAAATGTGTTAAACCAAGTATCAAACTGTGACCTCTTGCTCACATAGCCAGCACATTGTTCATAGTTAATCAGTCATTTAAATCAATCATCATGTTCATTATCATGACCTAGTGGTTGTTGGAGATTTGCCAACGCCACACAAATTTTCCAAATGTTGCTAGCCTGATGTGCTAGAGTGATAGACATGACACCCTGCGGAATGCGAAAGTTATTGACTCTCTCAATAGCTCTTTCTACATCTATTCTTAAGTTTGCTATTCTTCTTGTTTCTTCAACCTAACGTCTATTAAATCTCTGAAACTTCAGTGGTGGAATGATCAAATGGATTCCTCTTGGAGTAGTCAGGTCAGATATAAGGAAACCTTTATCAGCCATAATTGCATCTCCTAGTTTACACTTTTCCAATATCCCACTAGCCCGGGTAAGCTGTTTATCGCTGATACTTCCAGACCACAAATCTGATGCAAATGTTATTAGACCAGAAGGACTAATACCTATTAATGCCTTGTAGGTCATATGTGATTTGTCGTTTGAATACATCATTGACTTTTTTGCAAGTGATTGAGGTGTCTCTGTATATTTCTGTACAATCGATTATTACTCTGTAAGAAGGATACTTCTTCTTGAATTTGTGAGGCATATACTTATTAACAAGTGCACGCGATGGCCAGGAAATCAAAAAGCACCATTTTTCACTCAAATATGATATCCAACTGCTTGTAATGTGACTGCACGTAGTCTTTGAAATATGAAATCTTCCGGCCACGTCTTGCAACAGAAGGCCAAGCCGTAACCTCATGTAAGACTAAAATAAATTCATCCATTGGTTTTAAAGATCTGGAGCGACCCTGATTTTTGCCATCTCCTTTTCGTTGTGTATGTACTCTAGCATCATTCATTGCATCAAATAAGAGACGAATTGTGTTAGGATCTGGAATTCCAGTGTAAAACATACACTTTTCATTGGATTCACTGATATCTTCAAAGGCAATGTCAAGTCTATTTACTTTAATCCCAACTGATTTTGTTTGCTTTTCCTGAATGTCTGTAGATGAATCCACCTGCATAACCTTACCAAATGTCTCACTCTGACATGAACAGTAATAATCATCTGTCTGTGTACCAACAGTAGTGACTAAAGGCTCTGAAACTATTCAAACTCACTTTTCATTACAATCTACAGTAAATGGATATGTCTGGATGTCTTTCTGTAAGGGTTTCATATGGGTGATAGGGGTTAGGTTGGCATGGTTTACACTATTTTAGGCACTATTAAAAATTGTTATTAGCTTTACTTGTCATAGAACAGAAGAGGTTATATGATTGTCTATCATGCATCATTTGTTACCCGTCCATTTATCTGTTTCTGCTAATTTGTTGTCAAATCTCCTAACCTACATTGATGATGGCAGTGAACCTTTTCTTATACACACATTCATCTCATGGTCTAGTTGGTCCTAAATGAAGACGCTGCTACTCAGACATCCAATATGAATACAGAGTTTTCACCAGAAGTCTTAACGTAAAGGTATCGTCTAGTTGAAAATCTTGTCATTACTTCTAAATGGATGGTGATATAATGTTTTAACTAAAAGACTTCTGATGATGTCTAGTTATTCTTAAATGAAAAGGGTGCTGATCTGAATTTCATTATAGCTGTCACAGCCTTGATCGATCTTATAAGCTTTTTATCATTACTCCTTCAATATGGCTATCAAAGTGGCTATTTTGAGAATTTTGTCATCATTTGTAATGCTAAATGGATTTCTTATTAACATGTGGATTTTACTAAAAACTTAAGGTGTCTAATGAAAATGGTGCCACTCAGGCCACAACAGTGACCAATTTAATGGTCAATTCAGCATGGTGTTTTAACTGAAAGACTTGTTTTGATGTCTAGTTGGTCATAAATGACAATTATGCTAAACTGATGACCCAATGGTCATTTGGAAATTCTTGCTCTACTCTTCAATGGAAAGTCATTTTGAGATGGGTATTCGTCAGAAGAGTTCTGCTGATGTCTAGTTAGTCCTGAATGAAAACAATGTAAAATGACTCACAGTATGACCACCATCCTGGCCATATTGAAAGTGTTGTTATCTCTGCTCCTGCTAAATGTATGCTTATATCAACATAGGGTTTTCACCAGCAGACTTATGATACCTAGCTATTTTTAAGTGGAAATGTTGCCATTGGTATATCCAATATTGATGTTACATTGGTTGACTTGAAAATGTTACAGTCACCCCCCCCCCCCGCATGGCTGATTATATTGTCATCAGAATTGTACTAAAATACTTTTCATGTTGTCTTGTTACAACTCTATGGTCTTCAACTAAGTAAAAGAAAAGATAAAAAATCATCAAGTTTTGTAAAATGCAACAGATAATTGATTTCCTTTAAATAAAAGGAACTTAACAGTATTGTGAATTAAATCCCAAATAGTCCTATAAATTATATCACATTTCCAAAAGTGTAATGTTCCAAATGAATTCCAGTGGTGTTCCAAATAAATTCCAATCTTGCATGATCTGATATGTGAATGGTATTAAATTTGCAAATGGTCTTGCTGTTTCAAATTGATGTAACCTATAATATGCCCTTGAATTAATTCACAATAATCCTTGAAGAGTGATTTTATCCTAAAGTCAATGAAAACTGTTTAATTCCAATGAATACTGGTAATTAAAATAAATAAATCTCCTCAGATACTAATTGAACACTTCTAAAAGACCTATTTCACAAAAATGTTAAGATAGGAATAGTAATTCTGATTTAAACAACGTTACATGTATGACGTATATACCTTCTTTCTTGAGCTATGTTGCAATAAACCATTTTTTGGAAATAGTCTGTCATCTTAGTAGAATTTCCATCAAATTTGTATTTTAGAAAAAGAACAGAAGAAGTTCATGTTTGTTTACATAAATATTAGCAAGCTGTTAAGAAAAGGGCAGGTAGATCATGTTTTTCAGAGGGTACTACCAATGTCCTGAATTCACATCCATGTTAACATGTTTACTAACAAAATTACATTATCTTAAAGTAAAAGCCCACAATTACGGACAAGATTACTATTTAATATGTTCTTTACAAAATGACCTGCGGCCCCGAGTGGTCGAAAGCGCTCTCCGTTATGGATCACTGCCATCTCACCTGTCTGTGCTGGTTCGAGTCTCGGATTCGGCCAATGCGGTATGTGAGAAAGCTTGCCAATAGCTTCTCGTGGGTCGGTGGTTCTTTCCTGGGTTTTCACTGGTTCTTCCACCACCATTATTACTGGCCGCTATATATAGCCTATGGTCTGCTGAAAAATGGCATTAAACCTCAGAACAAGAACTACAAAATGACCCAAAACAGTGTATAATCATTTAAAAATTAATATAGTATACATAGCAGTCTACTTAGTCTTTACCACAAAAATTGGTATTGTATTAAATTCCTGGAAATTCTTCTCAGAAGAGCATCAATCCATTCTATATTTTTTGTAATGAAAGTATTATTATTTGTTGTTATAGTTGGGAGATTGTTGTTGTTATTTTCTGGAATATGACAATGAATTTTATGCATGAAAATTAGATGTTACTCAAGAGTTGCTCTTAGTTTTGCATAGTATACTCCCAGCAAGAGAAGAAAAAATACTTCGATAAAAAAACAACTGAAATGCATGCTGCACTATGAATTTTTCTTTTGTATATCCAAATAGGACAAGGTGCAGTTTGCATCTTCCAATTCACCTGTTTTGAAAACACAAATAAAAAGTGAGGGATTCTTATTTAATTTATATTGAAATATTTTCCCAGTGATAAGCTGCTGTAGATGCAATTGGAATTTTTTTACATTAAGTGTTGGTCGTTTTTAATCAGTATATTGCTGCATTAATTGGCATCATCCTTTCATTTGTTAGAGTAACAAATGTGAGCACAAAAACCTCAACCAGTGAGCTGTTTTTACAATTTTAATTTTATAGTTGCCATATATGAACTTGAAACTACATTATGTCAGATGTTTGGAATATATATAACTTGGATAGTTTAAACATTTAAATTCAGACATTAATGAGTTTCGACAATTATTCAATATATTGAAATTCAAAGATTAATAAGTTCTGACACGTCAAAAGTGGTTCATATAAAAAAATAGTAGCTAGTTGAAATGTTGGAAAGAGGAAGTAAATGACGTAACAATCCAATTTGTTTATTAAACTGGCTGAATGTAAAAAATAATTGCATTATTAATAATTTTACAAATCCCATGGGGCCAAAAGTGGCAGAGTGGTCTAAAACGCTCACTGTTATGGATCTCAGCCATCTCACCTCTGTCTGTGTGGGTTTGAGTCTCAGGCTTGGCTAGTGTGAGTATGTGAGAAAGCTTGCTGGTAGCTTCTTGTGGGTTGGTGGTTCTTTCTGGGGGTTTTCCAGGTTCTTCCTCCACCATTTATACTGGCTGCCATCTATAACCTATCTTGCGTTGAAAAATGGCTTTCAACCCTATAACAACAACTACAAATTCCATATGTCGTTGCGGGCTGCAGGAGATGATTCCATTGGCCATCAGTTTGAGACCTCTAGACTAAATACATATAAGTGTACCTTCTAGTAATGCATGGCAACCTTAATGTTTCTTCTTACGGTTTTTATACAACAACCATTTAATAATATATGTGCACCTGTTCTACAGATGTCAGTCTGCTTGTTCTTTATTTTGTTAGGAATAAGTTATGCTCTCTACTGTCTGTGGTTACCAAACAATTTGATCAGCATGCCTTTGGGAAGAGTCAGATTAATTTTAGGTATCAAAAGTCAGGGTGACTAGGACTAAAAGACTGAAGATGGTTATCTACATGCATCCTCACTGCTTTGACCAAACCACGTAAATGGCCCACATAGGACATGGAAAAGACGCTAATTGATTGAGAGAGAATGCCTTACTTGTTACATGGCACTTTTGTTGGTTATTGTTATCTAGGAGATGATTGATTGTGGTGTTATTTCCCAGACTGAGTAAATAACAATGTCAAATATGAAATTAATGGCTGGATTACCAGAGATTTGAGTAGTGATATTGAATAGGACAACAAAAGCCCCACCCCCATTTAA
The DNA here is from genome assembly GCA_028554795.2 of Sinohyriopsis cumingii. Lineage (NCBI taxonomy): Eukaryota > Metazoa > Mollusca > Bivalvia > Unionida > Unionidae > Sinohyriopsis > Sinohyriopsis cumingii. The sequence continues at coordinate 84,840 of JAPYKE020000084.1, forward strand.
AAAATAACAATTTAATCAATTACATAAACAGTATGAAATTGAACATGACATTGGATCTACTTTCTCTTAGAAATAGAATTTCAAAATGTATAAGAAATGCAGTTATCCATTCTGTTATACCAATAAAACAAATTTGATCATAGAGTCGAGTTAACAATTAAACTGATTGCTCAGCATAACGGCATAACCTGTTTGTGTCTCCTTCCAAACTGAGTGTTTGTGAAAGGTCAGAGTCGCTGTATTCCTTTTCCTCTTTTCTCTCTCTCTCCAGCCTCATTTGGGTCTTCCGCCATAACTTGCTTGTCTGTTCTCTTTCCCCACTGGTTTACATATAGAGCTTTTTTGCCCTTATGCTTTCCAAGACACGCTCTCTTTTCTGTGACTGAATGTTTTCATGTCCCTCACTTCCGGACACCCATCCCATGGACAATGTTTTTTGAGAAAACATACTTACACTTTTTCTTAGAGTGGGGCATCGACTTCCTCGGAAAAATATGGACTGCAAAAACGTTTGGGGAAGAATATTTAAAACATTGAATTTTGTCATGGAAGCACACTGCCCATTTAACTTAGAACGATTCTCTCTGGTCCGCCTTTATTAATAACTCTTCAGGAAAAACTAATTTTAGATACTTGTTTCCAAATGACACCAGACTGCTCCAGTGGCCCAGTGGTTATATTGTCCGCCTCCGATGATGGAGTTTGAGGGATTGAACTCCAGCAGAGAAATACCAAAGACTTATAAAAATGTTTCTAACAGCTGTATTGCTAGGCGCTTACCATTAAGAGGTTACTGTTAGGACTGGTCAGCCTACTATAATGTGGCTGGGTGGGACATCATGCTACATGTCTGGCATGATACCCTAGTGCTAGACATCACTATAAACGTCCATACTGTAGAATTGTAGCAATATGACTGTAAAATTGTGAAAGCTACATTAAAATTCCAAATCACACGCACACGATCCATATGGCACAGAATTGTCTGTGGTTTGTCTCTATGCTGCGTTTCCTGCCACTTAATAACCCCACGTAATATCACATGTTCATTATCTCTAACCATTATTCCAGCAGGTCCTATTTAAAAATCAGTCATGCCCTATCCCATGCGACAGAGCATCCTATCTTTCACAGGCAGTTATTTATTGCAGGCCAAGCCTATACGCTGAAGTTAATTGTTACATGTCACCATGACTGCAACAAGATTCCACTTAGTTGCGGGACAATAATCATCTTCAAAATTTATACAGTTAAATTGGTTTTGTAGTCAGGGTCACTGACCATTTAGGGAAATATAGTTTACTGACAATATCTTCTGTTCTTTGATACCTACTACACACTAGAGATTGTGGATGTCATGCAAATGAGGCTAAAGACACCTATTGATTTGGGGGCAAAGATCCCCAAATACAGTTTCAACAAATTACTTTAAGTACTCTATAACCTAATTTGACTAAAGTTTGTGGATGACTCATATTTTAGACAAGGAATACATCTATTGATTTTGTGGTTTTGAGCTCAAACTCAAAGGTCACATTGACTTAAAAAAATATATACTAACCCCCTTGACACATTCTTGAGATCTGCATCCCTTACTTTGGTCAAATATTGTGTTGGCTTGCATCTCATGCTTTAAACAAAGAACTGTGTTGATATTGGAGTCAAATGGGCACAGTTACTCCATGAAGGAAATTGGGTTGACTGTGTAAAAAAGGAAACCTTCATTTATTTCCATGATCAAAATTGTCATTTGATTGCATTTGAGTTGTGAAAGATGAGGTATTTGATAATATACTAGGTAACGACTTTTGAGGTGCCACCCATCATAATGGAGATACGAGTTCTGCTACTGTTGTTTGGGGAATGCACTGAAAGATGCTCATAATTTTGGGAATGGATGTTCGGTGTACCATTTATCATACTCATTTGGTAATAACAAAACAAAACTTAAAGCATGTATCTCTGAGCATGATCAAGTGGATTATTCCTACCCACCATGCTTTATTGTTTATCAGAAGCAAGATATTGCCTTTTAAGGAGTTAAGAATGGTTTTGCATTTCTAATGAAAAAGGTAAAGTATCGTATAATTTCAGCCATATTTAGAGATGTTTCCATGAAAACTTTTATAAAATATAGCATGGGACAGCTGTCTCATTGCCATATGAAACATACTTTGCATAATATCAGGATCATATGGAATTGAAACCAAGGCATGCAAAATATCTTTCCTACTCAGGATTTTGGAATAAAGGCCTAGTGTGATGTCTGGTGAAGGAAAATGAGGCTTCTTGCTGCAAATAAAATTGCTTGGCAGACTTTGGGTGATGCAGCAACTACTGACAGTTTTCAAATTTGGCCAGAAATGTTTGTTGTGTTTTTGCTGTTGTTTGAGATTTTAGTTTATATATTAAGATAATTATCACTTAGAGATAAACATGTGTACAGATGTTGAGTTACGGGTCTGTTTCCTTTTTAAATGAAGAATGTTCTGGAAGCAACCTTGCAAACTAATGCATGACATACAAGCAATTCTAACAACTTGCTTACCTCCTACAGCAGAACAACTCAATAACTGCCAGCATTCATTGCTCGACAAACATGCCCCAGCTACCAAGTGCAGAGTATCAATTCAAAAGTGTTCTCCATGGTATAGCAGTGTTAGGGACCAACTTCGCACTGCTAAAAGAAACCGCCGTAAAGCTGAAAGGCTTTGGCTTTTCACCACTCACTATTCATAAGCAGATATATGAAGTTGCTAACAAGAACATCACAAATATAGTCCATGCAGTGAAATCAGCCTTGGCAAGAGAGACAGAACTTTATCAACAGGTTGAAAAAGTCTTACCTTTGTACTTCTGACCTGCCTTAATTGTAATTTTCAGTGAGTAGACAGAAGAGTATATCTTGCTACTTCACAATCAGAGATATAATTTAAAAAGATTAGTATCAGAATCCTCTGTTTAAGAAAAGCATTTTCTTTTAATAAGTCCATGGATAATATATGTCCCAAAGAATAGTTCAAAAGAACTGAAACCAGCCATTGACAAATTAAAAAAGATCTACAATATTTGGAAACATGATGTAAGACGATGTAAAAATGATGCAAGAACTTCTGATAGGTTTCATTGACTCATAAATGACCAGCCAAGATAGTTTAATGAGCTAAACTATGAATTTCCTGTCTAAATGACATAAGAGCAACAGTTTGATAGCTCACTGACCACTTTTCACCAGCGGGTGCCTCAGATGGTCTCAATTTTATCATAACGACCCATTTTCAAAAACTATCAAGTTGTTATATCTGCAAAATCTTCTTCACTAATAACCCTCTGAAACAAACTGGAGATATCAGGATCTTTCTCCTTTTTGACGACAAGTGAATGATATTTGCCAGCCTGATTAGAAATAAGAGAATGAATAGTTATAATATGATCAAAATGATCAATACCTTTGTATCGATCAGTAACAGGAGCAAAGGTGTGCTCAACAAAAGTCTGACCAACACATGTGTCCGGCAAAGGAATAATTTCCTGAAAAACATCTTTCGCAAGAGCGTTATTTTTTGCCATAGCTTTAGTAACTGTACATGCAGGGTATAAATAAGGGATTTCGTTGTCAATAAGTCGTTGCTTTCCAATAAATAAACATCCTCAATTGGCAAGGGACTCACAGCGCTGATAGTCGTTGGTCCTGAAACTTGGTGGGAAGATAAAGTAATGTAATGTTATGTTTCGAAGGAAAGAGCACTCTACTCCCTAAACAAGAACACTTTCATCAGAAGAATACTTCTCAGACAAAGTACCTGACAATACAATATTGACAGAAGCTCCTGCCTCCCTTAATATTTTTATTGAGATAGAAATGACCCAATTACCAAAAAGTGATATGAAACTTTTTGACATAAATGGGTTATAATTCTCCATATAATCTGACCCGGGTTTATTTGACTCCGCAAATGTATTTTTCCCATACATGACTATGACCTTGACCTCAAAGAATACAACTTTCTCAATAGCTGTCCTTATTCATTAGAAATAATAAATAATATACCTGTTCTATTCCACTGAATAATCAACACAACTTTTTCTTCTTAAATAATAGCTAAATACAACATAGAATTAGACTGCAAACTCATTTTAACAAATGAAATTATAATCCAAAATAGGAATGGATTTGATTGCTCAGTTCTGTTATATAAACCTTCAATAGTCTTAATACGAATGTTTGTCGCAAGAAATCCCATAGTTCCTATCTAACTACTTAATCTAACATTTCAAAATACCTGTTCACGTGATCTAATCTATAAAATAGGAAATAACATTTCTTCTAAGAACCCACCTAACCGACCTGTCCAGTGGGAAACAACCCAAAACGTGTCCATAGATTTACTAATTTTGTTATTAGTAAGAGCAAACACGCGCGTCAGCATCTATTTATAGATACTATGCAATTTTACGTTCATAATATCTTAATATAGAACCTATGAACGTGCGAATTTTCAACTAAAGATAATCACTGCCATTTTCAGTCATGAATAATAATTTTAAAAATAAACATTTAATTATAGATCTACATCAATCAAAAACCTCTAGTATTATTCTACTGTTTGTAAGTACATGTATAGCACGAATGCATAAACATTCCGACACTTTTCGCAGGATAGCAGGATTGTGTGCTTGAACAGTGATCCAAAAGCAGGATTGATTAAAATCAGATCTCCACTGCTGTATGTGAAGATCTGACAGCGACAACTTAGGGATCGTGTTCTGGTAACCTGTTATTACCATAATCGCTAATTTTATCAGCCAGTCAGATAAAGTCTTATATCTTTGCGTTTTGAGACCGAGCAGTATGGATGAAGAATAACAATGTGTACGGAACGATCCGATTCACTGTCAGATTTTTTAAAGCTGCGTTTCTGTTGGCACCAGAACATGACCCTTAAACGGTCGTCGTCATATCTTCACGTTTGACAGCGGAGATCTGGTCTTATTGAGATTGCTGGATTGTAGTCTGTGTCTTTGGATAGTGATCAAAAAGCAGTTGCATGATTATGAGACACGTGTATCGCTCTAAAAACAAAACGGGCAGCTAGATTGTAAATATGGCGTATTAGATTTTTTTATATATAAAAATAATATCATTCCGAAAATTCCCGTTTGGCTCCAGGAACACACAATCTTACATTACTGTTTGGCTGTACAGTGCTTCTTATGTAAACCTACAGTATGGCATAATTTTTAAAACAATCTTCTCATCTGTCTCTAGGGTGACCCATATATGAACTCACCGGCAATGACAAATTTAGAACACAACGTAAACGGGTAAGAGCTGAATGAGTGTATGTGTGTGTGTGTGTGTGTGCGTGTGTGTGTGTGTGTGTTTAAAATTTAAATTTCACACAACTACATCAACAACATGAGTGGAAGCCTAACATCAGATTATAAATCATGCCGGAAATAAATGGAGAAAAGCAAGACACACATGACATTCATTCACCATACTAGTAGAAACCTATACAATAAACGCACAATTCTGCATTGTTTTAACTAATAGTGATGTGGCTTCGCCTTGTATATTCCCAAAGGAAAAACGGGTAATACAGCAGTGACATGTTTAGGACTTAAAAAGTTGCTATATGGTTCAAACCTATCAAACACTTCAGGAGCGGATGATAAAATCAAAATGTACTTAAGGCACTATCTTCTGAGTGACACAAGTACTTACACACTTTTTAACAATCACAGGACATTTACAACATCCCAAGGATGGTATCTGGAAAATAAATGGCATGTCCACTACTGGAAAAAGATAGTCACGCAATGGCCAATAATTACCGCCCGTTGTCACTCACCAGTGTGCTTTGCAAAGAGCTTACACATATTGTCTGTTCTAATGATGAAACACTTGGATAACTATATGAGAAAGATGATGTATTACAGAAATTTCAGAGTTCGAAACACACCTTGCTAAGTTATTAATGATCGGGCTAAATATGTGGATAAAGGTGACCAAGTAGACAATTTGTATTTTTGACTTGGAAAAAAAACTTTTGACAAGTCCCCCATGAATTGTGGAATTGAAAGCAAAACTCAACGCTGGATAGGCGCTTTTTACAACATCTTATGTAGTGACAATTAGTCCAAAATATGGCTGGTGTTACAAGTCTATGCTCTTAAAACAAGTAACAAAAAAAAGAGAAAATCTACAAGCTTTGTAAAATTCAACAAATAATTTCTTTGCCTTGAACACAAAGTGAAAATTTAAAAAGAACTTACGGTATTACAAATTAAATCCAAAATAATCATAATTATAGAGACAAGTCCTAATAATTTAAAATTCTGAATAAACTTAGAAATCCAAATTAAGTTCAATGCTGAAGGAGTTGTGTGTCTGTGAAGACCTGTATCATGCTGATGTGCCAACAGTCTTTTATTAAAACACTTATAAAATTCCAGGTTTTAATTCACTGCAAATACTAATGAATGTCTCTATCCAAGAATATTATTTTTTGTGGGCACTCTGCATTTCCAGAGAAAAGAATTATTGAATTAAATGATTTGAAGAAATAAATTCCAAAATAATAATGGACACAACAGTAATACAAATTAATTATTTAGCACCAGTGAATAGTCTTTCCAGTGACAAGATTGTATAGTCCCCTACTTGACCTCGGTTCACAATTAAATGGGGAAAAACAGATGCAAAATAACCTTCTATAAAGTTCTGAATGATTACAAAATAAAATGTTGTTTATTATTAGAAAGTCTGTTACTAAAATTACATTGTATAACCTGGACTATATCGGGTAAATTGTTGGGGAATGCGAATAACATAGATCCAGACCCAAATAAACAAAATTTGCTTATATTAATAATGATCCTGATAATAACCCATGCATTTAGAAAATATTTTGCTACATATTAGTTGTTTACATAAAAAAATAAAAACATAAAACAATTAATGTCAAATAGAAAATAAACTTGATTTTGGAAAAGGTTATGTTCAATATGCAATGTTACTTTACAATAGCATATAATGAAATATAAAAAATAAAAACTAAGAAACAGTGCAAAGTAAACATACATAATGCTAGTACAACGTATTTTCTAGAGTGGCGCAAGGAACAATACTTTGACCAGTACTCTTCTCCTAGCAACAACAGTGACATCCTAATTGAAATTGATTAAGAATGTCGACTATTCGCAGATGACTGTATATGCTACTGTTTTGATCAAAACCGAGCATGATACTATGATATTGCAAATGACATTAAAAAAGCTTGGACGATGGGTTCAAAAATGTGGCATGCGATTCAAAGTTAACAATGCAGCTTTTGCTCATTGGCAAGAAATAAATTACATAAAACCAATATGTCGTATTTACTAGAAGATACTATGTTAGAAAACCTCAATCAAACAAAATATTTAAACCTCACAAGTACATGTGATCTGAAATGGAACCTTCAAATTTAACTCGAACTTTAAGCCAGTAAAGACGTATCGTATCTTGTCATCTTGCCCATAAAATGCGAAAGAATTCGCTGACATGTTTGTTACATTAAATTATGACTATATGCCAGGAAGTATGACCTCGATATTGGAGAAGTTGTCTTGGAAACCATTATAAATACGTGGATTGAAAAATAGATTAGTATTTGTCTACAAAGGTCTAAAAGCAAAGCAAATATATCCTTTCATAATTTAATGAAGCCTAATAGAACCAGAGAATAAATCAAGACAATATACATATATGATATCATGCGCACGAACCGATAGTTACAAATTCAGCTTTATCCCCCCCCCCCCCCCGATATTAACCACAACTGCCGAATCCTCAGAAAACCTAATTAAGAAAGATAGTGGGGACACGTTTTTTAAAATAAAATTAGTTCTTTGTTGTTGTTGTTGTTGTAGGTTTAGCGCCATTTTTCAGCACACAATAGGCTATACATGCGGCCAGTTTTAGTGGTGGAATAATAACCCAGGGAAACCCCGGAAAGAATCACCGACCCACGAGAAGCTACTGGCAATCTTTCCCACATGCCCACATTGGCTGAATGCGAGACTCGAACCTACGCAGACACAGATGAGATGGCAGTGATCCGTAACGGAGAGCGCTTTAGACCACTCGGTCACTCGGGGCCCCCAGTTCTTTCTGTAATGAAGCAAATCCAACATAATGATCTAGCACAGAACGTATCGTGATACGCGAAGAGCGAGCTTATAATACTCAGTTTTGTAATCCTACTCTGCGACCGCTCCGGTGGCCTAGTGGTTAGAGCGTCCGCCTCGGTTGCTAGAGGTCGCGGGTTCGAACCCCGGCCGAGTCATATCAAAGACAAAAATGGTACAAACGGCTGCCTCACTATACGCTCAGCATTACGAGGTTAGTGTTAGGACTGGTAGGCCTAGTGTCAGGATAATATGACTGGGTGTGACATATGCTACATGTCTGCCTTATGATTCCTCAGTGATAATCACTGTAAACCACCACACATCGTAGCGATATGGCTGAATAATTGTTAAATCTACGTTATAAATCCAAATCACACACACACACACACTCACACACACACACACTCACACACACACACACACATCCTTATGTGCGAACCTATCACTTTTCACTAAAATAGACTCGAAATTATTATTTACATCAAATTAAAAGTAAAGTCATAAAGCTGCTTTTAGATACTGCTAAGACGTTTTCTTGTTCATGTAAAACCTATTTAGATCCAAACTGAATCTATACTTTACAGTCACTATCAAAACTTAAATTCAATTTCCACCAATTGACATTATGTCAATTAGCCGGTATACATGTTTATTGGATTCGCGGTACTAATAATATGCACAGCTATGGACCAATCTAGCAATGAGTGACCATAACATGGAGTATGCTAGTTTTAATGTCCCATAATTAATTCTGAAATGTAAAGTTTTTGCGAAAGAAAGTGACAATATACTTTTGATGTAAATTTAGTATTTACATAGACTTGACCTAGGGACTAGCACCTGATTCGTTGGGCACGGTATACATAAAGCATTTCATACGCATAAAGATGACAAAAATATCGTTGCAACCGGACATGACGTTTTCACCACAGGGTCTCGTATCGTTGCTTACAATTGACCTGTCATACATGTACTATATAATAACTATAAGGGAGGACACTTGTCTCCCTGCTCGCGCGACCTAAGTGCTGATATTTCAAGCTACGCTTTGCGTAGCTTAATAAATTAGATACCGATATTTAGCTCAGGCAGTCGACTCTGTATCCCTATCAAACGTTTGACTTGATATCATACGATAAAGGAATGTCAAATCATTTTCTCACGCTACTGCTCGACATGGCCGTAATCGCGCCCGCTTAATATGTGAGATCCGGCTGAATGGAATACTGTTCCCTCATTGGTTAAAATAAAATGCTGTCCTGTATTTAGTTATAACTGATTTTCAGTTGACCAATGATAAGGTAGTATTCCATTTAGCGCGTTGTTCTTGTGTTGGTTTTGCTTCTTTCTGTTACTTATTTTAAGGCCAATGAGTCCTAACAAGCCAGCTAACTTTGAAAATATGACTCTTAATTTTGATCCGAGTAGCAATAAACAGAACAACAATATGTTGTTGTTATACATATATAATATATTCAATGTTAAATGATACTAATAATTTCAGTTGAATGTTCATATATAAGAAGTGAATTGATTCAGTTTTCGGATCCTTGGGGAAATGCATCTAGGGTCACTTGCAGATAGTCGTATTGCATCATAGAGATTGCCGAAATGAAGGAAACCATCAGGGTATGTTTATTGTTGTTGTTGGTATTCTTGTTGTTGGGTTTAACGCCATTTCTCAGCACAAGAGAGGCTATACATGGCGGCCAGTATTAATGGTAAAAGGAGAACCCTGGAAAGAATCACCGACCCACCATATGCTACTGGCAAGCTTTCTCACATACCCACATTGGCCGAACCGGAGACTCGAACCCACGCAGACAGAGGTGGTATTGCAGTGATCCATAATGGTTAGCGCTTTAGACCACTCGGGGCCCCTGAGTATGTTTGAAAAGTACACTCTGATAGCTACATGTATAAAGGGAAACGCCTTGTATTTACTTCCTGTTGTTTTTTGTTGGTGCGTGGAGGTGCTGTGTATATTTTGTATACATGAAACTATACTTTTATGTAACTATGATACTTTTATTGTCATGTACCTAACGCTATACCTGATGCAAAATCTCTTAATGGATGAAATAAAGAAAAATGAGCGACAAAATAGTCTATACATAAGTATTGTTAATGTCAGCCGTGTTAGAAAGAACTATGTTGATACGACTATTATCTTCGGATGGTAGAGACAATATAATTTCCAAAATATCTTCCCTAGTGACCATATCCAGTGGATATTATTTCTGTATAGAAGTACCTAGATATCAAGACAAACATTGCATATAATTTCATTACGTTTTACCCAGATATATTTGACACTGGTGAAATGGCCATGGTTGTCTGCTCCGGTTTGGTTGGGGTGTAGTGAAATGTGATTAGGTAGGAGTAGGGATAGAGTTTAGGTATAACCGATTTTTATAATCACGTCCACCACACCCCAACAGAAAACCTTCCATCCTCATCACCTTCTATCCGAGTTTGAGTTGAATCTCTTTTGATGGAAGTCCATCCAGTTTACCCACTGGATTGTTTGTAGTAAAGTTTGCATAGAACATATAATCCACCCACCCACCCCGACCTCCCCATTATATTTTGGTCATAAATTTAACATTGGTGTAGTGTATAACATGAGAAACACGTTGGCCAAGTGTGTAAATCAACAACATTCGTAACTTATGAATGGTTGATAATTAGGAATTTACACACAATGAGGTTACCTCCATTGATGTCTAAATTAGCTGATAACACTTCATACCATTTCTATATTTCTTCAAAGTTACAAATCGGAGATCACGTAACAAAAGTTTCTCTCATACATAATGCAATAGTTAATTAGGAAAGGAACCCCGAGCATTAACGCATGTTAAAGTACTTTGTTTATTTGTTTTCTAGACCGAAATTAGAGCCACCCGAAGCGAGCGAGATGAGAATATTTTGTGATTTTAAAGGCGAGCATCTTAGACCACTCAGGTACCTGAGCCATTGATTTTCCTTTTCTATTTGTTAAATTGTTTTTCATTATGTTTCTTTCCTCCCATTCCTGGCGGGGAAGCCGTGAAGTTCATATCTTAGAGCTCCTCTCTTCTACTGCAAGAGATATGTCTGACTGCCCTTTCTGGATATACACCAACCCCTACTATCATTCCCCCTCCCTCGTTCTGTGTTTCGGCGAATTTCTAATTTACTTAGTCAATTGCCCGTCCTTGGACGGGAATACAAAAACGTAATTTATTTTGGGATCAGCGACTTTAAACAAAAAAAATTTAAACATACAAATACAAATAACGTTTTGAAAGAATTATGATGCCGCCACTAGTTCCGAACTCTCGACCTCTTGTTTGGCAGCCTGGATTTCACAGTAAGACAAATGTGGGTGTTTTTATATGATATTTTGATTTCCCGTACTAGGACGGGAATTAAAAATAAAATAAATAAATAAATAAACTGGGGGAGAGAGTTTAAAAGAAGTTTGAAGATAAATATAAAAAGGTAATTAAAAAATATATTGCGAATGCCGCTACTAGTTTCAAACTCGTGACCTCTTGTTTTGCAGCCGGAACATATAGAAAGACAAATATGTCTTTTGTATGTATAAGATATACCACGTTTTCTACAATGCCGTGTTGTTGTTGTTTCTTTTTTCTTTCTTTCAAATCGGAAAAGATGTTCTACCACATCTGATCAAGAGATCATGTAATGCAATTTATTATTTCTTTGTATAGTCATTGCTATTTTTATCCGTTGTGTACAGTACGCTTTCTGTCTGAATGGTACGATGCTTAGTTTTTATTTTTGCAGTTAATTTCGTTCTCTCTTTATTTGTTTTTCAGTTCAAAATCGAATGACTTTTTGGCGTATAAACTTTGATTTACAAAACAGTGATATACGGGTAATTTTTTAAATATCTTGTAAATGATACATCTACAGTTAGCCAAACAAATTTTTCTTCAGTCCATATTTTCTTGATCTGACTATATATTTAAGAACTAAACATTGTATATATATCTCATTTTTGTTGGTGGTTCTATTAATTTGGTTATATTATTGTTTCTGTATATCCCATGCATTTGTTTCAACGTATACACAAAGAAATATATATCTTTTATACAGACTCCCCTTTATCTAGTTTTTTTTTAATGCTTTTTCAAATATTTTCTAATTTATAATGTTTAAGATGTTGGATTATTTAATCATCCCTCCATCATTACTTTATGAGTTTCGCTGCGGAGGTAATGTAACTTCCCTCCCTATATGAACTGGATTATTTCTTTGTCAAAGGTATCTATCGTACTGTCCTTTAAATCTACCAAGTTAAACATATACCATATATTAATATACATATGTCTGAGCGACCTGCATTCGATCCATTATATTCAAATTTGCATGTGCCTACATTTGTAAGTTAATTCGTAGTTTCTTTTCAATTGTGTTGAATTTGTTTACTCTTATACCCCCCGCATATACACACGTCACTCCTAAACCTATTACACGTGTCGTTACAAGTTCTGGTTCGAGTCCAGGGTTATTCTCCCGACAGTTACTTATTAACAATTTCATTTGTTTTGCATGACTAATTTTAGATTCTAATGCTTTCCCGAAGTCCATAAATTCCTTTCCTAAATGTTTGAAGGTGTAGGCATCGGATGTAAAATTTGTATTAGTCACGAACATGCTGTACCATTAATAGTTCCTTTTTGAAGTTTGGGAGTTAAATTTCCTTTACATTTTTATTGTAATGTATTTTTATTCGGAGGGCTTCTATTGCTATTACAAACAGTATCGATGAGGAACAATCCTGTCTCGCGGAACGTTATATATTAAATGTCATCGTGCATATATAAGAAACTATATCTATGTAACAGTACTATATTCTGTCAAAAGCCTTTTCTTGATATATAAGATCAAGGCCCCTCCTCTCTTTTGTTTCCAAAAACTCAATCGCTGTTATTAAGGTTACCATTTTGTTATGAATATAGGATAATTATGTTTCCGACACATGTCAGAAAGGATCTTACTATGCATTTTATATTCTGTATGTAAAAACGATATTTATATCCAACTCGTTATGTCTTTTACATCTCCTTTCCACTTATACATAAGAATTTCTACCCCTTCTTTCATTGTGGACGTCATTTCATTATTTAATAGAATATTAATATATCGTATATTTAATATGGGAATTAAGAGATATTGTAAGGTAATATATACATATGTCGTTAAGCCACGACCAACAATTGATTTTCCTTTATGGAGTTGCTTGAATGCTGCAATTATTTCATTTGATATTATAAGTTTTTAACATAGAGACCTAGAGTCCTGTGGGATTTGCGACAATTCTATATTCCCAGCGTATTCTTCTATCACCCCCACCCCCACCTCCGTGATATATTTGTGTAGCGTTTAGTTCATTTTAAAAACTGTATATTTCTTCCCTTATGTGTGTTGGTTTAGTTATGGTAACGTTATCTTTTTTTAGTTTTTCCATATGCCTGCTATTTCCTTTTCTTATTTCTTCCATGATTTGCATCCTTTTTGCTTTTGTAAATTGGAGAATTCTCCTGCCATTATTTTGTGCCAGTTAATTTGTAATCTTATGAAGCTTCGTACTTTTATCACTTTTATTTTATCCTCTTCTTTTTGTATTTAAATATTTATTATTGTATTGCACTCTCTTTGTCTTCACATTCTTATGTTTTGTTTGACTTGACAATATGTTTTGGTTATTGATTTAATTTTCTTCTTAATTCCCCTCCCCAACTCTTCCATTACGTTGTAATATTCCCTATTTAAAAAGGTTTCTAACAGTACTTTATGTATGACTTTTTATTCTTCGTCATCTACAACTGAGTTTTTTAATTGCTATAGGTTCTGACCCAATCCCGCCCAGCTTCACTTGGTAACAGGTAAATCGGAGATAAATTCAGTTTTCTTGTATTTCTTTGCAGTTTTGACTGCATTATATGAATCTGTATTTCATGATGCCTGAAACGGCTGCGATCAGTACACGTACTGACGAAAATAAAAATCAAACTGTCGCTTGCTATTATGGTGTATTTTTGTAACAGCTAGCAAAACTGTATATGAATTGGGCGGTGACGGCTACATTTGAAACTACCGAAGTCAGCCAAGTCTTAAACTTTCATCAAACGTTTTACAAACTCATTTGTTTTAATCAGTAAATTGTTTAAAGGTAGTAATCATCCTTTTGGGTTGTGCCCTTGCCACACAACTTGGGAAATAGTTCAGAGAGCTTCTCCAGTTACCATCATGGATATAAAATAAAGGTATGCTGTTTATCGATAGAGATTATTTGCTTCTATCGAGTGAATAATGGATATATTTCAATTATTTAATTTTTGGGGGATGGAATATATCCGTTATTCACTCAATACTAGCCAGTTTTACTATATGTCCTGTTCGAACGTATTGGCTAGCAAAATGTATAATAAATTGAAGTAGAAGCTCTCTTACTGGATATTGTCAGCTGATCATTTATTTTCTGCTGTGTTTTTCATGATATTTGTATAGAAAATATTAGTAGTAACATAGCCTGCTTTCTTTTCGGCCAATTGGACCGATGAAGCCCAATTATACCCCGCATTCAAGGTGCCCCGCGCATTAGTAAATGTTAAAAATATATCTACAGAGAGAAAGAAACTTTAGATCGATGGAATAAATGTTAAGTTCGATATTGTATAAAACTTGTTTAAAAGATTATTTCCAAATGCAGTGTTTACAGGAGGCCCCTCGCGTAAATCCAGAGGTTCCGCCAAATATTCCAAATCCAGCCACGCGTTTGCTAAGGCCACTGCTTAGTAATAACATAGTTCTCTTTCATAACTCAACGTTGAATACACATAGTCGAAAAGAAAAATGTAAAGTAGGTTGCTGGATTCCAACCTGGTACACCTGCGTGATATGTGGATAAGTTTACCATTAAACTAAGAATAATACGAAAATACTCTTCGATGTTCTTATTCATAATGTTATCAACGTCTATCGATTACATTATGACAAAAACCAGTTTAATTTGATTGGTTGGTTGGTTGGTTGGTATGTGTACGTGTATAACACCAATTTATGTGGCTCTACATGGCGGCCAGTATTTGTGGTGGAAAAAGAACCATAGAGGAACCACTGACCCACATGAAGCTACTGGCAAGCTTTCTCGCATGCCCATGTAGGTAGAGTCAAGACTCGAATCCATGCGGACGGAGGGTAGTGACAGTGATATAATAAAGGTGAGCGCATTTGACCAATCGGCCGCCCGCGACCCCATTCATAAATGACTCCAGTGAATTATGAAAAAATATTTTAAATGGAAAATCGGCTGATTCGCAGATTAGCATAAAACAAAAATACGTATAATCATCTGAAATGTATGTACATAATGATTGCTATATACAGTATATAAAATATAAAGATTAAACAACAATCTCTCCCACTAAATATTTGCGAAACCGATCTATATCTAAATAACCACACCTATCTTTAAGATTAAAACTTTATACAGTCCGAATTAAAACCATTACGCTATTCCGGATTACGGCCAGTTATTCCAGTCCCGTTTAATAAGTATACAAAAACAGTCGCCTGATTTCGAGAAGTGATCACATAAGCCAATATTTTATGGATGCCGACAGCAGATCCCCGATATTCAGACCGTCTAACCCTTGCGATCACTTTATTACCGTCTCGCTGTAATCGTAATAGCTAAATGCACTGTATATAATACTGTTAAGTGACATAAATTTTACCTCAGCGAGATATATACTAAACCTTTGGGCGACACATCAACCATTGGGAGACCGGTCGCCCAAAGGTTGGTTTTTTGCATGAGCGTACATAGTTTTACCTTTCGGCGACAGCAAATGGGCGACAAAAAATGAATGTTTGTCATTTATTTTATTTTACCACTTTTTCGTGTGTTTTCATATTCCATTCAGTATTATGTACAGTATTCACTGTATAGGCACAATCATGACCCACACATATTCAGTATACAACGATGTCGCCGAAAGGTTGCAATTTAGACGCTGTCGCCGAAAGGTCGGATTTGTGCGCATATATATATATATATATATATATATATATATATATATATATATATATATATATATATATATAAATGCACTAACTACGTGCTCCAGGCTTTTTTTCCCCATTTATTATGTGATTTTGCATTTGCAAGATGGCATGCATCAACTACAGGTAAGTGGTATTAGGCTAACTTGGCCCTCTTGTTTAATAATATTGCCTTTCAGTTCTGTATTTTGGAAACATTAACTGCAAATGGACAAATTATGTGGTGGATGGTCTGCAAAATATATGAGGGCTGCACTGCCCATAATTGAGTGTACCACTGTATGGCTCTTTTCCACTAGAGAGTAATGTCAGCAAGTAATAAAAAGTGTTGGAGAATATCTTGTTGGTCTACATTATAGCATAGTTATAATTTGTATTGATCACATTATCTATTAATGAACACACCACAACATATACAAAAAAAATAAGATGTGAGAGGTATGCAGGGATAGGGTTTTGATTGTGAAAGCTAAGTGGTTGCTTTTGAGATTGCATTCAGACTTGAAGAATGCCATTTTATTGCAGAATGTAATTATCAACATGTGCAATTTGGTGAAAAACTTATTATTAAAATGCACAACTGTCGAGGCTAAAAGATGGAAACCAGTCTGAAAAATAGTTAGGAATCACGATTAAAGCCTTGGATTTTACAGGAAAATTGTGAATTTGCATGTGTATATGTGCTTATAGTTTTAGGTACTTACCATTTCAAGCATGACTGCCGTGTTCAATCAAAGCAGAATATGTCATATTCACTATTTCTCATGTTTTCAGATACAAAACAGAATTATCAACTCCAGCGCCTAGTCAGGGTCCTAAACAGAAATAGTTAGTGAGTGACGGATTTGCCGATGAGGAGGAGGTTGTAATCCCATCTCAAGGGGAGAGTACTTCAGATGCCAATACAAGTATTACAGACAAGGAACAAGTTTAAACCCTCTTCAAGAAGAGGGAAGATCTCCAGACAACAAGGCAAGTGTGACATACAAGGACCAAGTTAAGATTGATCCATGAATTGAAATGTTAATCCTTGGCAGCAATACAAATGGTACAGCTGATATACAAGTCATTATCCCTCCTTGAGGGGAGATAAATCCAGGCAGTAATTCAAAATGTTGAAAAGAAGGAAAAAGGTAATATGGATTTAATGAGGGGAATGTTGATTTCTGACACCAATGCTAATGTTGCAGAAAATATACTATTCAGCATCCCTCCTCAGGGGGAGATAACTCCAGATAGTAATGCATATTTTGCATACAAGGAACAAGTTGAAAGGGAAATGTTAATATTATTGTGAGAAAATACTGATCAGTTAAAACAAGATAAAGGCAAAATCTCACCATTGTCAGTATGTGACACACCATATATTCCAAGCAAAACGAGCCAGTGAACTCTTGGTTTCATATGTCAGTGGAAGGTTACTGATATTGTGACTGATGAGTGTCTTTTATAGTGAAGGGATAACAAAATGCAGAGTACATGGTGAGTTTGAGTACAACTGCCTAATGCAATTGTACATTTATTATTCTTAGTAATGTTACACAGTAATACACATTCTGAGCACAGCTTTATCACGCTCTGAAACAGAGAGATAACATATGGTCAAGAACGGTATGTGTAAGCATTCATTTTTTCATTTTGTTTTCAAGCACACCTTTGAATTAGATAGACATACATAACTGCAGCCTCTTCCGATTTACAAGGAACCTTCTCTATCCTCTTGTATTGTTGAAAATCAGCAGTGGGATTCAAATGCACGTGCCTGCACATAGCTCAATAAATACCCTCATTAACGAACCTCAGGGGCGGGATCATGATGCAGGCCTATGCATACATTTTTTGCTGCAGTTTAGAAAGTTATTGTTACGATCTCATATACTTGTCATCTATTTCATTTTTTAAGGAAATCATTAAACTTTAAAAAAAATATTTTTAAAACTGATTGATCTTTGGCTAAACTCGATACACTCCTGTTCTCCATCTTCTGATGCTGGAATCTCCCCTGTTCTTTTAGTGGGAACACATGTGGATAAAATTACTCAGGTACAACATAAAGCCAAATGTCAATATGCTGCAAAGTTTGTCATTTCCTCCTTTTATATCTCTGCCATAAGGCATTATTCAGTACGAGGTTTTTCATCTTTCCATCTGTTTGCTTCTGCACGGTAAGTCCACCAAAAACAGTTACCATACTGTGGATTTCTTGTGTCTGCATTAGAAAGGTACTTACTGGTGTGGGTTTTCAGTGACTGAAGGTCACAGTCACTAAAAGGAGATAAATTATGTGTGTACAGTAACGTTACTTGTCCATCACAGACTTTGTGGACGGCTTGCACTTAGCCTAATGCGAAAACCTGTTGATTTCAGAGTCAATAAATGAAACAATGATAATCATTGTGACCGAAGGAATATAAATGGTTTCTGCACATTAACAGTAGTTCGACATCCCAGATTTGGGTCAAACTTTGTGAATGGCTGGCACTTTGGGTATAAAAGAGGTCTAGTGGTTTAGGTCAAAGGTCAATAGACCTGCCAACCCTTAACTTTCGCTGTAAGTATTACGCAAATGAAGCTTAACATATGGACTTACGGAATAAAAGAACAAATATTTTGAGAAAATCTGACTAATGGCATGTCTTTGTTTGATTTGGATCCGGTTTTCATATTAGATGATGTGGAATTAGCCTGGAGCAGACTAACCTTTACCAATGTACCCAAACTTTTTAAACTACACATAGTTTGTGATGAAAAAAATTGGCATGATCAAGATTTTGCTTATTTGTTTTTACTTTTCACAAGTGGTGTATAACAAGCAACACTTTAGAAAAGAACACAAAACCTCTCAAAAAGTTTCAATAGTACAAGCCAAAAAATTAGAATACATTGATTCTTGGGGGAAAGAAGCATAGATGGCAGCAGTTAGGTTTAGTGGATATCATGTGTTGATTTGAGTATGGCACAAACTGGAGTGAAAGATGAAGAGATTATTAGGGATCACATCAAGTTGAGAGATATTAAACAGTCAATGAACTGCATAAAGTTTGGAACCATTGTTTGTGAAGCTGTACTGGGGGTAATAAAGGTAAAGTCAGCTTTACAAACTTGAGTTCAATGCAATATTTACCAAAAGTGCAGCAGTCCAGAATTACATATCTGGACTTTTCAATGTATGATTTTCATCTTGCCAATAGCAGTACGTGGTATTATGTCACCCCTTACTGAAAACTGGTCCAACTTGATGGAAGAAAAATCATCTGCCTTTCTGAGAGGGTCTTGTTAAGGTTCGCAGTTCTGGGTCAATTTTAGCTAATGTGTCCAACAGAAAACATATTTTTTGCTCAAAAACTTTAGTTATAGCCCATAGTACAATGAACAACGTTTGTTAGGGGCTTGCACTGATCTTAGAATATGGAAGAGGCATACTAATTTGGGAGGTCAAAGGTCAGGAATGTATGGCTCAAAGACAAATGGGTTGTGCATAATAACGTTTGTCCAGGGTAAGTTCCTTCACCAAGCTTTCTATATGGCTTGCACTGACCATAGTAAACAAACCGAAACAATCAGGGAGGTAAACATCATAAGTCGCATGCTTCTTGTTTATTCCGCAGGTGCTGTCATTAGGTTCGTTTATGATGGCACATTGGTGGAAATTATGCAAGAGAGTTCAAGCAGAAAATACCCAACTTTTCACATTTTTCTTTCACTCTTAGAAAATCATACAACAAAACGGCATGTTGAGGAATACAAAATTTAAAAAATGGACCTTTGATAGCATTGCCTCAGAATTAGTATGGAAATATTTCCTCAAGATTAAGAGAACAAGACATATATATTCATTTTGAAGCTTCATACATCATTGAAGTCTTTCCTATTACTAGATTAGGCATACTGTTTGGTTCCTGAGAAAAACGAACATTCTTAGAAAAGGCCAATCCGTAGGTGATCAGTTGTGCAATTTATCAATGGCAAACATAATTACTAAAGCTAGTCTGTTAACGTAGTGCTAAATACTGTGGATTGATATAACCACATTGAATTAATGTCTATATGCCTTCTGGGGAGATGGGTATTTCCAGGTTTGAATTTGAAACTTATGCTATGTTTTATACTGGAAATCAATGGATCTATTGCGAAATCTAATTGAATGGTCGCACGAAATTGCATGCTATTATTACTTTGCTGTCTTTTTTCCTCGTTGTAGACCCCTTCCAAGGTGAAGCCTTCCTCTGGTTAGTGTTTAGTGGTTTATGAACAAAAATTAACACAGCCCAAATTTAGTAATTTAGTCACTTCCATCATTTGGAATATCATTCTTCTTTTCATTAGACTTAATGCAGTGTAACACATGTCTGTTGAATCTCAGGAGTTTTGCTAAATTAATTCAGCTATACCTATGTCATTCTCGCAAATTACCTTTTCTCTCCAGTCCTTGCATTTGTTAGCTCCTCTGGTAATATGGGATAGTTTGTGTCCATTGTCAATTGTTTGTTTACCCAAACTAGCACAATATTATTATTCCTAATTATACTAAGGTACTTGGAGGATTGTCATGGAGCATTATAAACATATTCATGGAATGGTTTTGTTGGGAAAAAATTAAAATGGTACCACATTGACATCTAGTATGACCACAACAGTGGATTACTGAGAGAAAGACTTCATAATATTAGTGGGTTCTTGATCAAAGGCGATGCTGAGTTTACATCCAGTATGACTACGTGGCAGCCATCTTGAACATTATGTTATTAAAATGCTGGCGAGGACTAATTACCTTTTAAGGCGATTTATCACTTAACATGGGTATTCTTTAAAATAGGTCGTTGATCATTAGAGGTGCATATCTGCAATTAGTCTGCTTAAGTGACATGAATAAATGTTCAAGTCAGATGATGAAGTAATAGAGGTGACCCTTAAGATGGGTTTGAGTAATATGAGAAAATTACTCTGTAGAGTACAATTACTAGCATGGTTCGTTAAATTGCGTTCTTCCATTTACTAAAGCTACTTGAATATATGTCTTGTAGACTAGCAAGACAC
This sequence comes from Sinohyriopsis cumingii, assembly GCA_028554795.2. Lineage (NCBI taxonomy): Eukaryota > Metazoa > Mollusca > Bivalvia > Unionida > Unionidae > Sinohyriopsis > Sinohyriopsis cumingii. Next base: position 106,137 of record JAPYKE020000084.1, read on the forward strand.
TAGGAAATAAACTTTTTGGTCATGATTCAAGCATGCTACACACTGTACTGTGGTGACATCTATTCCACTTGCATGCCTCTTTACAAAATGCAGGGTACTAATGAAACAGGGGTCTAGTTAGTCATTACAGCAAGAAGTTGGTATGTCTTTTAATGACCTGAACTCCACCAGCAAGTCAAGACTGAACGAACATATGCTAACGGCTCATTAAGTCCCCATACTACTAACGTTAAATAACAAGTACAGTATCTTGTATTCTTTGTATAGTGTCGGAAGGGGATGGTGGTTGGAGAGGAGTTGATGAAAATTTACTAGCCAGATGGCAGGCGACCGAAAATGTAAAATGGACTAGTCAGTGCTTCCAATCATTTTTTGTGACAGTTATATGGATTATGAAGTCTGTAACATTGCATTGTCATTAAATCAGATTTTAATATTTTGATCAGACTGTTGAATTGATAGGAAACTAACAAAAATTGTTAATTGCTGGTTATTTCATTAAAATTGGTATTGAGTTCGAAACTTAGTGAGTGGAAGGGAGGATTCAGTTAATCACCATGGCCATAAAAACAGGTGTATTACATGAAAAGAAAATATGTGTGAATGTCATGGACACACACTTAATCTGAAGTCTGACGCTATGCTTGTGTGATGTTGAAATAGACACCTGGGTACAATGAGATCTTTTGCATTCATGTTTCCAAAAGTAGGGTTATTACATATCGAAATCTCAAGGATAACCTTTTGTTTATAAATTCTGGATTTGTTCCAACATGCCAATAAAGTAACTTTCATCCATATAAAGAGTTAAGTAATTTTATTTTAACTACTGCTGTATGTTACTTAGATGTTAGGGTTTGTCATTTTCACAATTACTGTTGTGTGTTACTTGGATGTTAGGGTTTGCCATTTTCACAATTACTTTTGTGAGTTACTTAGATGTTAGGGTTTGTCATTTTCACAATTACTGCTGTGTGTTAGAGTGGGTATGGCTGGGTGACAGTTACTCATTTGTCGAGGGGACAGAGTAGAGTGGGTATGGCTGGGTGACAGTTACTCATTTGTCGAGGGGATAGAGTAGAGTGGGTATGGCTGTGTGACAGTTACTCATTTGTCGAGGGGACAGAGTAGAGTGGGTATGGCTGGGTGACAGTTACTCATTTGTCGAGGGGATAGAGTAGAGTGGGTATGGCTGGGTGACAGTTACTCATTTGTCGAGGGGATAGAGTAGAGTGGATATAGCTGTGTGACAGCTTATTCATGAAGTTACTGCACTGCACATCCGTAGATGGTACACTCATGGTAAACATAAGACGTTTACAAATGCTTATTTTTCACTTGATTGCTTTGGCTGCAAAGTATCAAACATTTAAATTTATACAGATGATGATACCCGTGAAAACTTTAATATGGAAACAAACGGTGTACATATTATGATGGGGTTTTGCTGTTTCTGAAAATCTATGATGATTAGGTTCACAAATGAATCGTTTGTCTACTTCATTATTCACTAAATAACTTCCGTTTTGTTAACGTGTTGCAACAGTAATTTTTAAACCTTAATATTATGTTTATATTCGTTAACATTTATTCCAAAATTATTGGAATACTTTATGAACAATATTGTTTCCTATGCACTGTGATCCATGCAATATTGCCTTTCACTGACAATACAGAGTATGTTTTGGTAGTCCTTGTAACTATCTGGAAAACTGCATCAAAGTTATACCTAAAGAAGTTAGGTCAATGTTGTTAAATGGCCGTTTTTATCCAGAGTTTTATGTCATGAGGATTGGTCGGTTATTGTGAAAATACCGTTCTAAAAAGAATTGTATCTTATGAAGATAGGTTAAACTTTTGTGAAATTGAATTAGAATAATTTCATTAACATATTTAATGGTCTTGATATATTGAACTTCTAAGAGAGTGTAAGGTGAAGCTGTGTGCATTTGTAGCATGTACAATAGAGAGAATGCTGGAATACCTCTACGTTCCTTTCTTGTATTGTAGCTAACATTTCCTTGGATATTGTACTTGTGGAAATTGCACATGATCTAAGCGCAAAACTAATCAAACTGACCGCTCCCAAGTGATTATTTCTCATTTGGCAGCTTTGACAGCAAAACATATAAAATTTATTTTTATTCAGATGACACCCCTGTAAATTTATAATGAAAATAAACGGTATACAAATTTTATATTGTTTCCTTATTTTAGTACTTTTACAAATAATATATTTTCCTATGCACTGTGATCCATGTATCTGTACCTATCTCTGACAATACAATAGAATGTTGATTACACCCAGATGACGAATGTGACACAGATTCTATGAAAGAAAACGAAAATATTACTTTTCTCCTACCAGTTTCGGTGACCGCTCCGGTGGCCTAGTGGTTAGAGCGTCGGCCTCGGATGCGGGAGGTCGTGGGTTCGATCCCTGGCCGAGTCAAAACAGAGACTTAAAAATGGTACTGACAGTTGCCTCGCTTGGCATTCAGCATTAAGAGGTTAGTCTTAGGACTGGTCGGCCTGGTGTTAGGATAATGTGACTGGGTGGGACATGATGCTACATGTCTGCGGCATGATGCCCAAGTGCTAGACATCACTATAAACTGTCACAATGCAGACATCGTAGCGATATGACTGAATTTTTTTTTTTAAAACTACGTTAAAAATCAAAATCACATCACATCACATCACATACCAGTTTCGGATTGTGCAGGTGTTCTACCTATGAATCCAGGTCCAGTGTCTGATTTTTTATGTCTTTTATTTTAAGGGAGATAACAATACAACCCAAATAAATCCACAGACTATGTAGAGTTATTTTCATTGTTCTAGAGGCAGGCGGGTCATTATCGCCCTAATCGGATTAGTTGTTCTCTGCTCGAGTGTGATTCCTGCTATATGTTCTATGCAGGATTAGACAGATCGTGGAAATGCATTTTGCCGCTGGCTTTATCCGAAACAAGTTTTGTCGGTCAGTTTTAATATCATAGGTGCATATATACCGTTATATGACGTTATTGAGAGAGAGAGAGAGAGGGAGAGAGAGAGAGAGAGAGAGAGAGAGAGCGAGAGAGAGAGTGGGAGAGAGAGAGAGAGATCCACTGAGGTACAAATGGCATGCTGACTGACAAGCAAAAACTGAAGGGGTGGGGGTGGGGGCGTTCACATATTTTATTTTTTAGAAATGGTATTTTCTGCTACCTATTAATAGGTTTAACTGCAAACCAACGCATCAACAGGGGCAGATCACATTTTGTGTAGGGTGGGGTAGGGGTAGCCAGAGCGACTCCTCTACAAAGGCTTCCTCCCACCCAACGATACTAAACAATCTCTCTGGATATACCCCAAATCAAAAAGATTGCAATATGCGCGTGCCACCTAGTCAATAAAGTATCGTCTTAATAACATGAAAGAACGTTTTGAGACAATACGCCTATTTTATAGTTTGGATGTCTTGAAAAGAAGCAAATATTTATAATAAAGTAGAATTTGTTTACTCTTCTGATTTCGTGATTTTCAACATATATCGTTTTCAGATTTGAAATACCTCGTATTGTATTCATGCTTTAAAACAGTTCATCTATTGACATTACCCGCTGATCGGGATTTCCTTACACTCATACCCTATTTTTTTAATATAAATTGCTTCCAGAACAAAAAGCTATTTAGCTTAAGCGCTCTATGACGTTATTAACAAATGTAAAACCCAAATGCACCATCTCGCCTGTACGAGCTGTTTCAACTTTGTATCACTGGTGTCGTTTAACACGGTAGAAAAATCAAAAGGAATGGATAGACATAATATTATAACGAACCAGGTAATTGTAGGTCACCTGGTTTAAGTTCAAGGTTTTCCTGCAGCTTTGTCTCACTGGATCTGTCTGGTGTCCCCTTACCCCCAACAAGAAAGTCCACAGGAAGGAATTTGTAAAGTACAAAACCTAGCTAATCCTACCTTTCTCCTTGACTTTACACTTTTTTAAAATTTGTTTTTCAATTTTTTTATTTTTATTTTCATACTTTTGCCTTTAAATTGTTCATTTCATTTGTGTGGACTTCAGTGTACATCACCTACAACATTGCAGCAGATCCTGAATCACTGCTTTGCTATTTTTTATGTTGTTACACTACACCTGTGAGCACAACTCATCAAATAATTTTCGAATTTTCTTATGTACTCAGGTACACAAGGTGAGATGTATTCAGAAATACCAAATCAACCATCCCCATACAAAAGGGCAAAGTTGGATAACTTCTTTGAGACAAAGTTAGAAGGGGGAGGGGACCAACAAATGCTCGTCGCATATCACTCCCAGGGTTGTCAGCAGATCTATTGTGGGGATATAAATGAGTGCCCCAGACAAGCTGACATTCTAAGAGCACTCAAAACCAAGGGAATTAACATCAATGACATTGTAGTATTGCAAAAATGGGGAGGGGAGAAATATATTTATTCTCTACCCGGAAAAACCACAATGTGCCCATGCTAGATTTCACAGAAATGGAACTTAAGTCTATACAGCCAATATTAAGGGCTATACAGCTAAAATTATAAAATGAAGAAATTCAAAACTCCACAAATTAAAAATCCAAAAATTCTGAAATTAAGGGCTATACAGCCAAACATTCAGGAGCCCCTCCAATAATACGAGAGATAAAGTCGAAAGTGAAAGACATCTATGTATCTTGGCTTCCTCTAAAGATTGGAAATGATATAATAGTAAGTAAACTGGAAAAACCTCAAAATGAAAGTAAGAAGTCCTTGAGTACCTACAGTATGGGGCTTTCAAATGGTGCGAAAAAATTAAAATCCTAACCATACTTAAAGAAGACGCTCATACAATTCCAACCTTTTTCTACACCATGGGTTTTCTGCTGAAAACATGGTACACAGGTTGCAAAGCAGACCTGATATGTCCAAAATGCAAGCAAAACAAGCACACAAAAAACACAACAAACAGAGCATAATCCGAAAGAGTGCAAAAATCTATGAGCAGCAAAGATGTATGCAAATAGTGGAAACAAACAACAACAAAAAAAATGTAGCATTATAAGTGCAGGAACAAGGGGGGATTTGTAAAATATCGAACCTCAAAAGATGATTTTGCAAAATCCAGCAATTAACACAATTTATGACAGCCCTTTAATCCCCACAAGGGACGGGGCGTATTACGTCCAAGCGCTGAGCCCAATACTAGCAAAGATCCAGAGTTGGCAAACTTAAAAGAACCAACCCAAAACATCACGCCCCAATACGGGGAAGAGAAAAACAAAAGCACACTATAAACTAATAGGTTCTAGTGCTGCAGAACTTGATGGTACAGGAAGGAAGTTCCTCATTAGAGGAAGAAGAGGAAATGCCTGAAGGGGGGCATGAAGACCCGATAGGTCTGAAGTCCCTAACCTCAACCCCTGCCTCAAAACAGAAGAAACGGACAGATTATCTTCAGGAGAATCATTGCAAAGGGGTGGGGGCCTCTAATATAAGGGGAAAAGACCCACCAAAGACAGTAATACCCACACACCAATTTAAAAAAAATGAAACAGTAAATACAAATGAATCGGTAAACTCAGGACAAACGGATTTAAATGACTCACATTTAGAGCAGACAATTGATTGGGAAAATGACACATGAATGGAAACGGACGTAAGCGGAGACAAAACGGGAACAAATGGGACAGACCATACAATAGACTGGACAAGAAAAACTGACAGTAAAGAAATACATGAAACTGACAGCAAAGAAATAAATGAAACTGACAGTAAAGAAATAATCGAAATTGACAGTAAAGAAATAATTAAATACTGTCACAAAGAGAAGCTCTGTCAGAGAGCGGCCAGAGTGAAAATAATACATAATTTATAAGAACAAAAAACGATAAACTAAAATTTAGAGATTTATTATTAGTGAAATAAAAATAACAGAATCAGCTAACTTAAAGTATGCAAAATGGAGGAAAAATCTTCTGTAATGTATTTATAAATGTAAATGGAATAAATGAAGACAAATTAAAAAATGTATTAATGGAAATAAAGGAATATGATGTTACTTATATGCAAGCGAGAAATAATGGAATTACACCCGAAACGAAAGCTAGACTAGAGAGACAACGAAATGCATTTTTAATTATCAATGAAAACCGTAATGATCTTAGAGGAGGGGTAGTAATAGTAATATAAAATAAGAGGGATGTAACATGAGAAAGAGCAAATGAGGGGGAATTTTTAAAGGGACGAATGATTCACATTAAAATTAAAAATTGGAACTTAGTCAATGTTTTTTTCCTGTACAAAGGAATTAAAAACAATGATTTTAAATGACAATTTAAGCACTTATTTGGAACACTTTACAATGGTTAATTTCATAAGGGGGTGGGGTTATTTTAACTTGGTAGAAGACATAATCGATATAACCTCATAATTAACAACAATTGAAAAACAATACATGACGAAAATGAAAATCTTTATAAAACAACACAAATTGACAGACGTATACATAATTTTTAAATATTTTAAGGACGGAATATACATTCGAATTGGGAAATAAATAAGCAAGTCGGCTGGATAAATTCTATATATCCAAATGTGGAAATATGACATATAAGGAATGTATAATCACCAACTGTAAAGGATGTGACCATAACTTGATCCTTTTAGAAATCAAAATGGAAAAACCGGAAAGATGGGGAAATGGGAGATGGAAGATGAATGAAATAACTTTTTAGAGGAAAATTAATATGTATAAATTATTAGGGAGTAACTAGAATCGTTTTTGGAGGAATTGAACAAAGATTAAAAAAAGAATGGGATACGTAAAAAAGAAAAATTCAAAATATATTGATGCAGTCCTAAAAAATAAGAAAGGAAAATTTAAAAAGGAAAATGAAGATCTGAAAAGCAAATTAAAATATACTGAAACAAAGGACGAGAAAGGAATGTTAAAAAGACTAAATTTTAGAGGACGAAACTCAAGGAAAAACCATAAGGGTAGGAAAATTTACCAATCTATATAAAAAGACAGAAGGCTTATATAAAAGAGAGGAATAAAGAAAAGGGGAGGGGAAAGCTTTTAGAAACTATTATGGAGGGAGAAAACAAACTACAAACAACTGAAAGAAATCTTGAAATATATCCATATATACTACCAAGAATTACATACAACACAAAATATTAATAATAACGATATACCTGAATATCATAAATAATCCCAGTGTGATATGATCTCGTCAGAACACAGGAACAAGTGTGACGAGTGAAAAAAAAAATAAAAGCTATAAGATCTCTGGATAAAGGGAAATGACCAGGGAAATATAGACTCACTTCGGAATTATACCAAAAATCCCAAGGTGAGTTGGCACCGATTCTGGAATCACTGCATAACAATATTTTTTTATAGAGGGAGTAATGACTATAACAATGAAAGAAGGAATAATCAGAATATTGTATAAACGAAAAGGCAACAGAGAAAGACGGAAAAACTGGAAACCAATATCACTACCAAATAATGATTACAAAATTCTTAGTCGGATAAAATCTAACAGAGTGAAAATGGGAATGGGAAGAAAAAACAATGAAAACCAGATTGGCGGAGAAAAGGGGAGATACATCCAAAATAATATTTTAAATATAAAACATAAATGGACTATATAAACAAAACAGGACAAAAGTGTGCCATTGTACTCTTTGACCAAGAGAAAGCCTTAGACAGATTAGAATGTAACTATATACAAAACGTAGTGGAAAGATTTGCTTTCGGAGATGATTTTCGGAAGTGGAACTAAATCCTGTATAATGGAATAACCTCAAGACGACAGATAAATGAAGCTGTTACGGACGAATGTTAAATACAAAGGTCAGTGAGGCAGAGTGCCCACTATTAATGCTATTATATGTAATAGCAATTGAAATACTCAGTCACAAAATAAGAAATAATCCAAAAAATAGAAGGTATACGGATCCCTATTTTAAGGGAAGAAATAAAAATGCTCCAACATGCAGATGATTGTACCAACTTTATTAACAAATTAATCCCTGGAGGTTTTTGTCGTTTTCGCCTGAAATTCGAGTAGGATGCACATTTTGAAAGCTATTTATGAATACATCCGAAAACACCAACTTCCATGTGATCTTCCAATAAAATACTGCCTAGTTGTGTTAGAAACATCGTTTTTCATGTGCTACTTGGCTCACGCATGAGCAGAATGGTACAAGTTGGAATTCTTGTTGTTTTTTTTGGGGGGGGTTGTGCTAAACGGACCCATTATTTTTGTATCGCGACCACTCTTTATTCCAAATGCCCATCTTATCCTACTTTTTGCAAAGGTTCATCTGTCTGTTTGCAGTTCATACCGGTTTGTCTTACATGTGAGACCAAAAATTCTAAAATCTGGACACAAAATCTGATTCCGACCTCGGGCGAAAATTAGGTGGAAAAAATTCGGGTCCAAAAATGAGGTATTTCCCACGGTATTTTGTAGTGCAACTAGAAATTCCAGATTATTTGGTATCATTTTAGAGCCACAACTGTCTACCTTTCTAATAATATCAGACACTTTAATTTATCATGCATGACCATGACGCTACAGAGCTCGGCAGGAGGCTAGTACCTCACCCACGTTAACTCGTCCCAGGGGTTAACGTGTTAACGACGCAACTTGCTTTAAGCATCTCCAAAAGGAATTTGAAATTTTGTGAAAGAGTCTGGATTGAAAATTGATCATGAGAAAATAGAGATCTTAACAATAGGAAACTGGAGGAAGAATCAGACTGGACTCCCACCTCACTTGCATAAAGATAAGATTGACGCCTTTGGAGTGGTCTTTGAGAAGAATGCAGAAATAGAAAACTATAAACACATGTGGAAAAAATAAAAGAAAATGTAGATATCTGGGCCATAACGCCACTGTGCATAATGGAACGAGCACAAGTGGCTAAAAAATACATATTCTCAAATATTAATTAAATTTTAAAGTCAACAGATTACGATAATAAAAGACTAAATAGCTAGGTAAAGAAATGCTTGAGAAACCGAACGGATATATTTATAGAAACAACCTTCTCTCACAAAAGCTAGAAGTACCATAACACTTTACATATGTAAAGGAAATTCTAAAATTTAGAGACAAAAATCAGTTATGGGAACTAGAAAAAAAGACATATAAATGGGTTAGGAAGGAATCAACAAAACATAATAGGTACAAGTAAAATAAAATACTTGTGAGTAAGATGGGAAGGAGTGTGGAAAATTTGGTTGGAAATAAAATCACCGAAAATGCAAAGTATAATGATGAAATATCTGCATGATGTTTGGTTAATTTTAAATGTGGCAGTTAGATGCCACATGATAAGGGTCATCCCGAAATGCCCGGGATATAAAATAGCTACGTTTACCAAATGTCATGCAATTACACAATGTGAGGAAATAAGAATGAAAGAATTAAAGTAGAAATAGAAATTTGCAATAAAAGAGAGATAATGGAGGAATAACGTAATATAATTAGATAAGAAAGTTGGAGAAAAAATACGATAACAATAATAACAAACTATAGAACTAAAATCATGTTGGCAATGGCTAAATTATTATATTCAAAACGTGAATAAAAACATAGAAACTATCTTAGAAACTGTCCAAGGAAACTGATGTCCGCCGTGGGAAATGGGAACTGGTTTACCGCCCATTAGGGGTGGATCCAGCTAGTACGCGGGCCGGGGCCCATCCCTAACGGGCGGGGGGGGGGAGAGGAGTCTCTGGATAAGTTTCACAATAACTTTTAAGTCTAATAAATATATTTTAATATGCTTAAATATAATGAAAATTACATGTACTGGATCAAAAAAGCTGCGGAAGGAAAAGGCATATTATCTTGCCCGCTTAGGGGGTGGTTCTAGCCAGTGCGTGGGCTGGGCCTCAACCTTTGTCTGCAGTTAATATAATAATAACTTATATTATTGTACACAAAACAACATATGTAATACACCTCCGGTATCTCTCTAAAACAAAACTAACAAATAACTTCAAACCCCCAGTCTAATAAACTTTAAATGCTGTCTCTTTTTCGTTTTTGTTTCTGTCTGTCTGTCTGTCTCTCTCTCTCTCTCTCTCTTTAATATAGGGACACAGGGAACCTACGGGACGGATGATGTATGGAGCTTAGATACCACAGGGCTATGTCACAGGGAAAATTGAAATACCCCCCCCCAAAAAAAAAGACCCAATCCAATTTAGCAGTAGAAGAAGAGAAGTAGATAATTTAACCCCTCGACTATCATTTTCTTGTCGAGGTGCAAACCCCAGAATAGCTTATTTTCTTTGTGAACATGTAGAAAGGAATAAATATGGAGATATAGTTAAAAGTAGTTGCTAAAATTTTCGGACTGATCACTTACTACAGTATGTGACCTAGATGCAACAATTCACTAATTACATCTGAAATGGATTACACGTATCACTCATATATGTGTAATGGTAGTCAAAAGAGTTACTCTTAAAATTACTGTCGATTTTCTACCTCGACAGTCATTTCAACTTTATTTTCAGGGATATATACCACCATTGATAGATTACGGCTAAACTATATGGGAAAACGCATCCAATTATAATCTATCCAGAATTGACAACCTCCAAAAAAGGGCTTCCCTAATAGTTATGAAACTAACTATTATAACTCCCTCGCATGATTTGTTTTCACATCTACAATGGTTACCTATACAAAAACGCCTTCTTAATTTTATAGGAATCATATGTCTAATCTAATTGAACTAATATCATCAAATACTCAGCGTAATCTCCGAGCAACAACTAACAAGGATCTCCAGATCCGGTGGTCGAAAACCAACCATTATAATGGTTCTTCACTGTACCAGCGTCTACCTTTTGGAACTCCTTATCTCTGATGATGCGCAATTCAAATTGTTTTGCTTCTTTAAAAAAATTCCACCCCCCCAAAAAATAAATAAATCTTTCTTAATCGGCTGGAATGGCATATTAAAGCCCCCAATATAAAACTTTATCATCGTATCCAGAAATAATATGTCCATGTTTTTATTCGTTGTATGTATATACTAGGCCGATAAATCAGCTCCTCACCCTAGATGATATTGATTGGTGGTTTAGATATTGCCTATCGTATGAACACAGCTTATAGGGTTGGGGTTGGTTGGTTGATTGATCGGACTATGTATATACGATATTTAAAATGTGTATATCTGTGTATAGTATATTGCTCATTTACGTAGCTGTTGACCAGTATAGTTAAACATATGAATTCATTTTAAATCTGTACGTGTGCGATTATACTAGAGTCTGTGTAAGTTCCATTTTGTTAACATAACAAGTTAAATAAATTGAGGACCACGTGGCAGATGGGTCTTTCATGGCCGATTACGTCATCCTCGTTAAATCATTATTATTATTACTATTATTATTATTTTTAAAACATAACATCAAGTATGATAATCACCTCTCGATCGGTGTAGGAATTCCGGTGACAAGAACAGACCATAGAAAGACTAACGGAAATGCTTTGTCTGTTTACAAGTAAAAGCTTACTGACTTTTAATTTGCGACTGAAAAATTCTTTGGAGAGAATAACAATGATGATGACGATGACGATGATGATGATGATCATCATCATCATCATCAACAAACCCTTAACTAAAGAGGTCGTTAGGGCTTCGGGGGATTAAGGCTGACTCTAAATAAAGTAACTGTTTACTCGAGACTGACAAAGAAAGGAAATACCAGACATACGGTAAGTCGGAATGAACTAAATGTTTTATAGTATATAATGGTATTTGCAGTTGGTTTATCAATACGGCATACAGACGCAAAAATACAACTCCAAATACCTTAAACTTCTTGAGCTGCTGGAAAGCTTTGGTGTCAAAGTTTCATTATATATAAAGCTGGCATGACTATCAAGAATCAAGTGGAAAATCTATGAAAATGTCATTCCTTGTCTGGCTAAACTACATTTTAAATAAAAGTGTATTTTGAACATTTCTTTTAAAACGCAGTCATTCTCAATATCAACCAAATGTGCCTTGCCAGACGAGTTAAAATGTGCCTTGCCAGGCGAGTTCAAATGTGCAGTGCCAGATGAGCTAAAATGTGCCTTGCCAGACGAATTAAAATTTGCCTTGCCAGACGAGTTAAAAAAAAGGAATGCGTACGAAATGAAGATCTTTCGGGACTAATTTACTAGTTTCAGATCATGACTATTCAAATAATAGCTTGTACCATCTCTTAACTAAATCATAATTGCAAAGGAAAGTATGTATGTTTGTTTTTGTATGTATGTATGTATGTATGTATGTATGTATGTATGTATGTATGTATGTGTGTATGTATGTAAGCATTCTTTCAAAGATATTACTCGGTATATTATTCAGGATATATTACAAAGATATGACTCAGTAAGACGATGCGACGTATGAAGACAGCGATTCTAGTATACGCTTGAATACCACAGTAAAAAGCAGGACGCGATAAATGGCATGACCAGATAATAGGACATCGTAGTATCAATTGTATCAACTTTCATCATGACCTGTAATTTCTAAGTTAAGTGAAGGACATTACACATTCACGTTCAGGTGATGAAGGAAATGATAAATCTGTTCGCTTGCTTATAAATTTTAATCGCTGTTTCGAGTGAATCGAAGCTTTTTTTACGTAAATTTTGACATTTTTATTTTAAACTTCAATTTAAATTATAAAGTCGAAGCCTTGCATTTAGTACTGTGCAATATATTGCTAATCTTTATATGTATACATGGACAGATTATAATTTGCGGTAAGAACAGTTGGCTCAGTTATAAGGCTTACCTAGATGGAACAATGCCAGCATAAAGGTTGTTTTTTTTTTTTACAATCATGTCCAAATTAAATTTTGCGCAACTTACAACTAGAATTTATAAATGCAATGAATATATGGTTCGTGAGTAGCTCGCATGCCAATTACGGACATGAATGTTTACGCCTTTTTTCCAAAGCGTACGTGTAAAAATGTATGCAGTGTAGCGTTGCTGCAGAACGAGCTACTTTCAAAAGATATTTCAAAATGTAAAGTGAATCTGAAAATTCTCTCTCTCCAAAGAGAAACTTGCACTGTGCAATTACACCAATCAAAGAGTTGCAGTGATGTTACGTAAACATATGTGGGAATTGTTGTAAGAAAAATGTATGTACTTAACTTCAGTGAAACAAACGTCGTCATCAACACATGAAAGTTGTAGCTAAAATCTTCTGAAACCCTTCGGCTTATCTTGCTTTATAAACTGTAAATGTTAGACCAGTCTGGGTTCAATCTCTATACTTGAATGCTTACGATATAATTTTGTTTTATATTATAAAGTAGCCTAATTTACCAATAAATGCAATCTTTAAAACAAAAACTTCTGTTTCCGTTATGTTTGACATTTTCATTGTTCCCAGATAGTGATTTAGGAGGCAGAGTTTGTTATATTTGAAGACACGCGCTCCTTCAAACATCGATACCAAAACTGTCAGAATAACTCGACTACCGCTGTTTTGACCCCTGTATCATGTAAAGCGCAAAGCACACACTGAACATATACAAAAAATTAAGACCTTTCACGATATTTCAGTAACCTGTTTCGCCCACTCTACACTTAACACATCAAACGGCGTCATTCAATGCCGTGACCTAGCAGGAGTCAGCGACAAAGAAATCGTCGAGGGCATGAAAAAAGAAGGTGCCACTGCAGTCCGCAGAATTCGTATCAAACGAAACAACAATCTGCAGGACACCAACAATATTATACTCAACTTCAATAAGCCAACAGTACCTAAAGTGGTCAAGGATGGATTCCTACAAGTTAAGGTTGAGGTATATATACCAAATCGCCTCCGATGTTAAAAATGTCAAAAATACGGTCATCATGAAGACAGATGCTCTAGAAGTCAAATATGCGGCCGATGCGGCGACCCCTCCCATCAGGAATCAGAGTGTAAAGCCACTCCGCATTGCGTCACCTTTGGCAAGGAAAACCATGCTAGGTCAAAGGAATGCGACACATGGAAACAGGAGAAGGAAATCCAGAGGGTTAAATACACGTCCAACATCCCCTATCCAGAGGCCAGGAAGCTTGTTCAAGCTAGATCACTCCAAGGCCCATCCTTCTCAATTGTAGTGAAGAGCAGCCGAAAAGCAACGAAAGACGCACAAACACAAACAAACCCATCTGAGTCCCATTCCGACTCGAACATCCCGCACTACAAACCCCAGAAAAACACAACATCCACGCAAACATCACTCAACAATACTCCACCACCAAGATCACCAAATAGCAAGAAAAAGTCACAAACAAATAGGCTGCAAAAGGGGTCTGATGACCCCATAAAGCTGCACAATAGGTTTGGAGACTTGGAGGACATGGATGCAGAAGTACCTGCTCATTGTCCTCAAGGTAGCTACAGACCTAACAAAAAAAAACACACCCCCGTACTTCCTCCAGAGAAATAATCAGATTGCCTCCGCGAAAGGTCTAACCTAGCTCCAGAATCTTCAATATAAAGTTGTAATGAAGAACACCATTTTACAATGGAAATGCAGAGGACTTAAAACCAACTACCATGATATTCTTCTGCTTTTAAACGAACATGATCCTGCAGTATAATGTCTTCAGGAAAGATTTTTAAAAAATACAGATAACATCACACTTAAAAACTAGTCCCTGTTTAACAACTACTCTCAAAATGTTGACAGGGCCTCAGGAGGAGTTGCTGTTATTGTGAACAACAGAGCCCCTCATAGCGTTATCCCTTTAAACACAACTTTACAAGACATTGCTGTAAGCGCCACTCTTCATCGAGTGATTACATTTTGCTCTATTTACTTACCACCAAACACTAACCTAGTTTCAAACGAATTAGACACCCTTGTTCAACAAATTGCTGAGCCATTTATTTTACTCGGGGATGTTAATGCCCATAACATTATATAGGGATCGAATCATATAAGTGATAGAGGTCACAAAGTTGAAGACTTTATTTATAGACAAGATCTGTGTCTATATAACACCAAAACACCAACATATTTACACCCAGGCACGGGTATATACACATGCATCGATTTGACAATTTGTTTTCCTTCGCTGCTTTTGGACTATGAATGGAAGTTCGCTGATGACCTTCACAGCAGCGATCACTTCACAATCTCCCTTGTAAATCTTAACTCTACAATTGACGAAGTAATTCCACAATGGAATTTAAAGAAGGTCGACTGGGCCAAGTTTGAAACACTCTGTAAAACTAGGCCGAATGAGGATACACTTTTCAATGTTAACGACCCCATTCAGCATTTTACATCTATTGTAATAGAGATTGCAGAAGAATTCGTTTCCATGTCCTCGCCGTATTGTAAAAGAACCCAAAATCCTTGGGTCACTAAGGAATGTAAGGAAGCCATTAGACCACGCCGAGAAGCATTACAAAAATTTAATAATCATCCGACGCCCGAAAACTTAAATATATATCGCATTGTCCGGGCCAAAGCTCGCTGCACAATCAGATAAAGTAAAAGAGCACCATGGAAGAAATATGTTTCTTCCTTAAACTCTCGTTCCTCTGTTAAGAAAGTTTCGGACACTATACGCAAAATAAAGGGAAAGAGAAAACAAAACTCTCTCCGACTGGTAATGTACCAAAAATCTGGAAAGAAGCAACTGTAATACCAGTCCCCAAACCCCCAAACCCGATAAAGATAGCGAAGACCCTAACAGCTATCGACCAATTGCACTCACAAGCTGTGTGTGCAAAACAATGGAAAGAATGATCAATTCTCGGCTTGTCTGGTACTTGGAAACTACCAATTTAGTATCTCCTTTCAAACGTGGTTTTCGTTATGGGCGGAGCACCAACGATCATCTGGTTAGACTAGAAACATTCATTCGCGATGAATTTATCAAGAAAGAACATTTAGTAACAGTTTTCTTTGATTTAGAAAAGGCCTATGACACAACATGGAAGTACGGGATACTAAGGGCCCGCACGATCTAGGTCTAAAAGGCGGTCTGCCCTCTTTCATATCCAACTTCCTCTCAGACAGTGAATTCAAGGTACGAGTGGGTTCTACTCTCTCAGATCTGCACGAGCAAGAGATGGGTGTGCCCCAGGGCGGTATTATATCTGTGACACTTTTCAATATCAAAATTAATGACATCACCAAGTGTTTGACTCCTGATGTGGATTGCTCACTATATGTTGATTATTTTCTCATATGTTATCGATCAAAGCACACGCATACAATTGAAAGACAACTACAGCAAAATATAAACAAGATTCAAAATTGGGCTGGTACGAACTTCAAATACTCAAAATCAAAAACAGTATGCATGCATTTCTGTCAGTTACGACGACACCACGAAGAACTTCACCTCACGCTGGACGGAACACATATTCCAGCTGTTGAGGAAACAAACTTTTTAGGTATTATTTTTGACAGAAAAATGACTTTTATTCCACACCTAAAGAACTTGAAAGCTAAATGCTTAAAAGCACTTGACCTACTTAAAGTAGTAGCGCACACTGACTGGGGTGCTGATAGAAAAGTCATACTCAGTTTATATAGAACGTTTATACGGTCTAAACTGGACTATGGTTGCGTTGTGTATGGTTCAGCTAGAAAATCATGTTTGAAAATGTTTGACCCAATTCATCATCAGGAAATAAGACTGGCTCAGGGAGCATTTAAAACATCCCCTTGTGAAAGTCTTCTTGCTGAGGCGAACGAACCACCGTTATCGCATCGTAGAGAAGTGCTTTCCGCACAGTATGCTCTCAAACTAAAATCAAACCCTCTGAATCCTGCTTTTCCGGCTGTCTTTCAACACAAATACAAAACTTTATACGAAAATAAACCAAACGCCATACCTTCCTTTGGCATAAGAATATCATCCAGCCTTCACACTACAAATATAGATCTTTCTAAAATTCAGAAAACGTCTATCTCCGAAACACCACCCTGGCTAATTAAACAACCAAAAGTACGTTTTACGCTACACGATGAAAAAAATTCGAAACAAACCCTTCTATCTTCCACAACTGTTACCATGAACTCATCACCGAATTTAAAAACTACACCAGAATTTACACTGATGGATCAAAGGATGAGGAAAAGGCTGCTGCAGCCTTTGTTTGTGAAAATCACACAACGTAAGTTCGCTTACCAAATGGAGCATCAATTTTTACAGCCGAAATCAGAGCAATAGACCTTGCTTTGCAACATATAGAAAAGAAACACATTTTAAACAGCATCATCTTCTCCGACTCCCTATCAGTACTCCAGTCACTACATAATAGAAAACTGGAGAACCCATTGTTGAAAAACATACTCGTCAAAAATACCGAACTGAGTGTCTCCAACAATAAAATATAATGTTGGTTACCTAGCCACATTGGTATTAAAGGTAATGAAAAGCTGATCGCGCTGCTAAAATGGCCCTTACTCAAAAACCATCTAATTTGAAAATACCGTATACTGATTTTAAACCTTGTATCAGAAAGTTCTTTCGTCAGAAGTGGCATTAATCATGGAATCATGCATTGAATAACAAACTTCATGCAATCAAGCCAACTCTAGGAGAATGGACTCCTTCCTGCAGAACCATTTGTAGGATGGAGATAGTCATTGCAAGAATCCGAATTTGTCATACTTACATCACCCACTCCCACATACTAAAAGGTGAAGACCCACCAGAGTGCCTTTCTTGCAATGAACCATTCACTGTCATACACTTTATGATTTAGTGTTTTGACCTGCAACCTACGCGCGATTGTTATTACATTGTGTATGACATGAAAGAACTTTTTGATACTATAAACATCCCTCGTATTATAGAGTTCCTGAAAGCCGTAAATATTTACTCTAAACTCCGACTTGTATGCTATCACCTTGTGCAGTTTTATACAACATATATACCGTCCCATTTTAGTACCTGTTCATCATTTTTCATTAACTTAGAATAATTACATTCCCCGTTGATCGGGAAGCTTTATTTTGCACCGTTACCATCTTGCCGTTTTAATTTCAACTATGTTTATTATATCGCTGGTCGATATTAGACTTTTTATAATTTTTAAAATATTATACAAATAACATTTTGTTTGGCGCTAAATAGCATTACAGTGCTGATGCGCCGTTAAAATAATCAATCAATCAATCAATTAAGCATGTTGCATGTTTCCGCCATCGTTCTTGTCAGTGCAGACGTCAAAATCCAAGGCAGGCATCCCAATGTAAGATAATACAGGAGTGAAGTAAACAAATGAAGACGTTTATTAACACGACTTTCATTGAAATAATCAGCGTAGTACATATATATAGGGTAACGACTAAATGTTGAGTATGTCAGGAAATATTATGTGCGTGATTTATATTTATTATTGTTATTATTATTATTATTATTATTATTATTATTATTATTATTATCATTATTATTATTTAATTAATTTTTTCCTCCTCCCTTTTCTTTCTGTAAAGCAAGTGTAAATATTGTTAAACAATTTTTCCAAGAATGAAGGAAATGTCATTAACCAGGATTAAATGCTTCATACTTGCACAGAAATTTTCAACGCACAGATTGTTTCCTTGCAATTTAAAAAAAAAGTAGAAATGTATGTTGCGACCCTGTTATGGTCATACTCCGTCGCTGTGACCTTAATTTTGTGAAAGTTTTGTTTAAAATTATTTTTAAATGAATATTTTTAATTTATTGGCCGATACGACCGATTTAGAAACAAAATTCTACCTATTATAACCAACATCCAGGATTCTGTCTTTTGTGTGTGTGCAAAACAGGTAGTCTACTGGTTTATTTTATCGTTTTCACTCCAATCCCCCACCCCCTTTTGTGATGATGTCCCTTTTCTGTGCACAATGACTACGTGGATGACAACATTTTCCATATGCCTTTCAAGCAATGGCCCAGGAGATAAGTTATTTAATTTTGATTGCATGTATTAATTTGGATTTTCATACCTAACAAGCCTGTGTTTAGCTGTAAAACCAGGGATCACACTGTTTTCCAAGTTATGACGGAGAGAAAAAGGTGGACCCTGTCATCAAATTATTGTTGCAGCGTGGTGATCTTGATAGCTGTCTGGTTATAACAACTGGTGCTAAGATGTTCTTCCATGTTTGGAGGGCGGGGTAGGTAGGAAATTAAGTTGCAGAGTCAAAGTAAGTTACATGTCTCAATTTGTCATTCCATGCATATTAAGTAGATACATGGTTATAGAGTAATTTCAAGTTAAGTAGCCTGAGGTTAGGAAAGGTGTAATTATTTGTTGTCTGTATATAATACAAAGAAACCTTCTTCAAATGATAGAGGGACGATAGCAGTTTCCACACAGAACCTGTTAGCACACGACTGTTGGTTTCTTCAGTTTACTGAAATACTGTACAGAACTATAATAGTGAGATTACTGGGTCTGTGTGATGTCTGCTGTAAATCTCTTGTAATAATTAAAAATGATGACATCATTACGACGATTGTAATGGTCTGTTATTTAGTATTTAAATTATACATGTATGGTTATAGTATGCATTATTTTAATGTTTATATCACGTAAATGTACTAGTTATTTTGATATAAATATACCTATGCAAATTTAGTAAATATACCACGAAAACCACCGACACTTAAATTTAGAACAATATAATAAGTATAATACATTTAACAGGAATTAATTTTTAAAGTCATAAATATAATTATTTAAATTATTGTTAATGTATTAATACCTACACACTACACATGTACACGTTGTTTCATATTTTAATATAATTATATATGTTTAATATTTTTGTGTAGATGTGTATTCATGTTTATATCACTTTATTTCCACAGCCGACGAGTCCCCCTGCTACATCTCTATTGTAGTCTGCCAAGACAAATAGTCGTCCTAGACAGCGAGATGGATAATACGAGTAATGTCCGGATCTATCGACTCCATGATGGAAAATTCCTAGCATCGTCAGACAGACTGAGTCAGGACCACGTGACATTGTCTGATGGACGCCATGACAATTTGTGTCCTTCATGTCGACGGTCTGATAAAAATGATGTCCTTTAATTCTACAGACATGTCACATTATATTAAAACGACCAAGACTGTAATTATACAGGGAGTAATGGATGAATATCATGGTGTTGTCAGATTAAATGACAGTCTTGTTGTCAGTGGTGTAAGACAGGACACGATGTTCTGGTGTGTTGTGTCACTTGACGACGGACATGTTGACACAATTCACCGGATTTGTGAAGAGGGCAGATGGAGGAGTAGAGTGACAAAAAAAGACAACATCATTTATGTATTGTGTGATGCTGGTGTTAAATCCCTTAATACTGGTGTCTATGGATTCGACATTTTGAATCTCAGTCAATGTAAATATACATACAAACATCAACGTCTTCGATACCCGACATCAATCGTTACAAATGAAGACGGGAATATTTTCGTATGTAACCATGGAATCAGTGATTCCTATATTCATCAACTTACAGCTTCACGTCAACATGTCGATATTTTCACATTGGAAATTCCACGGAATCTCCTTGCCATATTCTGGGACTATGTACGTCTGTATGCCACATGCTTCGGGAGTAGAGTCATTACTCTATTCCAACCGGTGTATCAAGGTAATTCATATTTCTTATATTTTATTGACATTAAAAACCTTTACACTTACAAACTTCATTTTTTGACATTTCTCAAAAATTTCATTTTAAATTTAGAAAACAAAATGTCAACATGACAGTTTCGTCTCGCATATTTGCCATGTTGATATGAAGTTACATCGAAATAAAACAGTATTTTGTTGTTATAAAATTGATATTAAGTTGACTTTGATATTGTTAAGTAATTTACATTTATTTGTACTATTTATTTATAATATATTCATTTATATGTAAATAAAAATAATTCTTATAAACCCTATTTATCAAGAACTAAAGGACGACGACATTTTGTACCGAGTTTATCCACCAGGTGTCGCTTTTATTATAAGCGCGTGCCAATCAGTCTGGTTAAATATAGATTACAAAGATGGTCGTTGGATGTATTAATTTTTTTTTTACACCGTATTTCTTGACACGATTATAGATCAGGTACCAAAAAATATTTATTTTTTACCCATGTCTACAAATGTTCCCTTGCTTAAACAATGACTTTCTATTTATGCAGTTTTTGTAATTGACAATTTCTACCACAATATAACCGTCAATTAAAAATAAAATAAAACAAAATAAAAACTAACGTCGATTGGGGGTATTATCGGTTAAATAAACTGATTTTAAAACCAAAGGAAAGATGTTGAATCAGACAGATGCTTCAAACAACATCCCTTTTTTGAGGAAAAACTTCCAATATTTGCAATACACAGATCTTGACATAATTCCAAATACACGTTATTTTCCTTACTAGTGCGGCCTAATATTTACGTGGACGAGTTTTGCCAGACAGTTGGGGTAATGTTGGTCATTTTAGACAAATAATTCCTTTTATATCCGTAACATTATGAATTATGTAACTTTAGTGTATTTCTATTAACAAACGATGTGATAAATTATAGGATACATACAAGACAACCGTGCTAGAGCCCAGTGATGTCCAGGACAGAGTTTTCTTTTCCCTTCCCCCGCTTTTAGTTTTTGAATTCTGTAGCTGGGTATATAGGGAAATCATCCATGATTTTCGAACTTTTTCATCTTATTACATTTTGTATAAAATATTTGGTTTCTGTGTGCATCGGAAATTGTGCAATAATGATAGGTTACTGCATTTGTATGTGAAAATAGGAACGAGTTTTCGGAATGAATAATGCACGAACTTGTGAGTGCAGTATATCCTTCCGACAAAACGAGTTCATATTTTCCCATACAAATGCAGTAACCTTTTTATTATATGCTCATTTTTAAATTCTACCTAAGGTACAATTATATAAACAAAATACACTACAAGAAACAACGTAAATGAACGAATGTCGTATTCCAAACTAAATACACAAGTGCAGATTTAACTTTACAAAATGACATTATTAATGCGCACATAGCTCCTCCCAGATACATTTGAACTTTAAAGTTTATAGTTTACACATGTCAGATTACTTAAGGAAAGTTGAAGCTTCTAGTTTAAAAAATGAAATATATGTTTCTGAGGTAATTTAGCTTTATGATGCAAACCGTGATATTGTTTAATTTTCAAAAAGAACAAGAATAAATGTTATCACGCTAGATGGAAGCATATTTTAGCCCCATAATTACCAAAAAATTTTGCAGTGGGGTGGCAAAAAAAAAAACTTATCAAGAAAAAGAAGAGAAGGAAGAAAGACAATATTTACCCTATCCACTTTTTACATATTTTTTTACTGACTTGAGTCTGAAAAGGTGGTGAATACATTTATGGAAAAAAAAGAAGAAAAAATACTTTAATGAAATAAGTCTGATTTTTATTTTATTAAGATGATGCTTTTTAACTTATTGATTGAGCCTGGCGGTCAAGACGCTCAATCTATTCCATGAAACACACACACACACACACACACACACACACACACGGTCATTAGGTCAAATATTAAGCCATGCTATTAAGGAAAATCATGTATGTTTGGAATACGCACAGGATAACAGTGCTGGAGCCCACGGGCATTAGTCAGGCTAAGTATTTTAAATTGATGCATCAAATTAGCAATTTGTGTGAATTTTTCTATGACGTTTTGCAATTGATTTTTTATATTTATTTATTTGATTATATCTGTAACGGGGTATATAGGGATATATAGAGAAGAGTAAGTTTTGTACTCTCCCCCAACCAGAAAACTATAATATAAGTTTGCAGTGGGGTGGAAAAAAAGTTATGAAAAAATAAAGAAAGAAAAGAATATCCAGCCCACCCATTTATATAGATTTTATTTTCTGATTTATTAAGTTTGAAATGTAAGGAATAATTTTTTGAAAATAAAACAAACATAATTAAATGAACTATTGTAAAATTAAGTTTGTTTGACGTTAAGTTGATTTTTATTACATGTAGTTGGAGTTGAGCCCAGTAGTCTTAAATCTTGTTCAGCAAGACATTCGAGCTATTTCAAGACACCCCCACCCCACCACATTCCCCTTTTTAATTATAAGATGCTTTCAATACTTAGCAGGTTGAACAAGAAAGAACGGTCTTATCTGGAATTTCTTAAAATTATATTGGCCAGTACAGCCTCTACCCCTCTTGTGAAATCAAATTAATAAATGAAGCAACTTATATTTGTCGAAGGTTATTTCAAGGTAACATTATTGACGTCACTATGTACCGTGATATTATTGATGATCTCCTTGATGACTACAGCGATTAAAGATAAACAATTAAATAAAATGATTGTGCCTAAATGTCATCGTAGACCGGTGCAAGCTCGCGTAGTTAATACGCGGTTACCGATGTATAAATTTACATGGTACAGGATTAGGTGAAACTGTTAAAGGTTTTATTACACGAATTGATCCTAAAGTAGGTCCTATTGCTAATCAGCTATCAATGAAAGCAATGGATTTTGTTCGCGATAAAGCCACCACCGCTGTCAGCGCCGCTGCTAATAGAGCATTTGACGCCGTCAAAGACAGAATATTAAAACTGGTACGACAAAAAAAAAAAGCCATAAAATTACCGAGCACAAATGATTGATTGATTGATTGATTGATTGATTTATTGTTTTTTAACGGCGCATTAGCACTGTTAGGCTATTTAGCGCCAAACAAAGTGTTATTTGTATAATCTTTTAAAACTTATAAAAGGTCCTACATCGACCAGCGATATAAAAGAACAAATGGTTGAAATTAAAAACGGTAAGATGGTAATGGTGCAAAATAAAGCTTCCCGATCAACGGGAGATGTAAAAAAGGTGAATAGGTATTAAAATGGGACGGTATATATATTGCACAAAACTGCACAAGGTGATAGCATACAAGTCGGAGTTTAGAGTAAATATTTACGGCTTTCAGGAACTCTATAATACGAGGGATGTTTATAGTATCAAAAAGTCCTTTCATGTCATGCACAATGTAATAACAATCGCGCGTAGGTTGTAGGTCAAAGCACTCTATCATAAAGTGCTTGACAGTGAATGGTTCATTGCAAGAAACGCACTCTGGTGGGTCTTCACCTTTTAGTATGTGGGAGTGGGTGATGTAAGTATGACCAATTCGAATTCTTCCATTGACTATCTCCTCCCTACGAATGGTTCTGTAGGAAGGAGTCCATTCTCCTAGAGTTGGCTTGATTGCATGAAGTTTGTTATTCATGGCATCATTCCATGATGCCTGCCACTTCTGACGAAAGAACTTTCTGATACAAGGTTTAAAATCAGTATATGGTATTTTAAAATCAGATGGTTCTTGAGTAAGGGCCATTTTAGCAGGGCGATC
This sequence comes from Sinohyriopsis cumingii, assembly GCA_028554795.2. Taxonomy (NCBI): domain Eukaryota; kingdom Metazoa; phylum Mollusca; class Bivalvia; order Unionida; family Unionidae; genus Sinohyriopsis; species Sinohyriopsis cumingii. Next base: position 130,582 of record JAPYKE020000084.1, read on the forward strand.
TGCTTTTTCGTTACCTTTAATGCCAATGTGGCTAGGTAACCAACAGTATATTATATTGTGGGAGACACTCAGCTCGGTATTTTTGAAGAGTATGTTTTTTAATAATGGGTTCTCCAGTTTTCTATTGTGTAGTGACTGGCGTACTGATAGCGAGTCGGAGAAGATGATACTGTTTAAAATATGTTTCTTTTCTATATGTTGCAGAGTAAGTCTATTGCTCTGATTTCGGCTGTAAAAATTGATGCTCCATTTGGTAAGCGAACTTGCGTTGTATGATTTCCACAAACAAAGGCTGCAACAGCCTTTTCCTCATCCTTTGATCCATCAGTATAAATTCTGGTGTAGTTTTTAAATTCGGTGATGAGTTCATGGTAAGAGTTGTGGAAGACAGAAGGGTTTGTTTCGGATTTTTTTCCATCGTGTAGCATAAAAAGAGCTTTTGGTTGTTTAATTAACCAGGGTGGTGTTTCGGAGATGGACGTTTTCTGAATTTTAGAAAGATCTATATTTGTAGTGTCAAGGCTGGATGATATTCTTATGTCAAAGAAAGGTATGACGTTTGGTTTATTTTCGTAAAAAGTTTTGTATTTGGGTTGAAAGACAGCCGAAAAAGCAGGATTCAGAGGGTTTGATTTTAATTTCAGAGCATACTGTGCGGAAAGCATTTCTCTATGATGCGATAACGGTGGTTCATTCACCTCAGCTAGAAGGCTTTCACACGGGGATGTTTTAAATGCTCCCTGAGCCAGTCTTATTCCCTGATGATGAATTGGATCAAGCATTTTAAGATGACTTTCGGGCTGAACCATACACAACGCAACCATAGTCTAGTTTGGAGCGAATAAACGTTCTATATAAATTCAGGATGACTTTTCTATCAGCACCCCAGTCAGTGTGCGCTACTACCTTAAGTAGGTCAAGTGCTTTTAAGCATTTGGCTTTCAAGTTCTTTAGGTGTGGAATAAAAGTCAGTTTTCTGTCAAAGATAATGCCCAAAGATTTTGTTTCCTCAACAACTGGAATAGGTGTTCCGTCCAGCGTGAGGTTAGGTTCTTCGTGGTGTCGTCGTAATTGACAGAAATGCATACATACCGTTTTTGATTTTGAGAATTTGAAGCCGTTCGTACTAGCCCAATTTTGAATCTTGTTGATATTTTGGTGTAATTGTCTTTCAATTGTATGCATGTGCTTTGACCGATAACATATGAGAAAATAATCAACATATAGTAAGGAATCCACACCAGGAGTCAAACACTTGGTGATGTTATTAACTTTGATATTGAAGAGTGTCACAGATAAAATGCTGCCCTGGGGCACACCCATCTCTTGATCGTGCAAATCTGAGAGAGTAGAGCCCACTCGTACCTTGAATTCTCTGTCGGAGAGGGAGTTGGATATGAAAGAGGGCAGACGGCCTTTTAGACCTAGATCGTGCAGGTCTTGTAGTATTCCGTACTTCCATGTTGTGTCATAGGCCTTTTCTAAATCAAAGAAAACCGCTACTAAATGTTCCTTCTTGATAAATGCATCGCGAATGAATGTTTCTAGTCTAACTAGATGATCGTTGGTGCTCCGTCCATAACGAAAGCCACTTTGGAAAGGAGATATTAAATTGTTAGTTTCCAGGTACCATACAAGCCGAGAATTGATCATTCGTTCCATTGTTTTGAACATGCAGCTTGTGAGTGCAATAGGTCGATAGTTGGTAGGATCTTCGCTATCTTTACCGGGTTTGGGAACTGGTATTACTCTTGCTTCTTTCCATATCTTAAGTAGATTACCAGTAATCCATAAATCATTGAAGAGTTTCAAAAGAGATGTTAAAGATGATTCTGGAAGATGTTTTAAAAACTGGTAATGTATTTTGTCAGGCGCAGCGGAAGTATCATGGGCCTTATCTAAAGCCTCCATCAGTTCTGATAGTGAAAACAGTTGATTGTAACTTTCCTAGTTGTTGGATGTGAATTTTAAACGTGAATTTTCTTTTTGAGTTTTCAATTTTTGGAAGGCTTCGGAATAATTAGATGATGAGGAATTTTTAGAGAATGTATCAGCAAGAACATTTGCTATGTCCCGTTTTGAGCTAAAATTGTTATTGTTCAGTTTCATATGTCGGAAAGAATTGTGTTTTCTCTTTCCGTTTATTTTGAGGATCGTGTCCCAATCTTTCTTAATTGAGGAACGAGAGTTTAAAGAGGAAACATATTTCATCCATGATGCTCGTTTACTTTCTTTGATTGTGCAGCAAGCTTTGGCCCGGAGAATACGATATTTACTTAAATTCTCGGGCGTCGGAGGATTGTTAAATTTGTTCAAGGCTTCTCGGCGTTCCCGTATGGCTTCCTTACATTCCTTAGTGAGCCAAGGTTTTAGGGTTCTTTTACAGTTTGTTGAAGACTTGGGGATAGATTCTTCTGCAATGTCTGTTAAAATAGATGTAAAATGCTGAATGGGGTTGTTAACATTGAAAACTGTATCCTCATTCAGCCTAGTTTTACAGAGTGCTTCGAACTTGGCCCAGTCGGCCTTCTTTAAATTCCATTGTGGAATTGCTTCATCAATTGTAGAGTTGGGAAGTGATCGCTGCTGTGAAGGTCATCAGCGACCTTCCATTCATAGTCCAAAAGCAGCGAAGGAGAACAAATTGTCAAATCAATGCATGTGTATGTACCCGTGCCTGGGTGTAAATATGTTGGTGTTTTGGTGTTATATAGACACAGATCGTATCGAGAAATAAAGTCTTCAACTTTGTGACCTCTGTCACTTATATGATTTGATCCCCATAAAATGTTATGGGCATTAAAATCCCCGAGTACAATAAATGGCGGGGGAAGTTGTTGAACAAGGGTGTCTAATTCGTTTGTAACTAGGTTAGTGTTTGGTGGTAAGTAAATAGAGCAAAATGTAATCACTCGATGAAGAGTAACGCTTACAGCAATGGTTTGTAAATTTGTGTTGAAAGGGATAACGCTATGAGGGGCTCTGTTGTTCACAACATCAAAGACTCCTCCTGAGGCCCTGTCAACATTATGAGAGCGGTTGTTAAACAGGGAGTAGTTTTTCTAGTGTGATGTTATCTGTATTTTTCAAAAATGTTTCCTGAAGACAGAGTATTGCAGGATCATGTTCATATAAAAGCAGAAGAATATCATGGTAGTTGGCTTTAAGTCCTCTACAGTTCCATTGTAAACTGGTGTTCTTCATTACAACTTTATATTGAAGATTCTGGAGCTAGGTTAGACCTTTCGCGGAGGCAATCTGTTTGATTATTTATCTGGAGGAAGTACAGGGGTGTATTTTTTGTTGTTAGGTCTGTAGCTACCTTGAGGACATGGAGCAGATTCTTCTGCATCCATGTCCAGCAATTCTCCAAACCTGTTATAGAGTTTGATGGGGTCATCCGACCCCTTTTGTTGTCTGTTTGCATGAGATTTGTTTTTGTTTTTTGGTGATTTCGGTTGTTGGTTATTGCTGAAAGTAGTTTGTGTAGATGCCGTGTTTTTCTGTGATTGGTAATGAGGGGTGTTTGAGCTTGGTGTTGAATCCGGTGCTTCTGTTTGTGTTTGAGCGTCCTTCGTTGTTTTAGGATTACTCTTCACTACAGTAGAGAAGGATGGGCCAGGATGGGCTGTTTTCGCCTGTACAAGTTTTCTGGCTTCTGGATAGGGAATATTATTTGTGTATTTTATCCTCTGAATTTCCTTCTCCCGTTTCCAGGTATCGCAATCCTTGGAATTGGCGTGGTGCTCTTTTCCACAGTTGACACAATGCGGAGTTGCTTTACAATCAGATTCCTGATGAGCATTGTCTCCGCATCGGCCACATATTTGGCTCTTGGAGCAGCGGTCTTCGTGATGGCCGTATTTTTGACACTTGTAACACCGAAGGGGGTTTGGAATGTAAATCTCTACCTTTACTTGCAAAAAGCCAACATTTACCACTTTGGGTACAGTTGGCCTGTTGAAGGTGAGTACAATGGTGTTGGTGTCCTGCAGATTGTTATTACGTTTAATACGTATTCGTCGGACTGCAGTGACACCTTCACCTTTCATTCCTTTGATGATATGACCGCTCCGGTGGCCTAGTGGTCAGAGCGTCCGCCTCGGATGCGGGAGGTCGTGGGTTCGATCCCTGGCCGAGTCATACCAGAGACTTTAAAAATGGTACTAACAGCTGCCTCGCTTGGCGTTCAACATTAAGAGGTTAGTGTTAGGACTGGTTGGCCTGGTGTCAGGATAATGTGACTGGGTGGGACATGATGCTACATGTCTGCGGCATGATGCCCCAGTGCTAGACATCACTATAAACTGCCACATTGCAGACATCGTAGCGATATGACTGAAAAATTGTTAAAGCTACGTTAAAAATCAAAATCACATCGCACGTCCTTCGATGATATCAGCGTCGGTGACTCCAGCCAAGTCACGACAGCGAATCACGCCTTTGGACGTATTCTGTGTGGTGTGAGCGAATGAGGTCACTGGAATATCAAAGAAAGTTTTAAGTTTCCTGATATTGTCCGTCTGACCTCGTCGCTCACATTCCACGAGAAGGCAACCTGATTTCATTTTTTGGACGCTGTTAGGCGTACCAATCAATCCTGTAATTGTTTTCTCTATCACAAACGGAGAGAGTGAAGCAGGGGATTTTGCGGCATCTTTAGACTGTATTACCATGAAGCGTGGAAATGAGTCCACACTACATGGTTCGTTGTCCGAGTCAGATAAAGTTTTCGTACGTTTGTTTTGATTTTTTTTTTGGAAATATCCATTTTGGCTAGATTAAAAATTTAGCACCCGTGCTCCCCGCCCACCAAGGAGCCCAACAAGGGGACACTTTTCAAGTGTCAGGGATACATAGATGCCATACTCAGTTGATAAAATTACCTTTGGTTGACCCTGAAGTCGCGAATTTCTAAGGTCGGTAAAATTACCCCCCAATTGACCGGTTAAGTAACCGCCTTCTAGGAAGTCTTCTAAGACTTGTAAAAGGGAAAGATGAATAGAATATAGGGGCAACGGTGGTATCAAGAGAGATACAAGGAGACAGATAAAGAAAGTGAGAGAGTAAATAAAGACTTCCTAGGGCTCGGCGTGACCAGCCGATTTGTCGGAACCGGGCGCATCCCGACCACCCGTCTAAGAGAAGTAGAGGTCAAAGTAGTGTATTGCATGGAAAGCCTCTGCTCAACTACCAGGATCCTTTCCTCCTCCGACACGTGACGCAACCCACGGCAAACAGGTTGCCTCTACTTAGTCGTCTTTTACGACACGTAGCGAGGCACGTCGGGCCAATTCTAGAACCCCGGACCCGCAGGGGGTCGAGCACAATTGAGATAGCAAATACTAGGATGTATGGAGACGGTCTTCGTTTTAGAAGATAATCTTTTATAATAAAATGTTCTCGCGAATATCTAACGCCGCCATTGACATGAATGAACCAGTAAGCAAAGACGAGTCAATACGAGATTATCAATATTACTCGTATGACGCGATAACACCAAATAGTAGTAGTCGAAATGAGTTACAAGTACAGGATACAACCAAATATTTTTTACCATGTGAGTCGTTTATTGAAGTTGTTGGTGAGATTATAAAAAAATGATAACCCTGCATACGGTGCAAATTTTAAAATCGGATTCGTCAACAACGGCATTATGACGTTATTGAAGAGCGCCACTTACATGACTGATGGAAAATAAATTTAAGCAATTAATGATAACGTCGATGTGGCCAGAACAATTATTGGCCAAGCGAGGTATTCAGATGATTATACCAGATCAGCCGGATCCAGCATGATGTTTGCAAAAGATAATTCTGATAGCGCTGAATCTACTCAATACACAATAGGAACACCAAAGAAAGCTAGTGATGCTAATCAAAATGTTGATGCGGTTCCAGTGGTTATAGGTATTAGTCCTAATTTTAATCTTGGATTTACTGCGCGTAAAAATGTGTTATCAGGTGACCACAGAAGATTTTCATGCGCGATTCTGCTATTACATATTTTTGGATTTTGTAGAAATTTTAGAAAAGTTATTTTTGGAGCTAAGCACACAGTTGTCTTTTATCGAAAAGATGATAGCAACGATGCCATCTGGAGAGAAGCTGGTGCTGGTGTTGGTGATGATGGTAAAGTTGTATTAACCAACCTCACGTTGTGGATGCCGTGGATGACGCCATCAATAAGTGAGGAGCAAAAATTACTTTCTTTTATGGATCAAAGCGGTAAATCGGTGATATCTTGGTTAACAACAGTCACCGACAGTATTCCTAGTAACATCAATGGTAATTTTACTTGGCACATAGCATCACAGCAAGGTGTCTCTGCACCCAGACATATCTTTATAGCTCTTCAACAGACTGTTCGATTAGGTGATCAAACTCGAAGTCATATTATTTTTGATAATTTTAATGCCAGTGAAATTTCATTGAGAATAAATAGACATCAAGAACCGATTGAAGAAATCTCGTTGGGTTTTGATAATAATTATATAGCACGTGGATATCACCGTTTGTTAAGTTACGTGGGACGGGATCAAAATATTGATACCGGATTGCAGATATCTCAATTAGATTTTAATAATTTCTATCCAATCTATTACTTTTCACTGGAACATCTTGATTTATTAAAACAATCCGTCGTTGATATACATTTTAAAGCTAGAATAGTTAACGCAGGTACTGCTCAGTTTAGAGCGGTTGCTATTATATTAAGCGATAGAACCATGCTTCTTGAAGGTGTTAGTGGTATAAAGAAAATGACTTATGCTCAGGTAGAGAAAATGTAATTTAAATCAATCACGTTATTTATAAATGCCATATGAACATGTTAGCGTGACTCTGACTCCAAGCCAGACAAAAAAAACTTCAATTGAGTACCACAAAGGTCTGTGGAGTAAAGTTAACACTAAAAAATAATTAAATTCAAGGTGAAGCAAATAAGTTATCGATAACTAAAACGCAACAAAAACATTTTAATAAAGCTAAATCGTCTAACATTAGAGTCCAAATTGATCTCTATGCGAGCGCCGTCAAGGGTATGATTAAAATAGGTGGATTTGTTCCACTGCTAGCTGCATTACCAGCGTTGATGGCCGCAGCTGCACCAGCCGTAGCAAAAGTTGCTGCGTTAGGTGCTGTTGCAACAGCATCAGGAATGGTATTGAAACAAAGTAATGGGAGGAAAATATAACACAAAAAAGGACGAGGTCTTCGATTACCAGGAACACCTCCATGGTATGGAGAAATCTAAAAACAGAGAGTGTTTTACCGAAGTCTAATTTCGATCTAATTAACGCCGCTAAAAAAAATAAAAATAAAGCTTTTCAGAGGAGTATTTATGCGAGATCGATTACCAGCGTATCCAAATAAATATGAGACCGGAATCATAAATCTCGATAACAGTACCGGATCGGGTACGCATTGGGTTTCTTATGCTATCAATCCGCGTGAAATTATTTACACCGACACATACAGGTTAGCTCCACCGCGTGAATTTTTAAATTATGTGGCGCAATTAAATACTCCAACGTGGTATTCTACGTTACCAACACAAACACTAACTGATCCTCCAAAATGTGGCCGTGAAGCAACGAATGTTCTCGCAGCGATATCTTATTCAAATAAACTGTATCATAAAACAGTCCACGAGTACACCTCAGGTAAATTAAATCAATCAAATATAAATAATGGTTGATATTTATGGTAGATCTCTGATATCACGTATGTTAAAAAATCTACAACAATTGATTTATCTAAATATGTGACGCGAGATGACCTTAATAATCTGTTATCGATAGCAGGAGTAGATCCTAATGAGGTTGCTGTTTTTTAAGATCAACATGAAAAGTTAAAAACGGGTAATATTAAAATAGCTGATATAATCAGACGAGATGAACATAATACTCTTCAGGAAGCTATTAGAAAAACTAATGATAAAGTCACAGTAACCACTACAAGAATCAGCACTGAAATAAATAAAAAAAATGATGAAATAAATAAAAAAATCGATTTTCTTTACAGGAATTGTTGCAATAATTCAAGGAATCATTGATAAAACCAGCTTTATTAAGATTTCACCGGCAGTAACATCATCTATGGTTAATAATATAACATTTATCACAGCAACAGGATCATCAACGTGGATGCCAGAAAATAATACTTTAAAATACACCGCAGCAGTTACTGGTGTGTATCGAGTATATGTTTTTTCTACTGTAAGATTTAGAATAGCGACTAAAAATATGATTGGAGACATCCAAATGATAGAGTTTTTGGTTTTTAAAATCTTTTAATGAATAAAGACGTCGAAGAAGTTTTCACACTAGAACCCGTCGAAAAAATATCACCAATACCATACTGGTGGTACATGGAATTTATTACTGAAACACCTTCAATCATTTAATTGGATACAAAAAGTATAATGAGCGCATCCAAATACAGGCATAATGAAGCACGTGCGTGGCAGACGTCGTTGAAGACCATCATCGACACGTATCAGACAAAAATAAAAAAATATCAACGCAGATTAGTTATCATCGACGTTGTTGTTTACTCTATCTCAGCGGCAGTTGCTGGTGCTGGAATAATATTATCTGCGATGACGATGATGGCGCCGATAACTGTTATCATTGTTGTCTCTGTGACCACTACGCTGGCTGGGGTATTTAACGTTATAACAAAAAAAGAATAGTCTCATGCGCCAATGCAAAATTAATCGAGCACACAGATAAATTAAACACAGCAACGGCAGCATATTCAAAATTATCATCGTTGTTGTCAGACACTCTCAATGACAGTATTATATCTGACGCAGAGTTCTCGTTGATGACCAGGATTTACAATCAAACGATTAAAGTTAATAATATAAATAATGACAGAGTTGCTGCAGCAGATCGCGACGAACACAATTCCACAAAAAAATAACAATGATATCGGCGAGCTCAACTAAGCCTGAGATTCAACCACCACAGCAACCACCACCAGAACCTAAAAGAGATAATTTGAATACTGACATAAAATTTCCTGTTCCTGGTATGAAGGCGGATTATTTTTATTTTTGAATGATTTATAAAATAGAAAACCAAAACATGTTATCATTAGAGGAAAAGATGATATGTTATGGATGGATCTAACTGATTATGAATTAAGTACTATTATCGACTGGTTTAACGAACTTGAACAAAAACATACAGAACAAATGCAACTACTGCGAAATTATTTTCAGGAGTGTATTTTTGATGCATTAAGTTCATGTGATAAAATTATTGATCAAATAGGAAAAATACAGTATATTATATCGATCGTAGAAGATATTAATTTCGTTTTAATTAAGGCAATAACAGATGAAAAGTAAGATAATAAACAAAAATATTTAACCACGTATTCGATAACTGAAGCTGAGTTATCGAATTTTAAATTACAAGGATATAACGGAGATAAATTTAAAAAATATCTCAATGATAACGTTGATGAGTTATTTTCTAAGTTACATGACGCGTGGAGAAAAAAAATTATCATTAGCATCTATTCTTAAACGTGATAACGCTCCCGATGGTACCTGCAGGCATATCTCACCTGAAATAGTAAATATAACTAACGTCGTCGCGGTTAATCTCAATTGTGATATCGTTGAAAACAGTTATAGCGCTGATGCGTCAGTGTCGGATCGATCTCATCAGGGATTTGTTCTCTACTCATTTTCACCAAAAACAGCACCGGAGTTTTTAATCATACAAGAACCAATTAATCCAATTTATCTTCGGTGTCATAATAATTTATTATCGCGAGTAAATTTTTCACTGAAGGATCAATCCGGAAATCTACTCGATCTGCGCGGTGGCACCTTGAACATAAATTTATTAATACGATCATAAGTTGGCATTGGGGGAAGTCCCATAAATATTATTATTTATTAAGGATATGGGACTTCCCCCATGACATAACTGTAAACGTAAAAAATCCCCCACAAAAATAGATTAAAAAATACACAAAAACTGGTAAAAAAATTATTTTTTAAATGTTATTTTACTGATTTTCATTATCTATCAGCTTTCTCAGTTGTCCTGCACGAGTATTTATTATTTTTTTAGACCCGTACTTGTCAGACAGCGCTGATCTAATCTTTTCAACAGCACACGCTAACGGGGTAAAATCCGCTATCTATGTTTCATCAATATTAACAAGTGATCAATACATCGCAGACTGAATTTTCTTTATAAATCTGTACTCGGATGATAGAGTATACCGACCTTTTTGCTTGCTCTGTGCCAGTGTTTCAAAATCTGTAATGATTTTATCAGTATCTAATTCATCTGATAATGGCGTTTCTTTGATTTCTAATACTTCAATGGATTTAATTATGTCGTTGATGTTTTCTTCATTCATTATATGTTAATTATTTATCTAAAAGTAAAATTATTTATCTAATATCAAAGGAAAATAACTGAATTCGATCCAGCAACCAAACCGATATGAAAAAGCTGATTTATGTATTTCATTTGCAATTGTATATATTAAACCTCTATTAATACCAAAATATTTGCTAGCAGCTGTTATTGACTGAAAATATAATTCCTCGTCGGTTTCTTTGTTTACTGATTTAACAGCCCTAGGATAATTAATGTTTTTTACCAGTATTTCCCCGTGATATGATCTCACTGGGTGTGATCGCTTAAAGGTTATTTATACAATTATTTAATTTGTTTCCATCAATATAATGAATTACAAGACCATGTTTGATTGGTCCATGAAAACACTCAAACACAAATCGATGATTAAGATAATGTTTTCTTGGATGACCTCCGGTTTTAAACATAAGATAACCAGTATAATACTACCAAGTGATTTTTTTAGTTTACAGTGTCTGATAACGCCGTCGCTGGATGCTTCATAGTTATCTATGATTGGATGCTTCTTGAATATCGTATCCATATACAATTATATATTTGTTACAATCAAAGTTTGTCTAAAATTCTATTTAAATAATCTTCCTCGCGCCTGATAGTGATATCGCTATCAGAAGATTTTTTTATCATAATGTCTCTTAAGTTCTCGATAGCGTTTTTTTCCACGAATTCCAACGTTACATCTGATACATCTCGTTGGTCCAACACCACCTCGTCGTATGTAAGCTGCATGTATTCCACAAAATTCACCTCGACATGACTTATTACAACAAGCAAACGAACCGATTGATTGATTGATTGATTGATTGATTTTTTAACGGCGCATCAGCACTGTTAGGCTATTTAGCGCCAAAACAAAATGTAATTTGTATACTTTTTAAAAAAATTCAAAAGGTCCTATATCTACCAGCGATATAAAAGAAGAATTGGTTGAAATTAAAAACGTTAAGATGGTAACGGTGCAAAATAAAGCTTCCCGATCAACGGGAGCTGTAAAAAAGATGAATAGGTATTAAATGGGACGGTATATATATTGCATAAAACTGCACAAGGTGATGGCATAAAAGTCAGAGTTTTGAGTAAATATTTACGACTTTCAGGAAGTCTATAATACGAGTGATGTTTATAGTATCAAAAAGTTCTTTCATGTCATGCACAATGTAATAACGATCGCGCGCAGGTTGCAGGTCATAGCACTCTATCATGAAGTGCTTGACAGTGAATGGTTTATTGCAAGAAACGCACTCTGGAGGGTCTTCACCTTTAAGTATGTGGGTGTGGGTGATGTAAGTATGACAAATTCGGATTCTTGCAATGACTATCTCCTCCCTACGAATGGTTCTGTAGGAAGGAGTCCATTCTCCTAGAGTTGGCTTGATTGCATGAAGTTTGTTATTCACGGCATCATTCCATGATGCCTGCCACTTCTGACGAAAGAACTTTCTGATACAAGGTTTAAAATCAGTATATGGTATTTTAAAATCAGATGGTTCTTCAGTAAGGGCCATTTTAGCAGCGCGATCTGCTTTTTCGTTACCTTTAATGCCAATGTGGCTAGGTAACCAACAGTATATTATATTGTGGGAGACACTCAGCTCGGTATGTTTGAAGAGTATGTTTTTAAATAATGCGTTTTCCAGTTTTCTATTGTGTAGTGACTGGAGTACTGATAGCGAGTCAGAGAAGATGATACTGTTTAAAATATGTTTCTTTTCTATATGTTGCAGAGCAAGGTCTATTGCTCTGATTTCGGCTGTAATAATAGATGCTCCATTTGGTAAGCGAACTTGCGTTGTGTGATTTCCACAAACAAAGGCTGCAGCAGCCTTTTCCTCATCCTTTGATCCATCAGTATAAATTCTGGTGCAGTTTTTAAATTCGGTGAGGAGTTCATGGTAAGAGTTGTGGAAGACAGAAGGGTTTGTTTCGAATTTTTTTCCATCGTGTAGCGTAAAAAGAACTTTTGGTTGTTTAATTAGCCAAGGTGGTGTTTCGGAGATGGACGTTTTCTGAATTTTAGAAAGATCTATATTTGTAGTGTCAAGGCTGGCTGATATTCTAATGCCAAAGGAAGGTATGACGTTTGGTTTATTTTCGTATAAAGTTTTGTATTTGGGTTGAAAAACAGCCGAAAAAGCAGGATTCAGAGGGTTTTGATTTTAAGTTGAGAGCATACTGTGCGGAAAGCATTTCTTTACGATGCGATAACGGTGGTTCATCCGCCGCAGCTAGAAGGCTTTCACACGGGGATGTTTTAAATGCTCCCAGAGCCAGTCTTATTCCCTGATGATGAATTGCATCAAGGATTTTAAGATATGACTTTCGGGCTGAACCATACACAACGCAACCATAGTCTAGTTTGGAGCGAATAAACGTTCTATATAAATTCAGGATGACTTTTCTATCAGCACCCCAGTCAGTGTGCGCTACTACTTTAAGTAGGTCAAGTGCTTTTAAGCATTTGGCTTTCAAGTTTTTTAGGTGTGGAATAAAAGTCAGTTTTTTTGTCTAAGATAATACCCAAAGATTTTGTTTCCTCAACAACTGGAATAGATGTTCCGTCCAGCGTGAGTTTAGGTTCTTCGTGGTGTCGTCGTAATTGACAGAAATGCATGCATACCGTTTTTGATTTCGAGAATTTGAAGCCGTTCGTACTAGCCCAATTTTGACTCTTGCTGATATTTTGCTGTAGTTGTTTTTCAATTGTATGCATGTGCTTTGATCGATAAGATATGAGAAAATCATCAACATATAGTGAACAATCCACACCAGGAGTCAAACACTTGGTGATGTTATTAATTTTGATATTGAAAAGTGTCACAAATAAAATACTGCCCTGGGGCACACCCATCTCTTGCTCGTGTAAATCTGAGAGAGTAGAGCCCACTCGTACCTTGAATTCTCTGTCTGAGAGGAAGCTGGATATGAAAGAGGGCAGACGGACTTTTAGACCTAGATCTTGCAGGTCTTTTAGTATCCCGTACTTCCATGTTGTGTCAAATGTCTTTTCTAAATCAAAGAAAACCACTACTAAATGTTCTTTCTTGATAAATGCATCGCGAATGAATGTTTGTAGTCTAACAAGATGATCATAGATGCTCCGTCCATAACGAAAGCCACTTTGGAAAGGAGATATTAAATTGTTAGTTTCCAGGTACCATACAAGCCGAGAATTGATCATTCGTTCCATTGTTTTGCACACACAGCTTGTGAGTGCAATAGGTCGATAGTTGGTAGGATCTTCGCTATCTTTACCGGGTTTGGGAGCTGGTATTACTGTTGCTTCTTTCCATATTTTACGTAGATTACCAGTAATCCATAAATCATTGAAGAGTTTCAAAAGAGATGTTAAAGATGATTCTGGAAGATGTTTTAAAAACTGGTAATGTATTTTGTCAGGCCCAGCAGAAGTATCATGGGCCTTGTCTAAAGCCTCCATAAGTTCTGATAGTGAAAACAGTTGGTTGTAGCTTTCCGAGTTGTTGGATGTGAATTTTAAACGTGACTTTTCTTTTCGAGTTCTCAATTTTTGGAATGTTTCGGAATAATTAGATGATGAGGGATTTTTAGAGAATGGATGAGCAAGAACATTTGCTATGTGACGTTTTGAGCTAAAATTGATATTGTTCAGTTTCAGATGTCGGAAAGAATTGTGTTTTCTCTTTCCGTTTATTTTGCGGATCGTGTCCCAAACTTTCTTAATTAAGGAACGATAGTTTAAAGAGGAAACATATTTAATCCATGATGCTCGTTTACTTTCTGTGATTGTGCTCCGAGCTTTGGCCCGGAGAATACGATATTTACTTAAATTCTCGGGCGTAGGATGATTGTTAAAATTTTTCAAGGCTTCTCGGCGTTGCCGTATGGCTTCCTTACATTCCATAGTGACCCAAGGTTTTAGGGTTCTTTTACAGTTTGTTGAGGATTGTTGATAGATTCTTCTGCAATGTCGGTTAAAATAGATTTAAAATTCTGAATGGGGTCGTTAACATTGAAAACCGTATCCTCATTCAGCCTAGTTTTACAGAGTGTTTCGAACTTGGCCCAGTCGGCCTTCTTTAAATTCCATTGTGGAATTACTTCATCAATTGTAGAGTTATGATTTACAAGAGAGATTGGGAAGTGATCGCTGCTGTGAAGGTCATCAGCGACCTTCCATTCATAGACCAAAAGCAGCGAAGGAGAACAAATTGTCAAATCGATGCATGTGTATGTACCCGTGCCTGGGTTTAAATATGTAGGTGTTTTGGTATTATATAGACACAGATCGTGTCTAGAAATAAAGTCTTCAACTTTGTGACCTCTGTCACTTATATGATTTGATCCCCATAAAATGTTATGGGCATTAAAATCCCCGAGTAAAACAAAGGGTGCGGGAAGCTGTTGAACAAGATTGTCGAGTTTGTTTGGTACTAGGTTAGTGTTTGGTGGTAAATAAATAGAGCAAAGTGTAATCACTCGATGTAGAGTGACGCGTACAGCAATGGCTTGTAAATTGGTGTTTAAATGAATGAAGCTATGAGGAGCTCTGTTGTTCACAATAACATAAACACCTCCTGATGCCCTATCAACATTTGGAGAGCAGGTGTTAAACAGGGAGTAGTTTTTAAATGTGATATTGTCCGTATCTTTCAAGAATGTTTCTTGAAGGCATAGTACCGCAGGATCATGTTCGTTTAAAAGCAGGAGAATATCATTGTAATTTGCTTTAAGTCCTCGACAATTCCATTGTATGATAGTGTTTTTCATTATAAATTTAAATGAAAGATTGTGGAGCTAGATTAGACCTTTCGCAGAGGGAATTTGTTTTGTTATTTCTCTGGAGGAAGTACGGGGGTGAATTTTTTGTTTGTAGGTCTGAGTTCCCTTGGGCGCATGGAGCAGTTTCTTCTGCATCCATGCTCTCGATGTCTCCAAACCTGTTATAAAATTTGATGGGGTCATCTGACCCCCTTTTGTTGTCTGTTTGCATGAGATTTATTTTTGTTTTTTGGTGATTTAGGTTGTTGGCTATTGCTGAAAGTAGTTTGTGTAGATGCCGTGTTTCTCTGTGAATGGTAATGAGGAGTGTTTGATCTTGGTGTTGAATCGGGTGCTTCTGTTTGTGTTTGAGCGTCCTTCGCTGTTTTAGGATTGTTCTTCACTACAGTGGAGAAGGATGGGCCAGGATGGGCTGTTTTTGCCTGTACAAGTTTTCTGGCTTCTGGATAGGGAATATTATTTGTGTATTTTACCCTCTGAATTTCCTTCTCCTGTTTCCAGGTATCGCAATCCTTGGAATTTGCGTGATGCTCTTTCCACAGTTGACACAATGCGGAGTTGCCCTACAGTCAGCTTCCTGATGAGAATTGTCTCCGCATCGGCCACATATTTGGCTTTTAGAGCAGCGGTCTTCGTGATGGCTGTGTTTTTGACACTTATAACATCGAAGGGGGTTGGGAATGTAGATCTCAACCTTCACTTGCAAGAAGCCAAATTTGACCACTTTGGGTAATGTTGGTTTGTTGACGGTGAGAACAATGGTGTTGGTGTCCTGCAGAGTATTATAACGTTTGATGCGTATTCGACGGACAGCAGTGACACCTTCACTTTTCATTCCTTCAATGATATATGCGTCGGTGACTCCAGCCAAGTCACGACAGCGAATCACGCCTTTGGACGTATTGAGTGTGGTGTGAGCGAATGAGGTCACTCGAATATCGAAGAAAGTTTTTATTTTCTTGATATTGTCTGATTGACCTCGTCGTTCACACTCCACAAGAAGGCAACCCGATTTCATCTTTTTTACGCTCTTTGGCGTACCAATCAATCCGGTAATAGTTTTCTCAATTACAAACGGAGAGAGTGAAGCAAGCGATTTTGTAGCATCTTTAGATTGTATTACCATGAAGCGTGGAAATGACTCCACACTACATGGTTCATCGTCCGAGTCAGATAAAGTTTTGGTACGTTTATTTTGATTTTTTTTGTGGAAATATCCATTTTGGCTAGATTAAAAATTCAGCACCCGTGCTCCCCACCCACCAAGGAGCTCAACAAGGGGACACTTTTCAAGTGCCAGGGATACACAGATGCCATACTCAGTTGATAAAATTACCTTTGATTGACCTTGAAGTCGCCAATTTCTAAGGTCGGTAAAATTACCCCCCAATTGACCCATTAAGCCACCGCCTTCTAGGAAGTCTTCAAAGACCTGGAAAATGGAAAGATAAAGGATTAGAATATAGTGGCAACGGTGGTATCAAGAGATATACAAGGAAAAAGATAAAGAAGATGAGAGAGTAAATAAAGACTTCCTAGGGCTCGGCGTGACCAGCCGATTTGTCGGAACCGGGCGCATCCCGACCACCCGTCTAAGAGAAGTAGAAGCCAAAGTAGTGTGTCGCATGGATAGCCTCTGCTCAACTACCAGGATCCTTACCTCCTCCGACACGGGACGCAACCCACGGCAAACAGGTTATCTCTACTTAGTCGCCCTTTACGACACGTAGCGAGGCACGTCGGGCCAATTCTACAACACCGGACCCGCAGGGGGAAGTAAACGAACCGACCAATTAGCCATTTGCATTGATTCATTATTTATTTAAATACTTGTCTAAAATATAATATGAAATTATTTGACCTTGATGACGCTGAATATGATATACCTGAAGTACATCAGGCGAAAAAAGAGTTTTACGACGATGGAGCAGCTCACGTGTGGTCAACGTGGAAAACGACTGGCATTGATAATACCATGAATGATACACGAGCTAAAAAAATAATTAGCTCGCTTGGTGATAATAAATTTATATTTAGAATAAAATTTATTGTAAACAATGAAAATGATGTATGGATCACTCGTGATAAACACGATCCAATAATTGGTGGAAAAAATCTTTCACAGCAAGTAATAATTCTCGACCTGGCCTACTAACCGGCATAGATAAACCATATTATTCACGAGCTTATCCGGTCACAGCAGTTGTTTATGGTATTTATCGATTAAATAAACCAGCCGTTGAGAATCTCGCTAAGATGAAAATGTCGGTAAAAATAAACTGTGTAGCCGAGCGAGTGATGGAGCATTTTATAAATGCGAAACGTGGACATGGTTTAACAGATTTATGAAGAGAAAAAATAAATACCTGGGCTGAATCAGTTGCTGATGGCGCATCAATAAGTGAGGTCGCTGCGTTATCAGCGAAATTAAAATTTCCTATAACGGTGAAAACGCTAATCGGGTGAGATTTTATACTCATCTGCGTATAAATCTAAAGGAGCGCCAATTGAAATAATTGATCATAATTATCATGCGTGGACTAAATCGGTAACAATTTTTCCAAGAGATCGTAATATAAAATTCTATCCCGCCACAGAAAAGTATACTATAAGTTCCAGAGAAATGTTTGATTTTATTTATAAAATAACTGAATCCGGTCCAGTATCTGTTTGGTTATTTTCCAACGATGAGAAATATGATCAATTTGTAAAACCCAACGGAGACATGTATGGAAGTAAATCATTACATGATTCAATGACAGCGATAGCAGGAAAATATTCAACAAACAAAGATTTACTTGATAACTGTTTACTATACCATCTGTTGTTGCACACGCAGCAAGAGAAAACAATTCATGGAAACCGACGTGACGTGAATTTCTTAAAGATATACAACAAAGTTGTATTGAGTACGGCCCCGGCGGATTATGGAATACCGAGTATAATTGCGCTGATATGATATCATTTGATATGATCGCATGCTATCCAGGAAGTGTTTTAGGGATGGGTGAGTGTGCTAAAGATTTTACTCAATTTGGTCATCCCACCGACGAGATGACTCGTGTAGCAATTAATGGTCCATTACCAGAGTTTCCCATGACAGGATTTGCTCGTGTTGTATCGTTTAAACTCGCTAATGATTTACATAAAATCTGTTATGTTTGGTTTGGTAAACACTTTTGAGAACAAAGTGTTACTGAGATACATGTTAGATTCAGCGATGTCAACGTCGTTGACGGTCAGCGAAGCAATTGTATCGTGTAAAAAGCAAACCGCGGTTTGGTTACCAACTGAACACGACGATGCAAAGGATTTAGGTAGAAAAATAATTTGAAAATTTACTCAAGGTGGCGCGTATGATCATCAACAACACCATTGTAGATTAATCATGGACAAAGCCGACTTAGATTTTATAATCGCTGATACAGCTGAGAAAGGTATATTTTGTAACAGAGAAAATATTTATTTATCAGACGGAACAAAATTAGGTACCGTGGTTAGTTATCTTGAAGGAGAATCACCACAATATACTAATTTGAGATCATCGATGTTAGCGTATGCGAGTATAAATTTATTGTCGATGATAAATAAATTTCCCAGCGACGCGGTTACGGTAGCGACCGATTCGTTCTACGTCGACCGAAAACACTTATCTACGTTAGAAAAATTAACAGGCGATGGTTCATGGGGCACATGGAGAGTAAAAGACGAGAGTATTTTATATTACTGTGAAAATGCTGATGTACCAGTTGAAGATAAATACTACTCCGATAGCGTATCAGAGATCTCAACGGCACCATCCGTATACGATCCCGTCGCAAGATATAAAACAGTTTACGAGAACGGACAAGGTGGATCAGCAAAAACGACGCGAATTATAGAATTATTTAAAAACTCTGACGTCGTTGTATTAACGCCAACGCATCGATTAGCACGAGAGATGAGGCAACGTGGAGTTAATTCTAGTACGTATCATAGCTTTTTCAAATATAACGGTGGTGTATGAAATCCTTCGCGGATGGGAGAGAAATATATAAATAAAGTTATTATATGGATGAGATTTGTACTGTCTTCTTTGAAACGTTGAAAATGTTCTTAGATTGGTTATTAACAAAAAATACCGCCGTAATAATGTGTGGTGATCATGGTCAACCAAATCCTATTGATGGAGAATCTCCTCATGAGTGGTTGAAGAATCTTTGTTGACTATTATGAAGAAGTTAATACCGATTACAGATCTCTTGATGGTCGGCTGAGTGAATTTAAAAAAACTAAATCGATTACAGTCAAATAAAATTCAGTGTAGTGTGATGCGCGAAATAATCCCAGAAACATCAATGAAAGATTTTTTATTAACATGGACGCCAAGTGAACTAATAGTTGCTAATACGTAATATGTAATACGTAGCCGTTACTATTGCACATTTTTCCTTTTTTAGAACGCTAATCCCATAGTCTATGATAATATTCCCTGAATTGAAAAGAGCACTATGTCAGTCTGATTCCTTATTCATTTGAGTGGTAAACAGTACAGTTTTGCATAAATCGCAAAATGGCTATTTACATCATCCTGTTCCATCCATGTTGATGTTGCTGCAGTGACAATCTGTTTCCTGTCATCACTTCCTGTGAATTCCAGTGTGATGTGACCTGCTGCATAGAAAACAAAATGATGTCAATTTTAGCAATCGCACCACAACATTCAATTTGAGATAGGAAATTAAAATCTTCAATATAAATATAGCGAATGGCTCTTCAAATGTGAGTGCTGTGTTTATGGTCATATAAACCATGAATATCATTTAACATATGCATGCTGTGTTTAACATAAACGTAACATCAATGAGAGTACCATGAATGGCATATAATACGTATGTGTTGTGTTTAATAGTCCAATGAACCATGAATGGCATATAATACGTATGTGTTGTGTTTAATAGTCCTATGAACCATGAATGGCATATAATACGTATGTGTTGTGTTTAATAGTCATACGAACCAGTTTGAAATAGGATATTACAATATGCAATGTGAGTACCATGAATGGCAATATTAGAGTGTTGTGTTTAATAGTCCTATGAACTACCAATGGCATATAACACATGTTGTACGTAACAGTCCTATGAACATTAATGGCATATAACACATGTTGCACTTAATATTCCTATGAACTATTAATGGCATATAACACATGTTGTACTTAATAGTCCTATGAACTATTAATGGCATGTAAAACATGTTGTACTTAATAGTCCTATGAACTATTAATGGAATATAACACATGTACTTAATAGTCCTATGAACTATTAACGGCATATACCACATGTTGTACTTAATAGTCCTATGAACTATTAATGGCATGTAAAACAGGTTGTACTTAATAGTCCTATGAACATTAATGGCAAATAAAACATGTACTTAATAGTCCTATGAACTGTTAATGACATATAACACATGTACTTAAACGTCTTATGAACTGTTAATGGTAAATAACACATGTTGTACTTAATAGTCCTATGAACTATTAATGGCATATAACACATGTTGTACTTAAAAGTCCTATGAACTATTAATGGCAAATAACACATGTTGTACTTAATAGTCCTATGAACTATTAATGGCATATAACACATGTTGTGCATAATAGTCCAATGAAATATTAATGGCAAATAGCACATGTTGCACTTACTAGTCCTATGAACTATTAATGGCATATAACACATGTTGTACATAATAGTCCTATGAACTATTAATGGCATATAACACTTGTACTTAATAGTCCTATGAACTGTTAATGGTAATTAACAATGTTGTACTTAATAGTCCTATCGACATACATGATGGGAATTTGTGTCTACAATGTGAGTACCATACAAGGCATATAGTAGTCCTACACAATGAATGATAATAAGTATTTTTTTTTCATATGATGGTGGTTATCAAGACACATCTGACATAAATTCATTCTTTACAGCATGCCACAACCAACGATTTTTTTTATTGCAAGTGATGGCAAAGATTTCTTCTACTTCACCGTGGTACCTCTGACAGACAATTAAAGTCATGGTTGTGGACCTATTTTTCAAAATGAGGTGTACAATGTATTTCCATTTTCATGCAATCATGCATTATATATGACGAACCATTAAAATGTACACGAGTTTTAAAAGCTGGCCCATTAAAATGTACTTCCAGATCCATGCAAACACGAGTTTTAGAAGCTGGCCCATTAAAATGTACTTCCAGTTCCATGCAAGCATGATTTTTAGATGATGGCCCATTGAAATGAACTTCCAGATCCATGCAAACACGAGTTTTAGAAGCTGGCCCATTCAAATGTACTTACAGTTCCATGCAGACATGAGTTTTAGATGATGGCCCATTAAAATGTACATGCAATCATGAGTTTTAGATGATGGAACATTAGAACAAACTATGACTTTAATAATGTACTGAACAGCAATTTGTTTTTACTATTTATCATTGTTTTACCAACCACGACAGTGGCTGATACTTGTATTGTCAGACCCTAGATGAAAACTTCTTCAGTCTGAGAATAATAAGGTTTTGTTAATTACAAATTATAATCATTGTCTGTATTTGCCTTACCTTTTTGAGGCATTTCTTGGAATATATTGATTTACAATACTTATATTTAGATTGAAAAATAATTAGACTGAACAGTATTTATAGTTTGACTGATCAGTACTTATATTTAGAGAGAGCCCACAGTGACTGAGTGGTCTAAAGCGCTCACTAATAAGGATCACTGCCATCTCACCTGTGTCTGCGTGGGTTCGAGTCTTGGATTTGGCCTATGTGGGTATGTTAGAAAGCTTATCAGTAGCTTTTGTGGGTCAGTGGTTCTTTCCCGGGTTTCCCCCCACCGTTTATACTGGCTGCCATGTATAGCCTATCTTGTTCTGACAAATGGTATTAAATCCTACAACAACAATAACTTATATTTAGACTTATCAATACTTATATTTAGACTGGACACTAATTTATAATATTTAGACTGATCAGTGCTTATATTTGGACTTATCAATACTTATTTTTAGACTAATCAGTGCTTCTATTTGGACTTTTCAATACTTATCATTAGACTGAACACTACTTACATTTAGACTGATCAGTGCTTATATTTGGACTTTTCAATACATATTTAGACTGAACACTAATTATATTTAGACTGATCAGTGCTTCTATTTAGACTTATCAGTCGTTTTATTTGGAGTGAACAATATTTATATTTAGATTCATCGATACATATATTTTCACCTAACAGGCCTTTTTTCCAGAATTACAAGTTAATGCATTGAAACATTAATCTAGCATGCACAGAAACCACTTTTATTCTTTCAAGAACTGTTACCTTTGTCTTTGCCAAAGACATCTTTAATAGCTCAAGTGAAAATCATCCAATTAACTATTGTGTATATAATTACAGATGATGGAGAACTAAATCACTACCTCAATAATCTAGCCCTAACAAGCTAATTAATAAGGTATTAACAAATCTAAAAGTAGAGTCAGGCAATAATTATATCCCCTTGAATAAAGGAGTTGGTGCCAGATCCAGTTTATGCTTATTACTGCATGCAATTCCATTCATGCTAGGCAGGATGCTCATTTAAGGACCTCACACTATCTTCACCAAGTGGCATGTTCACATTGCTGAGCACACTTGAGGAGTTATTTAAGGACCTCACACTATCTTCACCAAGTGGCATGTTCACATTGTGAGCACACTGGAGGAGTTATCTAAGGACCTCACACTATCTACACCAAGTGGCATGTCCAAATTGCTGAGCAAACTGGAGGATATTCTCACTTATAAAAGTTACACATTTACATTTTTATTTTTCACTTGTTCTGTATGAAACAAAGACTAACAACTTTGTTGTAATGCACATATGATGTGCCATACCTACCCTGCTAATGAAAAGGATGCACTGTTTTGGACGGATTCATTTAAAATGGTCAGTAGTTTTTTTTCTTCAATTTTATTTGCTAATAATCTGTATGCATCAGACAAAGATTTTGCTGGAAAAAGGAAATGCATACATTTACTATTAACACAAAAATACATGCCATACATGCTTGGAGGACCAAATCAAGGATCTCAATGTTCACAATCACGGAGATTGGATCCAAATCAGGAATCATGGAGAACAGCATAATGACCATTCACGTAACTACTGAAAATCAGTTGAACTCTAAATGCAATATGTCATTTTCAGTTGACTAATGAGATGACATTATTCCATTCAGCTCAGTGCACTGCTATGTCAAGCAAGCAAGATCATAGCCATGTCAAGCAAGCAAGATCATAGCCATGTCAAGCAAGCAAGATCATAGCCATGTCAAGCAAGCAAGATCATAGCCATGTCAAGCAAGCAAGATCATAGCCATGTCAAGCAAGCAAGATCATAGCCATGTCAAGCAAGCAAGATCATAGCCATGTCAAGCAAGCAAGATCATAGCCATGTCAAGCAAGCAGCATCATAGCCATGTCAAGCAGTTGGGCCAGAGCGGACGTGTATCTGCGGATGTAACAGAATACATCATTTATTTTTTTTTTACAAACATTGTAATTTGTTTACAAACTGAAAACCACTCTTAAAAGCCAACAAATTTGTAGGATTTTACATTAATGCATATATCAGAGTCTCAAGCCAATAACACTTTTGAAATATTTGGGACATGCAATTACTTGATTCTACCAAACCTATTATACAGATCACAATAAAGCAAAGTATTATTTAATCTGTTATATTTTGCTGCGGGGGTCAAAGTGATCACTCAGAATGCACAGCATATCACAATGCATGCTTGTGAAGTGGCAATAATAAGTAAATGAATAATGGTAGTATTCACTTTTCTGCATGTATGCGAAGAGGTTGTTGTTGTTGTTATTGTTCTAGGGTTTAACGCCATTTTTCAGCACAAGATAGGCTACACATGGCAGTCAGTATTAATGGTGGAGGAAGAACCCTGGAAAACCCAGGGAAGAACCACCGACCAACGAGAAGCTACTGGCAGGCCTTCCCACGTATCCACGCTAGCCGAGCCTTGGACTCGAACCCACGCAGACAGAGGTGAGATGTCAGTGATCTGTAATGGTGAGTGCTTTAGACGACTCGGCCACTCGGGGCCCCATGCGAAGAGGTAACATCATTCCCTGCAGTTGTTTCCTTTTATATATGTGTATACAAGTACATGCAAATAAAAACCCATTGATCACTATTTACACAATTTCATTGTTCTGACTCTTATGCTTCTTATCATCAGGGTTATTATTATCATCAGCTGCCAGAAGAAAACAAAGTGCCACCCACCCTCCCGGTAATTGGCGGTTCTTATCATACTAACTTAAAATTTTGATTGGTATATAATTATTGTTTTCTTTGATAGAAAGAGAGAGAGAGAGAGAGAACCCCATCCCATTCTGGCAATATTCCATATAGAATTACGCCTCATGAATTTTGATTTCTTAAAAAAAATAATACACTCACTCATTACAAAATTTGATTTTCCGTGACAAGGCCTAAGTCTATTTTATCAATTTGCTTTCACCCTTTCCAAAATACACATGCACATCCTAGCTTGCATGATAAAGTTCATGCCGTTTAAACAAATAGAAGTGTCCTTTTGTACCTAAGTCGTCTTCCCCTCTAAGTGAATACGATATTTACACTTTACATGCAAAAAAGATTATTGTATCCTTAAAGAAGCTTCTAAGGCTAATAACAAACCTAATGGAATTTGAAAATTGAAACATTAACATTATTTTGAATTCTTTGCAATTACTCATCCCTTTGACAAAACATTTTACCAACATTTTACTTATTTTTAGTAAAATAAACACCAATTTTTAGCAATTACTAGTATATTTTTTGTGTGGTACTGCATGATTGATCAATGAATAAACTATTGCAAGGACAGACAATAATACAAATGACCCATGGATGAATCAACCATTGGAAGGACTGCCAATGGTACAGCATGACTTATGGATGGATCAACTATTGGAAGGACTGCCAATGGTACAGGATGGATCAACTATTGGAAGAACATACATTGGTACAACATGAATGATGCAGGAATCAAGTACTGGAAAGACAAACATTGGTACGGAATGAATGATAGATGGATACACTATTGGATGGACAGACAATGGTACAGCATTACCCATGGATGAATCAACTATTGGAAGGATATACATTGGCACAACATGAATGATGCAGGAATAGAGTACTGGAAGGACAAACAATGGTTACATTATGACTGATAGATGCATCAACCATTGGAAAGATTGTCAATGGTATAGCATGACTGATAGATGAATCAACTATTGGAAGGACATACATTGGTACAACATGAATGATGCAGGAATCAAGTACTGGAAGGACAAGCAATGGTTACAGTATGACTGACGGACGTATCAACCATTGGAAGGGTTGCCAATGGTACATCATGACTGATAGATGAATCAACCATTGGATGGACAGACAATGGAACGGTATGAATAAAGGATGAATCAACTATTACATGGAGAAACAATGGTACAGCATGACTGAGAGATGAATCAAGTACTGAATGGACATACAATGGTACAACATGACTAATGGATGAATCAAGTACTGAATGGACAGACAATGGTACAACATGACTGATAGATGAATCAAGTACTGGATGGACAGACAATGGTACAGCATGACTAATGTATGCATCAACCATTGGAAGGACTGCCAATGGTACAGCATGACTTATGGATGGATCAACTATTGGAAGGACTGCCAATGGTACAGGATGGATCAACTATTGGAAGAACATACATTGGTACAACATGAATGATGCAGGAATCAAGTACTGGAAAGACAAACATTGGTACGGAATGAATGATAGATGGATCCACTATTGGATGGACAGACAATGGTACAGCATTACCCATGGATGAATCAACTATTGGAAGGATATACATTGGCACAACATGAATGATGCAGGAATCGAGTACTGGAAGGACAAACAATGGTTACATTATGACTGATAGATGCATCAACAATTGGAAGGACTGCCAATGGTACAGCATGACTGATAGATGAATCAGCTATTGGAAGGACATACATTGGTACAACATGAATGATGCAGGAATCAAGTACTGGAAGGACAAGCAATGGTTACAGTATGACTGACGGACGTATCAACAACTGGAAGGGCTGCCAATGGTACATCATGACTGATAGATGAATCAACCATTGGATGGACAGACAATGGAACAGTATGAATAAAGGATGAATCAACTGTTACATGGAGAAACAATGGTACAGCATGACTGAGAGATGAATCAAGTACTGAATGGACATACAATGTTACAACATGACTGATAGATGAATCAAGTACTGGATGGACAAACAATGGTACAGCATGACTAATGTATGAATCAACCATTGGATGGACAGACAATGGTACAGCATGACTAATGGATGAATCGACTATTTGATGGACAGAAAATGGTGCAGCATGACTAATGGATGAATCAACTATTGGATGGACAGAAAATGGTACAGCATGACTGATAGATGAATCAAGTATTGGATGGACATACAATGGTACAACATGACTAATGGATGAATCAAGTACTAAATGGACAGACAATGGTACAACATGACTGAAAGATGAATCAACTATTGGATGGACAGACAATGGTACAGGCTGACTAATGTATGAATCAACCATTGGATGGACAGACAATGGTACAGCATGACTAATGGATGAATCGACTATTTGATGGACAGAAAATGGTGCAGCATGACTAATGGATGAATCAACTATTGGATGGACAGAAAATGGTACAGCATGACTGATAGATGAATCAACCATTGGATGGACAGACAATGGTACAGCATGACTAATGGATGAATCAACCGTTGTAAGGACATATCTTGATACAGAATTACTGATGGTTAAATCAACTACTGAAAGGACAGACATTGGTAAACAATGACAAACCTTGTAACAAAGTACACCTTTGAAATAAGTTATTGCTGACACTTAGGTGATGTACTCGGTTGATTGTCCATGTACATCTCAGAAATAATGTCTAACCTATATAATGGACATAGTTTATGGACTAAGAACATCTTCCAAAAAATGTATTATAGGATTAACAAATCATGGTTGGGTATTTATCAGTTCGTGAATCTGACTTAATCACACACACAGAGTAAATAATGTCTGAAGGACTTTATGTTAACTTTGCGAGTGATTAAGTAGCAATTTACACATCAGTAAATATTAAACAATGATTATTTAATTCTTTTAATTTCAATTGTATTCCTTTCTGTCATCATATCAGAGGATCGCATGAAGAAAGCATTCACTTTTTGTTAGCTCTTAGTTTTCCTTCATTAGCCTCTTCACTGCACAAGAATATATATTCCCGTCTTTGCTAGCCAACAATAGCCGACTCTATACTTTGTACAGTATGATAGGGTAGAGTGTCAGGGCGGGTAATGCCAATGATCCAAAGAACTCTACTTGCATAAACCTTCCTTATCATTTATTAATCAACATTATGGTTGCATATAGCACACGTTCTTTTAGCATTATTTTTTTTTCTTTCTATGCATTTCGATCTTTCAAAGCAAATCCCACTCTTGCTCATTACATGACCTTGAACTTTGATAACAGCTAGTGAAACATATGATCTAAGCAAATGCAATAATTTTTAAAGATTGATTTATAAAGCCTACCACATGCTTTCTGTGGCAAAAGGGTTGAGCATCTGGGGTGCAGAAAGGCCTGTGCAAATATATTGTTTCGACTTCAAATGGGCGAGTTAATTTGGATATTTGAAAAGCTTTATCATAAATCACCAGGATGGGTGAGTCAGGTTTATTGTTGTGTTATTAGTGTAGTGCAAGACATTTGCATTAACAAAGCTTCACATCAAATAACCTAAAACAGTGAACCAAAAGTAGTCTGGAGAATTTACCAGTATGTAAAAGATTCCAGATCAGTATCATGTGACCGTTTGTGTCCAAAGCTTGGTCATTTTATAAACAATTGGAATTAGAACTAGGTACACAAATGAAATGAATTATAATATAAGCTACAAAGATGATGGACATGCTTTATGGACTAGGAACATCTTTGAAAATATTTACAACTAAGTGCATCTTCTAAATGATTTATATGCATGTACACTTTTGAAATGTGTCTAACCTAAACAGATCATGGATACGGTTATGAAGTATATATTTTCGTTTATTTATAAACCAAACCAGCGATAGACATGATTTAGGGACTATGTATATCTATGATATCATCATAACATCAATTTATTTTTCAGGATCAGAAGCACGTTTAAATTGGTTGATATTATATCTAAAGGTGGGACTGCTGTGAGATGTAGGCTCTAGTAATGCGGACATTGAAATGACATTATTTGGTAAGTCAGACATTGAAGAGACATATGAAGGACAGATAATGGTAGGACAGACATATGAAGGACAAACACTGGTAGGAAAGACACATGGCAGGACAGACACTGGTAGGACAGATACTGGTAGGACATACACTGGTAGGACAGACATATGAAGGGCAAACACTGGTAGGACAGACATATGAAGGACATACCCTGGTAGGACAGACATATGAAGGACAGACACTGGTAGGACAGATATATGAAGGACAGACAATGGTAGGACAGACATATGAAGGACAAACACTGGCAGGACAGATACTGGTAGGACATACACTGGTAGGACAGACATATGAAGGACATACACTGGTAGGACAGACATATGAAGGACAAACACTGGTAGGAAAGACACATGAACGACATACACTGGTAAGACAGACATATGAAGGACATACACTGGTAGGACAGACATATGAAGGACAGACAATGGTAGGACAGACATATGAAGGGCAAACACTGGCAGGACAGATACTGGTAGGACATACACTGGTAGGACAGACATATGAAGGACATACACTGGTAGGACAGACATATGAAGGACAAACACTGGTAGGAAAGACACATGAAGGACATACACTGGTAAGACAGACATATGAAGGACATACACTGGTAGGACATACACTGGTAGGACAGACATATGAAGGGCAAACAACGGCAGGACAGACATATGAAGGACATACCCTGGTAGGACAGACACATGAAGGGCAAACACTGGCAGGACAGATACTGGTAGGACATACACTGGTAGGACAGACATATGAAGGACATACACTGGTAGGACAGACATATGAAGGACAAACACTGGTAGGAAAGACACATGAACGACATACACTGGTAAGACAGACATATGAAGGACATACACTGGTAGGACATACACTGGTAGGACAGACATATGAAGGGCAAACAACGGCAGGACAGACATATGAAGGACATACCCTGGTAGGACAGACACATGAAGGACAGACAATGGTAGGACAGACACTTGTATGACATACATGTGAAGGATAGACACTGATATGACAGACATTGGAAGGAGAGACATTGGTAACATATGACTCAGTGATTAATCAGCTATTGGAAGTAAATACATTGGAAAGACAAACATTGGGATGACAGACATTAGATGGACAGTTGTTGGTAAAGAATGGAAATATTAAAGTGTCTTCATTTAAGGAAAAATAAATGTTGGGTATTTTTCTTACCGAACATTAATCCCAAATAGTTCCAAAGTAAATATTCAAAAGAAAAAAATCAATCCCATATCTTCCAATGAATGGCCAAATGCTCGAGTAGTCACAAACAGGACACCGCATTGAAATAATTGAAATAATTAAACGTCTTGGATCAAGATTATGATTAGGTTATTGACACATCATTTCTATATGGCTGACTATTTTTTCTATCATGAATTAAAACTGTTTACATATGTTTCCTTACAAGAACGATCAAATAAAAGGACACTTGTGGATAGAACCACACAGAATGCCTTAAATTTGTTGAACATTTGAGATCTGACAATTATTATTCATTTCAACAATACGCTAAGGTCATGTTAATTAGAAACAAGTACCAAACTTCAGATGTTAATGACAAAACAATAATTTGAACTGTAAATCACAAGGCACCAAGTCAGATAGCTTCGTTTTAGAAATGTATCTTTCCTATGCTGAAAATGACATAGTCAACTGATGCTAATTTTTATAATTGTGTTCAGAAAGTTTTCTTCTGAACATCCAATCAAGATAATTCTTTTTTAGGGAGAGACCATTTAAGTTTCCAAATGGTTATATTATTTGAAAAGTTTATATTTTGATGAACGAAAGGATTTTAAAAATTTGCCCAGTCAGAAAGAACCATGAATTAAATGACTAGTCCCATGCAGTATAAATGCAGTCAGAATTGAACTCAAGTTTGTAGCTGTCTATTAGTATATTCACCCACGTGGCTGGGTCATTACTTTTCAAAGATTAAACATGTTGTTCGCTTTTAAGTGTGCATTCAATGCTATTTTTAAACGGAAGCGGCTGTCATCTCGAATTTGAATGTACGTACCTCAAAGGATTACTTTTCATGTTTAAACAGTAGCATAACTTGGGACTGTTCAAGAGAAGATCAAAAGAGTTCTCGTAAAGTCTGTGCGCACTTTTGTTAACAGTTCTTTGAATAAAGTAAAATCATAAACTTGATTCGTTAATCAGCCTTTTCTAAATAAAAACACTACAGTAGTATTTGTACAGTTTTCGAGGTATTGTGAATATATTAATTCTATCTAAAATTATATTTGGCATCATACATATTACATAGTATTTGTATGAACTGGTACGTATGTAATCATCTAATAATGATGTATATTAACTGGCATCTGTCTCTCATTATCTCTCTCAACTTCTAAAGAACATGCTTGCAGGGGTCATACACATTTGATAGAGATCATGTCCACTCCTTGGTGGTCATCCTCAATGACTCCATGAGGAAGCGCAGTACGCAGAGCAATTCTCCGCAAGCAACCACAGCCACTGTGTCAGGATGCATGGAGAGATGGTGAAGTTTTTTTTCCTTAATCCTCTCCACTCTCTCTCTACACCACCACCACATTGCGTGGGCACCCGAAAATACACATGAGCTCTACTGTAAGACAATTTCGTCATATATTCAGATAAATTACTAACATATATTAATTTACTATCTTGTATGTTGTCCCTGTACCCAAGTGCAATGAACATAACAATTTTCAATACATATATGTCAAATTCTAATGTGCAATATTTTTATCTTGAGAGCAGGTTAAAGCCACTTATTACCTTGATGTGTGAAAATTAGCCATTTTGTTGCTGCAGAAGCATGATTTACCTTCTGTAATAGTGTGACAGATAGTGTCTGAAATCTTTTCTTTATATCTGATGAAAAAAGCTAATCTGTAATCAGTGGTATCCAAAATTCAATTCCACCACAACGAAACATGATCTGTCTCATGTGAATGAAGCGGGCATACAAAAACACTGAATCAGAAGTAATGCTCCAACATGACAGCACTATCTCACATAAGAAGGCATATTCAATAACATCAGCAAGAATATCTAAAGCAAACTCAGAAAACTGCAAGATCCATGCTGAGCGACAAGGAAGACAAAATTCAGTTATGTGCAGGCTTGACTGATATAATGAACTTCTTTGGCGCTTTGAAGACAATAACCTGGATACTGTCATCAGAAACATCTCCAATACTGAGTGCTGAAAGAACCACACTACTGAATGACAAAGAAAAGATCTTACAAAGATGGTCAGCACTATTCTGAATCAATAATCAGATATCAACTGATTCAATGCACTAAGTGGAAATCAGCATCTCTTACTGATCGTGCAATG
Source organism: Sinohyriopsis cumingii (assembly GCA_028554795.2). NCBI lineage: Eukaryota > Metazoa > Mollusca > Bivalvia > Unionida > Unionidae > Sinohyriopsis > Sinohyriopsis cumingii. Next base: position 162,606 of record JAPYKE020000084.1, read on the forward strand.
CTGATAGAAGCTGAGAAGGTAACAAACCAGCTGTCAATAGCCAAAATACATGTATCAGGTTATATGCCATCAAAAGTCAGCAATGCCATAACGCACAGAAACTGATTGAACACTTCAAGTCAATTTGGGTTAGGAAACAATACCCCTGGAATAAAAAGACGTAAAAACTGTCAACTCGAGGAAGCATAAATTAAGTACAGTTTTGTGAGAACAATCAGGCCATGTACTTGCTTTCAATAGTTAAGTTAAATCCTCATCAGAATTCTGCTGATTTGCCTTGTCATGATATCCTGCCTAAGATTCCACGTGACTTTAGAAAAGGGCGAAGGACTACATGCATGGTGCTTGCAGCTTGTCAAATCTAGAATAAATGCCACATGGATAGCTCCAAACTGCACATGTGTTGAACTGACAACATCACATGATACAGTCACTGTTACCTCTGGAAGATCATGTGGTTGTCAATATAAGTTAGTTTTCATGTAAAGTAGTTGCATCATGCATGACAGTGCATGACTGGAAGTTCTTTGAATTCTTCCAGTCACCAATGGAATCATGGGAGTTTGCATGTGAACTCCAATTCTATTTAATATAATGTTTTCTTTCATACACACGGATGTCATTTGCAACTTGGATACTGAAATCAATGTCAGATACCGGACAAGCAAAGATGAAGTTACAGTAAGTGACTGTTCTTGATCTCCTATTTGTTGACAATTGCTCTCTTAATACTAGATCTGAGTCTGCCTGTGTCGGCAAGTTATGGGCTGTATTTTGTCCAACACAATATATATATATATATATATATATATATATATATACGTTATTTGTATGTCTTGCAAATCATCCTTGTTGTAATGACTCATTTGTTTTATGTAATGTTTGTAACAGTTAACTAAACTTATGTTGAACTGTTATTTTAAATCATGCCAACATTGAATAAATCTTATATTATCTTTAATTCTTGATATGACTAATTCACCATCATGTTAGTGATGCAACATTATCAACTACCGATGACCTTTCTGAACCTCGAAATCTACCATATAAATCGATACTGAAACATATATCTGACTTATTGAAGCCTCCATTGTCACAAATCTAATAATTCAAATCCAAATGATGTCTAAACTAAATCCGCATCTTCCATTCTGAAGAGTAGATGATCTGACCCAGTTCCTTTAAATAGCAGAGTATAGATAGATATTAAATGGCAACCTGGTGATGTGATGTAATGGTCATCAGTCTCAGTGTCTGTGGTTTCCAATAAGGTACTAATACTTTTCTGGGAGGAATATTTCCTAACTGAATTATGCAATTTCATACTGCTATTAAGGTGAACCAGAATAATCCAGAACTCTGGGTCACCCTTGCAAAGCCACGGTGGCTTAGTTGTTAGCATGCCATAATCCTACCCTCAGACCTCCCTGGGTTAGCTATATCGTGGTGTGTTTACTTCAACTGCCTTGGTACTAAATAACCTAATTGTGTTCCTGTGTTGTAAAGCACCATGCCAATCAAAACTAAGACATATCCTCATGTGACCCAGGTGCGTGTTTGTCATGAGTGAGTGATCGATCAGTGCACGAGGTGCATGCTATATCTGAATGTTTAGTGTCTTTGTGTTTTTGTTTGTTTCCCCGTTTTTCTTTTGTCTCATATCACTCTCGCTAAATAAATCCCACAACCCGATGGCGTTGTGTTCGTTTCTTCTGTACAACACCCAGCTCACAATGATACCTGATGTGGGGCCATGACAGGATGGAGGATGACGGATAAACAATTAAACCACAAAAATTACAGATGAAGACCAATAACATTCAGATATAACAATTCTCGCAAATTGTATTCACCACCATAGGCGTAGACACAATGAAAAAGGTGTCGTTATTCCAGAGACTATATGAAATGCGCCTGGGGCATTTGGTAAGTGTATGGCAATCGATGTTATCGTCCCCTTCATGCACATTATGCACTGATCGATCACTCACTCATTCACACGCTGTCATGACAAACACGCACCAGGGTCACACAAACTTAGTGCTAAAACATAGATCATTTGAGTGAAGTAAAAAAAATGGTTGCTTGTCTGATACACATACTTGGACTTAAAAAAAATGTTAGTGACACTATGTTAGTGTTACACAGAAATGTTTTGGTTTGGTAGGGCTAAGCTTAAAGTTTTTTGTGTGCAGATGATGTGGCAAGCCTTTTATTTAAAAAGGACCATGTAAGTGCTAATATCATACAATCATCATTTAAAATATCTCAAAATTACTGGGTTTTCAAAATTTAACTCATATAAATTATGTAATGCACAAGGTATGCATATTTTTAATGTGTGTGTGTAATTTTGGATGTATAGCAGTAGACCATTATGCCGCAGACATGTAGCATCATGCCCCACCGAGTCACATTATCATGGCACCAGGACGACCAGTACTAACACTGACCTGTTAATGCTGAACACCTAGTGAGGCAGCTTTACTACCATTATTTAAAGTCTTTGGTGCGAGTCAGCCGGGGTTCGAGCCCGTGACATCCCACATTTGAGGCGGATTCTCTAACCATTAGGCCACCGGAGTAGATGGGTATAAATCAAGGCATAGAAATTTGTTATTTGCTGTAAAATGTTTGCATCATTGATTTTTTCCTGGTTTTAATTTGACCTGGCAATTGCTGATGGTCAACCAGTGATAAAAGCAAGATATATTTATAAAATTCTTTACCCCTAAAATGTACACTGGATACCCAGATGAATATTCGTTACGGGCGACTAAAAGATGGTCCAGATCAAGAACAGATAATCATTATGTAAGTTCTGGCTTACTGCAATATTAACTGAAGGGAAGATAAATCCTGTTCAAGAAAAGATGATAGTTATACAATGTTCATTCACTGCTGGTGAAACAAAAACAGAGATGACCCTGATCAGTACCTCACCTTGATCAGTTCAAGGGAAGCTTCCCTCACATGAAACTGCCAGTGTCCCCATATATTTAAAAAAAATTACCATGTTGTACAATTAACTAATTAATGAGACAAAGGTACACATAATGTGCCCCTCATATCTCCACCAAGGTGTAACACTCATCAAAGAACAGATCATAGTCACTCAAAATTATAGCTTATAACAATCCAAATTTCATACAAGAAAGAAAATGATCCTGATCGAAAGAAGAGTAAAGTCATAAGAATTCCTAATTATTATAAACCAGGGGAGGTCTGAATGATGTTTTTAGGCTTGATATGAAGAGCATATTATGAACCAGGGGAGGTTTGACTGTTGTGGCTGGGCTTATATGAAGAAAGAAACCTATCATAAACAAGGTGAGATCAAAATGCTGTGGTTAGGCTTGATATGCACAGATTTATTATGAACCATAGGCAATCCAAATGGTGTGGTTAGGCCTGATGTGGAAAACTAATTATGAACCATAGGCAATCCAAATGATGTGGTTAGGCCTATGTGGAAAATTAATTATGAATGAAGGAAAGGTCTGATTGGTGTGTTGAGGCTTGGTACGAAAAGGCTTATTAAAAACCAGAGGAAATCAAACTGGTGTGGTGTTGATTATGAGCCGGGGGAAATCCATCTGGTACATTTAGGCTTTATAAGAAGCACTGATTATTAGCTAGGTGAATCCAGCTGGTGTGGTTAGGCTTGATAGGAAGCACTGATTATTAGCCAGGTGAATCCAGCTGGTGTGGTTAGGCTTTATAGGAAGCACTGATTATTAGCCAGGTGAATCCAGCTGGTGTAGTTAGGCTTGATAGGAAGCACTGATTATTAGCCAGGTGAATCCAGCTGGCGTGGTTAGGCTTGATAGGAAGCACTGATTATTAGCCAGGTGAATCCAACTGGCGTGATTAGGCTGTATAGGAAGCACTGATTATTAGCCAGGTGAATCCAACTGGTGTGGTTAGGCTTTATGGGAAGCACCGATTATTAGCCAGGTGAATCCAACTGGTGTGGTTAGGCTTTATGGGAAGCACCGATTATTAGCCAGGTGAATCCAACTGGTGTGGTTAGGCTTTATAGGAAGCACCGATTATTAGCCAGGTGAATCCAACTGGTGTGGTTAGGCTTTATAGGAAGCACAGATTATTAGCCAGGTGAATCCAACTGGTGTGGTTAGGCTTTATAGGAAGCACCGATTATTAGCCAGGTGAATCCAACTGGCGTGATTAGGCTGTATAGGAAGCACTGATTATTAGCCAGGTGAATCCAACTGGTGTGGTTAGGCTTTATGGGAAGCACCGATTATTAGCCAGGTGAATCCAACTGGTGTGGTTAGGCTTTATAGGAAGCACCGATTATTAGCCAGGTGAATCCAACTGGTGTGGTTAGGCTTTATAGGAAGCACCGATTATTAGCCAGGTGAATCCAACTGGTGTGGTTAGGCTTTATAGGAATCACCGATTATTAGCCAGGTGAATCCAACTGGCGTGATTAGGCTGTATAGGAAGCACTGATTATTAGCCAGGTGAATCCAACTGGTGTGGTTAGGCTTTATGGGAAGCACCGATTATTAGCCAGGTGAATCCAACTGGTGTGGTTAGGCTTTATAGGAAGCACCGATTACTAGACAGGTGAATCCAACTGGTGTGGTTAGGCTTTATAGGAAGCACCGATTATTAGCCAGGTGAATCCAACTGGTGTGGTTAGGCTTTATAGGAAGTACCGATTATTAGCCAGGTGAATCCAGCTGGTGTGGTTAGGCTGTATAAGAAGCATTGATTACTAGCCAGGTGAATCCAACTGGTGTGGTTAGGCTGTATAAGAAAAGTACTATTATGACCAATATTAATGTATAATACTTACAAGCATCAATATCGGCAGATTGTTGTTGAAATTAGAACAAATCACATTTTAACTTACCGTTTGTGTCATAGATTTGACATTTGTTGTACTAATATATAAAACTATGACACAATGTGTACTGTCATTGTACATGTTCTGGTATACGTTTGACATCAAACTATGACACAAAATGTGTGGGCAATGTAATCTATATCTTAATTTCGTTTACATTGTGATGATTCAAAATTAAATTCACAATAAAAGATGGTATTTCTGCTCATATATACAAGTTTTGGTATTAAATCCACTCGTGTCTTAGGTATAAATTGGAATTCAGTTTTGATATAAACATTTAAAAATAATGACAAGGGAAAATGAATATCACAATTCAATTGTACATTACATGCCACGAAGTAGATGCTACATGTTTAATTTATTCACAATATGTATTGTCAAACCATTTATACTCATCCAATATGATTGAAACCAATGATGCATATCTTTTTTCTTCCTCTCTTTAAAAAAAATGATTTATATTCTATAGTTTTAAAATTTAAAACGCCTATATCTTGAGGCAGTTTGAAATATATAAGATATGTGAATCAATGTTTGGATAAACACAATTTCTAAACAAACATCCCTGGTGCTTATGGCAAGACCAACAAGACCTTTAAAGACTTATGCCTCCAAATTTCCAAGGGGTAATGATAACAAGATCTTCAAGATGTATATCATGGTGGTCATATTGGACATCATCCCGAAACCATTTCCATTTAAGATTAAATAGAAGACAACTCTTATAGAAAAAACCATCCATTCAAGAAGGCAATCAAAAGCAAGATTTTCAAGATGGTCACATTGATATAATGTCTGAAAAGCAGCATTGACATTTCTGAGCAACTAGACATCACAAGAATTCATTTGATAAAAACAACCATTTTTACACAAACATCCCAGCAGAAAGAACAATAATAATATTTTCAAGATGGTGACTGTGTTGTCGATATTTGATATGCATGTAGCACCATTTTCATTCAAAATCAAAAAGACATGTTAAGAAGTCTTCTGTGAAATTCACTTTGAAATATTAATTTTCATTCATAGTGATAAGAAAAATTTAAGGATGGCCACTGTGGTCATATTGGATATCAGGTCAGCACCATTTTGTATTTACAACCAATCAGACATCACAAGAAATCTTCTAGTGAAAACCTCATGCCAGTATGATTCTTCACTCAGGAAAAGTAGTCATACATTACTTTTCAAATGGCTACTGAGGTGGGAAATCAGACCTCCAGGCACCTCTACTTTCTTTTAGCAGCAACCAGACCACTATGTTAATGTAATTGTAAAGTTTCAGGATATTTACAAAGGGTAATGATACAAATTATGCTAATCAAGGGATAACAACATTTTATAAGTTTATGACTACATGAACTAAAAAAGAAATTTTAAAAAAGATAAATCTGACCATAACAAAACTGGTTTAAGCTAAGAGAGCATAATACATATTTTATAGGGTAAAAGCTTGTAAAACTTTATAGAACATGTTAATTATACTCACCATATTTTCAAACCAAAAGTCCAATAGACGACAGGACTCAATTACGTTGCCATGGAAATCACAGTCTACCTCTGCATTCTCTTTAAGATCGGATACCGGAAAAAGGATGTTGACACTTTCACCATTGTATTCAGGACATTGTATAGAGTTCTCAAAGTTCAGGCTTTGTCCCAGGTTTCCAATTATCTTCTGGAGATTGGTAGTGATGAACTCTCTTGCCTCAATACACAGCTTTGAAGATGGAGTATTTTCCCTTATCCCCATTCTTATGACCTTCACAAAGATCACATGCTCTCTAAAGTGCAAAATCAGTTTGTGACGCCGGTCCAGCAGAAAAACACAACAGCCACAAAATATCTGATTCTCTTGTTTATCTTCTTTCTTCTTTGTAGCTATTGGCCAGTGAGCAACACAGGAAGCAAGAAGTCTGTGGAAGATCGGGGATGGCATAAAACTTTCCTTGAATACATAGCAAAGGACTGATGAACTTCCCATCTGGTCATTTGGTTTTGGACAGATGACCTCTACTGGTGCTTTCTGCTGAAGCATGCATGGGGCAAGGAAGTAATTCTCCTCCTGATAAAGAAAATTACGTATTTGTTAATGGGGGCATTCGCTTTAATTTGAAATAAAAATAAAGATAGTAAACCGAAATAAATATACCTGGGCAATCCACTGAACTCTGTACAAAGATGTTTTATCCACATACCTTTTGCGATCATTGCTTTATTTTATTTTTCTTTTCAAATTTGCAATCGTAGAGGACAGTGGCAAAGACAGTGCCTGTACATGATAACTAACAAAAACTTCCCAAATAGGTCTCCTATCAAACATAAACTTGTGTCACTAAGTTGATAAATATTTACACATCTTGACATCCTTAGAAAGAATAAAGCATGTAGTCATTCCCAGTATTAGTGTAGTTCTGAATATAAATTACACTTATTTCTTCTTTATACAAATCTGCATGGCAATACTATATGCTTGTTATTTATTAACGCTTTCTTGATAACTGACTGCCTTTAGCATAGCAACTTAATCTGTGATACACAGCTGGATCTTCTCTATAGTAACTTAATTCAGTCACAATATGTTATGGACAATGTTTAGGGTTTTTTGGTGACAGACAAACATATTACTATAACTTGGCCTCATAATATAAATTTTCAAATAAAACCAAACATTTCATGATATACAAACGGGTGAAACCGTACGGTGGAATGTCTTTAAGGTGTACATGTTTGTAAGTGAAAGTTTGCTTTGTGTAACAAAATTGATATGATTCTTTGGTCTTAAACTAATAACATTGGGAAAACGCAACAAGTTTAGTAAAGTCAACAAAAACATTAATATTTTTAAGTTAAACAGTGAAAATTTACGATGAATTTACTGTGTTGTAAATTAAAACCCTAATAATTATAAAGGTTCTATCACAAATCCAAAAGTATAGAACGTTTCAAACAAATTCTAATACTTTGAACGTGTTGATGTACCAATAGTTTCAAAAACTGATGTATCAATAGTCTTGATGTATCACAATGATGTAACCCATAATGCTTTTGAATAAATCGACAATAATCCAAAAGTAGTGTTTGTCAAAAATGTTAATGAGCACTTTGTAATCACAATGAATAATTTTAAAATAAAATATTCCTCTCAGATCATATTTGAATAGAACAGTAAATAATTCCGCAGACTGAACATAAAGAAGGAATGAAATAATATTGACAACCTCAACCGTATATAAAAATATAAGATACAAGAAAAAGATCAGGATGTGGATCAAAGTAAACTTCCAGAATATTCAAAGTTTTTAAATAAGGGTAGACCTTGAACACAAATATCAATAAAGAACTATTAAAATGATGATGAAAGTCAGGTAGGCTGGAACTTTGCTACCCCCAATCATATACAAAGGTGCGGCAAATAAAATAAATATACATTACAAAATTCATTAGAAAATACACTATACATTGATTTACTACTCATGGAGTAGATATAGAGTGTATTTGACAAATTAATTTATCTCTGAAAATGTAACAGTGTGCAAAACTGTTTTCTGCTCAGTGACACAAGTTTAAATACAATTAAGATGGGACCATTTTAAGTTGGCAATAATCATCCCGAGCAAGCTTTGACTTGGCACGTTTCAATCAATTTAACATATCAGTCGCAAACGTGTGTCAAAAGTATTTCGAGTGGCACGTCTCAATCAATTTAAAACTAAAAAAGTATCAGTCACAAAGGTGTGTCAAAATGTATTCGGAGTGGCATGTCTCAATCAATTTAAAACTAATAAAGTATCAGTCACAAAGGTGTGTTAAAATGTATTTGGAGTGGCATGTCTCAGTCAATTTAAAACTAATAAAGTATCAGTCACAAAGGTGTGTTAAAATGTATTAGGAGTGGCACGTCTCAATCAATTTAAAACTAATAAAGTATCAGTCACAAAGGTGTGTCAAAATGTATTCGGAGTGGCATGTTTCAATCAATTTAAAACTAATAAAGTATCAGTCACAAAGGTGTGTCAAAATGTATTCGGAGTGGCACGTCTCAATCAATTTAAAACTAATAAAGTATCAGTCACAAAGGTGTGTCAAAATGTATTCGGAGTGGCATGTCTCAATCAATTTAAAACTAATAAAGTATCAGTCACAAACGTGTGTTAAAATGTATTAGGAGTGGCACGTCTCAATCAATTTAAAACTAATAAAGTATCAGTCACAAAGGTGTGTCAAAATGTATTCGGAGTGGAATGTTTCAATCAATTTAAAACTAATAAAGTATCAGTCACAAAGGTGTGTCAAAATGTATTCGGAGTGGCACGTCTCAATCAATTTAAAACTAATAAAGTATCAGTCATAAAAGTGTGTCAAAATGTATTTGGAGAGAATTGAGTTTTTCATCAATTATCTGTTTAGTTTAACAAGAGTTGCAACTTTACTTGTGACATGTACAACAATCTCACTTGTACACTGACACTGAAGTGATGCCCGCAGTAAAGTATTTAATGTTCAAGAGTAAATCATTGCGACCTACTGTCACTGAATAAGAGCACAGTGATGCAATAAACAGAATGATCAAGTGTTATATTGACAGCATACCTAGAGCTGGGAATTTAACAGAAAAAAACAATCTAATGTATATTAACCCGTAACTAACAAATGTATAAGGAATGTATGACAGTTTTTTAAAACTATGCACTGTGCAAGATAAACAACTTCAATCAATACAGCATACGTCATACACCTGGAGATCTGCCAGAGAGAGAGCTGATTTACAATTGGACTAACTTGCAAAAACATTCAGAAATCACTGAAAATAACACACTGACAGAATGTTATAAATATACCATGCCTACAATTAAAAATCACTGAACATAACACAAAGACAGAATGCCATATATAAATATCATGTCTACAATTAGAGCATTGCTGAAGTCTGGGATTTTGTGTAAAGCATTGTGTCACTAAAGCATATCATTTGTAGAGTGGTTCACACAGATCTGATGAACAACTTAACTAAATTCCTCCCCCCACCCATATGTAAAATATGTGTGTTTCCAACTGCACTGGTTTCAAAATTAGAGTATGTAGATTGGGATATTTTTTTTAAACATTAATTACGATAATGATTAGTATATAATTTACTAAACATATCAATTATTAAGCTAAACTAGATGCACAAATTAATTTCCAGGATGTTTTTTCCATTTTTTTTAATCCGGAGGGAAAAAGGTGCAGGGGTCAGCAACAAAAAATAGCGATCGTCGGCTGACTGGAAACACATTTTAATTTGTCTTTCATGAAAATTGAATGCCTCAAGTTGGCTGTAGTAACAATAATAAAAATCATGATAATAAAATCCTATCAGGTGGTCTAAATAGAAAAATGTAAATTGGTAGGAAATCAATTTCTGTTCTGGTCAAATGTAAGCAAGAGTCCCTCGAGGGCTGGAACTCTATTAGAAATTCAAGACAAGACCACCTTTTTGTTAACCATTTACCTCATAGAGCATAGTTACAAAGTGCAGCGCGCTATAAATAGAACACATGCTACCTATTAGACTCCATACGAATAGGCCTGCCTGTGAACTGTTAAGCAATGTAGTGTATGCTACGTTTCACAGCAATTTTAACCATTTTACATTTTTGCTACACAGCTATTATATGTGGAAAAATTTAAGAGTAAAGTCCGATTGTAATAGCTGTGTAATTATTTTTTATGGAAGATTTTTGCATGTGCTTTAAAATCTTGAGAGAACTCGTTCACCGTCATGTCAGTGAGGCCGCATGACCAACTGTAGCTGCCATTTCTCATACTCGAAATTTACAAGTTTTTCTTCTGCGTCTACATCACTAAATCATCTGAATTTGATAATTTATAAACACTAATTGCTGCCTACATCAATATCAGAGCCTTTACCTAAGTTATTGAATCTTTCATAGTTGTGATCATATTCGTGAAAAAATCGTAAGTACTGAATGAAATCCACGACCACCATTTTGGAGAGTGGAGATTAAGACCCAGTTACTTTAAATAGCAGATATCGACCAGTGCATAAACAGTGACCACATGATCTGACATAATTGTCATTTGCAGAAATGAATGTAGTATCTAATTGGGGTTTTCCCCGAAAGTGGCGCTACGAAAACCTGCTCAAAATGGCTGACGTTTACAGCAGGCGTCAAAAGGCACTTCCATGCGAATGGAGTAGAGGCGTCTAAAGATGCTTGCATGAGGTAAAGGGTTAAAGTGTTGAGTGTTCAAACCATCCTTATATTCTTTAGCTATGATCACATTTTCAAACCAGCTGCCATGATACAGATAGGAGACATCAGACTGGCACCATTTTAATTCAGGGCAAAGTTGACATCGTTGGAAGTTTTTGGGTAAAAAATGAGAAAAAAACATGTCATAATAAAAATCCATCCAGGAGTAGTGACTTAGGTGTGTGATTTTGATTTTTTTAAAATGTAGCTTAAACAACTTATTCAGTCATATCACTACGATGTATGCAGTAGGAAAGTTTATAGTGATGTCTAGCAATGGGACGTCATGCCGCAGACATGTAGCATGATGTCCCACCCAGTCACATTATCCTGACACCAGGCCGACCAGTCCTAACACTAACCTCTTAATGCTGAGCGCCAAGCGAGGCAGCTGTTAATACAACTTTTTTAAGTCTTTGATATGACTTTGCCAGGGATCAAACCCAGGACCTAATTAATAAATTGTGTTTGATAATACAACCCCCCCCCCGCTATATTGTGTTCAGTTCATAAGCTTTATACTAAATTTATTGGAATTTCGTAATGGATTTGGCAGTAAGAATAAGAATATCAACAATAACAACAACAACAACACCTTCACATGTCATTTCATCTGATTTTGATACTTTAAACTTAATACAGAATTTTTTAAAATTCTGTAACAGATTTGTCAATAAGAAAAACAACAACAACTACATCAACAACAACAACAACAAATACCTCTATGACTGTTTTAAATAGCAATTGGTAGTTGCAAGTTTCTTACAAAGTACATTGTGAGAGGCTAATTGGGAATACTGAAGGGGAATTATTATAAATTATTATAATGGCTACAGCAGAGCTACACCTACCTCTTTAATCGATATGCCTTTACCACAGTCTGTTCATTGGCGACTCTTGTCACCATTGTTGCCTATTGATGCGAGGCAGAGAAAACTCATGGACGTAAACAGTAATATCCAGTTCCTAGTGACCTCGACTCCGTGCAAGGCCAATAGATTTGATGGAAAAGCACGTGCATTTGGGGGCAGGTCCGATGATACGAGGTTCGAAACTATAAAGGAGGGTGCGCCTGAGAAATTGAGGTCCGACAGTTACAATCGAACCATGTATCCAGTATCCATAAGAGAAAGATCAGTTGGGAGCCGCAGTGAGATAAAAAGATGGAAAATAGATGTCAGGCTCACATGTGATCATTTCTCCGAGATTATAAATTGGTTGGGTACAGGACAGATATTCAAACAAGTTGAGATACAAAAGCCATGCAGTTAGAATCATATTAATCTGCACCCATCGGCAGTGTAAATAGTGTGATTCCAGTGAATTAATTGTGTGATGTCATTTCTATTTTTTTGTATGTTCTTATGGATAAGTTGTATTATTCAAAGTGTGCAGTCTTAATTCAGAATGGTTTTAGAAGTAGTTTGCTGCCTGAATCCAGAGTTTTGTTAATTGGACCTATTTGTTTAGGTTGGGCTTGGAGTGAAGCAGAGCTAAACTGAGAACAAAAGGTGGTGGCATTATGTATGATTGTTTAGAGGTTAGTGCACTGTTTGTTTTTCCCTGTAGAGTTAGTACTCGTGGTGAACTGTGACTGAGTCAGTGTCATGTCTAGCGTTGGTCTGTGGATGATAATGTGTGTCACGCCAGTTGTGCGTTGAAGTCATGGTTGACTTGTGTTTGAGATTCATGCGAAAGAATTAGAATCCATCACTACTATATGCCTATCCATCACTACTATATGCCTATCCATCAACACTATAAGCCTATCCATCAACAATATATGCCTATCCATGAACAATATATGCCTATCCATCAACAATATAAGCCTATCCATCAACACTATATGCCCATCCATCAGCACTATATGCCTATCCATCAACAATATATGCCTATCCATCAACAATATAAGCCTATCCATCAGCACTATAAGCATATTCATCAACAAAATAAGCATATTCATCAACACTATATGTCCATCCATCGACACTGTATACCTATCCATCAGCATTATATGCATATCCATCAACACTATATGCCTATCCAATCAACACTTAGCCGATCCATCAATACTATATGCCTATCTATCAACAATATTATCATATCCATCAGTACTATATACATATCCATCAACACTATATGCCTATCCAATTAACACTTAGCCTATCCATCAGCATTATATGCCTATCCATCAGCGCTATATCCATATCCATCAGCCTATCCATTAACTCTATATGCCTATACATCAACACTATATGCCTATCCATCAACACTATATGACAATCCAATCAACACTTAGCCTATCCATCAGCACTATAACCCTGTCCATCAACACTATATGCCTCTCCATCAACACTATATGTCTATCCATCAACACTATATGGCAATCCATGAACACTATATGTCTATCCATAAGCACTATATGCCAATTCATCAACACTATAAGCCTATATATCACTAATATGTGCCTATCCATCAACACTATATGCCTATCCATCAGCACTATATGTCTATCAATCAACACTATTATCATATCCATCTGCACTATATGCATATGCATCAACAGTATGTGCCTATCCGACAACACTATGTGCATATCTATCAACACTATCTGCCTATCCATCAACACCATATGCCTATCCATCAACACCATATGCCTATCCATCATTATGTTTATCCATCAACACTATATGCCTATCCATCAAAACTATATGCCTATCCATCAACACTATTATCATATCCATCAGCACTAGATGCCTATCCAATCAACACTATATGCCTATCCATCAACACTATATGTCTACCCATCAACACTATATGGCAATCCATGAACACTATATGTCTATCCATAAGCACTATATGCCAATTCATCAACACTATAAGCCCATCTATCACTAATATGTGCCTATCCATCAAACTATAAGCCTATATATCACTAATATGTGCCTATCCATCAACACTATATGCCTATCCATCAACATTATGTGCCTATCCATCAACACTATATGCCTATCCATCAACATGATATGCCTATCCATCAACATTATATGCCTATCCATCACTACTATATGCCTATCCATCAACACTATATGGCTATCCATCAACACTATATGCCTATCCATCAACACTATTATCATATCCATCAGCACTATATGCCTATCCATCAACACTATATGCCTATCCATCAACACTATATGCTTAACCAATCAACACTTAGCCTATTCATCAACACTATATGCCTATCCATCAGCACAATAACCGTATCCATCAGCATTACAAGCCTATCCATCAACACTATATGCCTATCTATCAGCACTATATGCATATCCATCAACATTATATGCCTATCCACCAACACTATATGCCTATCCATGAACACTATATGCCTATCCATCAACACTATATACCTATCCATCAACACTATATGCCTATCCATCAACACTATATGCCTATCCATCAGTATAGCATGATATGCTTATCCATCAACATAATATTTAAACTACATGCCTTTCTGTTTACACAATATGCCTATCCATCAACATGAAGTGCCTATCCATCAACATGAAGTGCCTATCCATCAGTACTCTATACCTGTTCACCAACACTATATGCCTATTTCACAGAATACAGTCATAATCCATCAACACTGTCTGCTAATTCAACTAAATCAAATCACTATCCATCAACACCACATGCCTATTTAACAGAATATAGTAGGGTCAATACATGTGGAATGTCAATACAACATAATATATTACAGTCAATAAAACAGAACATAGTAGGATCAATACAGAACATGGTAGTGCAGCACTAAAATTTCAGAATTTCTATTTAACATACCTTGGCCTCATTTCCTTCTTCAGTGAATGACCTTGGCCTTGCAATGATATTTAATTTCTCCATTAGGAGCAAGAGATGGTCCTTGTTGTCATGGAACTCCTGGTGGTTTTCCTCTGTCCAGATGCATCTAGAAATGAAGAACATGACATCAGAAAAAGTCATTTTTAGGTAGTACTATACATATCATGTAGATGTACTATCATTAGCTAAGTTTTTGTTGGCTCACAATTTAACAGAAAAACCTGCTACATGTACAAGTATGTCTATATACTTCATGACTGTCAGTGATACAATACAAAAACTTGTTACATGTACAAGTATGTGTATGTACTTCATGACTGTCAGTGATACAATACAAAACCTGTTACATGTACAAGTATGTGTATGTACTTCATGACTGTCAGTGATGCA
Source organism: Sinohyriopsis cumingii (assembly GCA_028554795.2). Taxonomy (NCBI): domain Eukaryota; kingdom Metazoa; phylum Mollusca; class Bivalvia; order Unionida; family Unionidae; genus Sinohyriopsis; species Sinohyriopsis cumingii. The sequence continues at coordinate 177,996 of JAPYKE020000084.1, forward strand.
ATAAAAAAAGTTACATGATTGTACATTAATGGGTGCATATTCATGATTGTCAGTGTCACAAAAAATGGCTGTACTTTCAATGTCAAATATTTTACTCACAGAATTTTCAATTGTTTCTAGTCTGAAGCTAAAATTATGTAATATATACAAACTTCAGTCACTCAAACTATGACCACCTGAATACTTGGCATCACTCAAATGACTTACCTGTGGAGAAAAATTCAAACCAAACATTTAGTCGCGGTCATATTGAAGTTCCACAACATGCTCATCTGATGCATTATCAGTACTGAGGTTACCCATTACATTAAAAAGTAAGATAACGATAATTTTAAAATCAGATAATGTGGGGTAAATTTTGGTTAATTTAAATTGTATTATTATCGAACAGATATGCCTGATAATTTTCTTTGGGCATATATACAGTCTAGTACAATTCTAGTTTACTTCTTTTAATAAAATATGTTGACTCACTGCGGATACATGCAACTTTTTACATCATTAAAGCAATGTATTAGAACAGAGCATGTGGAGAACAAAACAATCACACGGTTCAATATAAAATCAAAACTGTCAATAACAGTTACACACAGAAACATGCCAGATGGCTTCTGTAAACAAGAGACATGTCAAATCTCTCAACAGCAACTACACAGATGAACATGCCAGACAGGCTTTTGAAAACAAGAGATTTGTCAACTCTGTCAATAGCAACTACACACAGAAACATACAAGACCGGTTTTTGCAAACAAGAGACTTGTCAAATTTCTCAATAGCAGTTACACAGAAACATACAAGACAGGCTTTTGTAAACAAGAGACTGGACAAATCTGTCAATAGCAACTACACACACAAAACAGCCAGATGGGCTTTTGCACCATAAAAAGTCTTTGCACCATAAAAGAAGCCCGGTTTGAAAATGAATTATTCACAATTAAATCCATTTATCTAAGCCATTTAAAAGTTTGTGTTTATCTGCTTATTATCTAATTTTGATTGATACTGTTTCATTGTTTGTGATTGATACTCTTTCACTGTTTGTGATTGATATTGTTTCATTGTTTGTGATCAATACTGTTTCATTGTTTGTGATCAACAGAACATTTTTTCTTGTGGAATGAATATTCTTGGATCCAAAACAATAACCTAATAATTAAGCATCTGTTAACATTGATGACAATCAAACTTCTCAGGGCCCCTGCTGAATTAAACTCATTTACCAAGTTTTACAGAAACTTGATGAGAAATATCAGGCAAATGAAACTTTCTCCAGACATTGGTACAGATCAGCACCCCACCCCCGATGATGTCAATAGGTGGACAACACCAGGTCAAAGGATGGACAAAGGGATGGATTAGGCCCATGGGCAGTAAATTTTCAATGGGTGGAAATAACCAAATTGTGGGCTGGATTAGGCCCATGGGCAGTAAATTTACAATAGGTGGAAACAACCAGGTTGTGGGCTGGATTAGGCTCATGGGCAGTAAATTTACAATAGGTGGAAACAACCAGGTTGTGGGTTGGATTAGGCCCATGGGCAGTACATTTTCAATAGGTGGAAACCACCAGGTCGTGGGCTGGATCAGGCCTATGGGTAGTAAATTGCACATGCCTGCTTTAGATCTTAAGAGGTAACACAATAGATCTGATGCAAGGCATTTGGTTAATATGATCATTTCTTATTTATTATGGAACCTTTCTACAACAATGTCTATGTGGTCCTTAGAGTGGTAACTCTTATTACAGCACCAGTCTACAACAATGATAATATAAGCTTATGAACCAAGGTGAGTACAATTAGAATTTGGAACTTCAAGTGGTAACACTTGTAGTAGTAGTAGTTGTTGTTGTTGTTGTTGTAGGATTTAACGCCATTTTTCAGCATAATATAGGCATACATGGCGGCCAGCATTAATGGTGGAGGAAAACCCCTGGAAAGAACCACCGACCCACGACAAGCTGCTGGCAGGCTTTCTCACTTACCCACATTGGCCGAATCTGAGACTCAAACCCATGCAGACAGAGGTGAGATGGCAGTGATCCGTAACAGGGAGCGCTTTAGACCACTCAGCCACTCGGGGTCCCACTTGTAGTTCTAACCTGTCTATGACAATGATAATATAAGCGTGAATGAAATATGGACTTCTGAGAATTTAATGACATAATCCCATACTCCTTGTGTGCCTCAAGTATGGACTCCTGTATGGTAAGAAGTCATTTTCCATGGATGGACGGCACATGACCCATGTAAGACTATAGCATAAGCTCAAATGGCCTTTACTCAAGATGAGACAAAAAGAAAGCTATTGGCCTTTTTCACGATCTTAATTGGATTCTAAAAGTATGTTTCTAGTATGGATACAACATACAAATGCCTATTATTTGCTTATTGCTTTCAATCACAAATTATTTTCACATCACATTGGAGAATATTCCAATTTATCAAGAATGGAGCATGTGTAAATGATGGTTTTGTTGTACCACTAGACAACCAAAATGACATGCTCTCTGCTTCATGAATCTGGCTTTGCCCAGGATGCTTTGACAACTTTCTGGTAGTTGTTCTTGGAATAAATATGTTGAAAATTAGTTGTCCTCTTTGGGTTTTTCACAAACAGTGGCTTTCATTTATTATTTTCCAATTCATTTACAACAAAAATTGGATATGGGTTTATTGTTGATATCATGTGAATATTGGACCTCTGATGTACTGGGCATTTAGGTTGTGAGATTTGAGTAGACATAGCAAGCAATATAAATGTTGAGTACCAGGTTGAGTTTCATCAACAATGTAGTAATTTCATTTCATCTATGAACTGGGTAAAAACGTAATGTTGATAATACTCGACTACTACTGGAGTGTAAGGAATGCTCTATATGGATGTAATTGTGGGAAGGCTGGGAGGACATGTGTGCATTTAGGATGGGTAATTATTGTTGAAAAACTATTTTGCTAGGAGAATTGGTTTATTCTTTGAAAACGTTGCCCCAATCATAATATCTTGAGAGAATAAGTAAGAGATGGAGGGAGGTACATCCCCTTACCCTGGAGATACCATCACTGATCCCTTTAGGTATAAGAGACATACACCCCTGTTCTTTCTTCAGAAATAACATAGGCATGATCTCCCTCAGCAGATCTTGTTCTGTTACGGTACCACTTCAAACTGGGTCTTGAGCTGATGTGTCTAGACTAGACAGAGGTTTCATGATGAAAGTCTGGTTACCCGTGGAAGGAAGCCTGTTCTTGGCAATGATATAGGATGCAGACATAAGTAAAGTCTGGTTACCCGTGGAAGGAAGCCTCTTCTTGGCAATGATAAAGGATGCAGTCATAAGTCAGACGGACTCATCTTGTCGGGACTGTAATTAATTTGGGTCTGCTGCATGCATTTCAATAATTCTGCCCGAAGTCAATAACACCATGAGGAAGCAGGCCTTGTGTGAAAGGCATTCCAGATATACCCCTGAAAGAGGTTCAAAAGGGGTTTTGTTCAACCAGGTTAATTTCAAACATAGGTTCCACATTGGGCACAGAGCTGAAGTATTTGGCTGTGTATATTGTTACGTATTCCACCTTGATGCAAACAATTCCACTTATGGCGGGTCCCATCTGATATATAACAGTGACAACAGAGGGATGGAGAGACCATTCTGTTTTGTATTAGTTGATTGTTCCAGGACAAAGAATCAGCTAGTATGTTTAGGAATAATGGGATATGGTGAACTTGAACGTCAATTTGTTGTTGACCATAACACTTATGAAAGTCCTAAGTCAGGATGCAAAGGGCTGGGAACTTGGTTCCTCCTTGTCGTTATGTAGGCCTGTTGGACAGAATGAGGACTTACCATTTAAACATTCCTGCTACCAGTGAAAGGCATTCAAAATGACCTTCATCTCCAGAACATTGCTATGCAGATTTCGTTCCTGGGGAAACCATAACAACACTGGCTTCCTGAAAGAATGGTACTAGATGGGCTCCCCGGCCTTCTGTTTTTCAGAGATGCTCCCATGATTTTATTTTAGGGAAGGATTTCCTCCACCCACTCCCCTTGTCAAAGTAATAAGGGAAGGGGAATAGAATAAAGATGATTGGAAGGAGAAAATGACCACAGCTCAACATATACATAACACGTCAATATCCATCTCTTTCTTCCTTATCCACTCTGTAAGACTTCTAATGAAATCAAAATATGTAACAGATGTTGCATCACATTTTATCTGTATTAATAGGCTTTATTGAAGAAGTGCATTCTACTTTTAAACTGTATTTTAATTTTGCTTGTTTTTCTGTTGTTTCCACATTTAATTTCAAAATACATGTACTGCCAAAATGTGGAGCTGATTGGCAAGCTTTCTGTTTTGTTCCATCCATCATCTACATTGGATTCCACTTTAACATCATTTTTGTTGTTGTTCCAAATCACTCACTTGCATCTCTGTTAATACTTTCTGAGTTCCTATATTCTGATATATTTCCCGACTTTAAAAATAAGTTGCCTTCATTACTATCATCAACCAGCATTAGCCAAACTATATTGTCATCTACATATTCAACAACATTGGGTCTTCCAGATAGGCCATATTATAAACGCGCATTTGCAAAACTTTGTTTATGCAAGGTTCAAACCTTGAAACAATGCTTATTACGGGGCCTAATGTGCCAATACAATTTAATTTAACAACAATACATTTCAAACATAAGAAATCACGTGTGAAAATAGTTACGAAAAAGTGTGCATCGTGACAAGCAGTATAATATTTTTTACCATTTACGCATATACTTTGAGGGTGAACGGCTGAATAGAGTTGTATCCTGGGTAAATTTTCATATGCATGACATGAGATTAATATGTGGAAGTTCACAAGCAGTTTCACTTTCCAAGTGTGGGAATTCGTAAACCTTTGTGTGAATCACACACCCTGGGTGCATCTCTGGTAATTGCAACAGTACAAATTGTAATCCCAGGTGGTTGTACTTGCATAGGTATACCACAGCTGAGCCATTTCTATTTGCACCTGGTCTGCAAAAGGTACCTCATTTGTGTGCAGAAGGTGAGGGGTTAGTCTAGTGGGCAGACTTCCATCGTGACAGAAGCTGAGGGATTAGTCTAGTGGGCAGACTTCCATCATGACAGAAGGTGAGGGGTTAATCTAGTGGGCAGACTTCCATCATGACAGAAGGGGAGGGGTTAGTCTATTGGGCAGACTTCCATCATAACAGAAGAATCATTTGCAATGGTGCATAAAAGGGTAATCTAGGACAAAAAGAGATCTGCTGTGTTGAGAAAGTCCAGTAGGCAAAGGAAGTCCCATGCAGTTAGAGTCTTCATCGAAAGTAAAGAACCCACTATGGTTCGGATTTTCAATGCCCAATCATAAGGGAGATATACTATGTTTGCCTGTATATTGAACTTCATACGTGGGTGAAGAAATTAAGCTGGTACTAGGTTGGATTTATCCTTGTTGATGAGAAAGCCTAGAGTTTTAAGCCGTGTAGTCATGTAGTGATTTAAAGTATAAATATGGCTGGTATTTTTGCAAGATGTCATCCAGATAGCATGATTGGCAGCTGTATAAATGGTTCAGACATGCATCATTACATGGTACATGAGATGAGTGAAGACCCAAAGGGCTGTTGTTAAGTCTAAATGGAAGTGCTCTTAATTGGTATGCAATGTCATTGTATGGTGAACCGCAGGAACTTAATCGATTCCTGGTGAATAGTGACATGAAGGTAAGTATCTTTTAAGTGCACACTGATGACAAAGTCTCCCTTTTGGACGGCATTCAACGTATGCCACTGTGTTTCCATTGAGAACCAAGGTGCATGAATAAACTGATTAAAGACGCTGAGGTTGATGACTGAATAGAGAGTGCCATTTACCTCTGGGACCAAGACAAGTTTGGATTAAAGCCCAGGAGAATTTTGAATGGATCGGATTGGAGATCTGTAATTGGTGGGACTATGGAGAGAGGATGAAGTGTGTGAAAAGTGAGGCAGAGTACCCTGGAAATCACTTGTCAAGTCCATAATTTGTCATGGAAAATCTCGTTTCATTTGGCAGCAAAGAATTTGAGCCATTCTCTAACTAGAATGTGTAGAAAAAGCAGAGTGGAGATGACATCATCTTTTGAGGACAGCAAGCTGTTGGGAGAAAAATGTTTATTTGCCTTGGTTTGTGAGGACTGTGGTTTTTGCTGGGTGGAGGTTGAATAGGACACTTTTCCAGAGGTTTGTGTCCTATGTGTGCCTCTTGGATTCTTTTGTTGATTTTCTGTAATATCTATGTATAAATGGTGTGTTTGCAGTGAAGGGATATTGGTCTCCTTGGTTGCTTGTATGCTGACATCTTTGATCTGGCCATTAGCACATTTACCCCTAGCGACGACTTAATGGGGCAGGAGGTAGAAGCCTATGGCCGAACTCTGTGGCATCATGATCAAGCAAGATATACTAAAGTGGGTGGTACTGTATAAAGGAAGACAGATGTGGCTCTACAATGAAAGCAAACAATCTGGAATATCTAGTTGCACTACAAAATACTGATAAAAAACCTCACTTTTTGGACCCAACTTTTTCTACCGAAAATTCGCCCGTGGTCATTATCTGATTTTGTTTCTGGATTTTAGACTTTTTGGTCTCAGATCTATAGCAAACTGGTATGAACTGCAAACAGACAGGTGAGCCTTTGCAAAAAGTAAGATAAGATTTTCATTTGGAATAAAAAGTGGTCTCGATACAAAAATAATGGCTCTGTTTAGCACCAAAAAAAACCCCACAAAAAACAACTCCAACTTTTACCCTTCTGCTCATGCGTGAGTCAAATAACCAATGAAAAACGATGTTTCTAACACAAATAGGCAGTATGTTATTGAAAGATCACTGGGGATTTGGTGTTTTTGGATCTATTCTGAAATAGCTTTCAAAATGTGAGAGAAAACTGAGTCACTTTCCACCACTTGTAAATTTGTAGCTGTTGTTTCAGCATTGGCCAAAGTGTTCAATAATCTGGTCATTCTTGGATGAAGATAAGCCTCCTGTTTGAAGATAGCCAAAGAGAGAAAGTACAGCACAAAACCCACAGCTACAATACTCTGCATTAACTGCTCAGTGTCATCAAAGGCCATCCAATCCTTACACGTGGCGTATCATCCCCATAAGATAAGATATCAAAATCACCTGCTAGGATTTCTAAACAAAAGGTAGTCACTGACATGAATTAAATGGGAGTCGCTTTTGCAAGAAGAAAAGTCGGTTATTGCTTGGATCATGTAGTTGATAATGAAGATAGTTTAGAAATGTCTGAAATCCTCCCAGACTGTGGTATCATATTGTCTAGAACTGATGAAATGACTTGAGAGCAAGCATCAACATTCTTGCTGGTCTGAGGTGAGGCTGAGGTTTCCTGTGATACCTGGCAATTAGCTGGTGAAGAGTGACAAAGTCTGCAGCTCATGAAACTCATAGATCGCCCGAAATATAAACCATGGCTTTGAAATGGTCCCTGTGTAAGGAGTCTCTTCTTATGGCAGAGCGAGAGGGATTTACAAAACAAGATCTGATGAATGTACATAATGCCACAGGTCAGGTTGGACATACTGGAAGCTTTGTTGCTGTTTAGGCACTGACACTGAAATGGAATTAAGCCATCTGTGTATGGCGAGGTGTCATCCGAGTTGTAAGGTTAGGATGGGTTACAGATGTTTGATCCATGTAAATGCTGGTTAGAGGGAACAGTTGGCAGTTTATTTAGCTTTCCCTCGCTGTTATGCGATATAAATGAAGTTGAAACCTGTGGAGGAAAGGACCATAAGAATTGCCAAAAAGGCTGAATCCAGTGGTGGTTACTTGGTTGCTGCAATCGTCTCCGATGCTGAAGGGTGACATGTCAACTTATCTCCCTTGTGTGCCATAAAATCTTGCACCAAACGTCAGCATGCAGACTGATGTAACCATCCATCACTGTACATTTTCGTGCTTTGCCCATGGTTCTAATCTGTAGGACAAATAGAGCAGATTACAACAAACTGGGCAGCCCTGCACCCGTCTTTCGAATGCAATGTTGTTGCAGAGCTGTATGTTAAGTTGACCAAGCAATAGATAACAGCCAGTGTAATAAGGAATGAAGTGCATAGGTAACTATGACAATACCATCTATAGGAACAATACATTATAAGGCTGTATACCTGCACCTGTCTTGCTTGGATATTGTGAGGGTGACGGGCAAAACCAAATGAAGGTTACCTGGAAAACATGTTATGTTCTCTCACTTAAAGAAGAAGTAAACCATCTAACTGTGCTTTCATCACAAAGTTAGAATTTCAGTTTCTCCAAAAGGATTTTATCATCCGCTATTTCAAAAGCTTTCCTGAAATCTACAAATACAGATCCTATTATTCTACCTTGGTTAAGTGCATGAAGCCATTTATCAGTTAGGGAGATCAAGGCAGTCTCACATGAATGGTTCTGTCTAAAGCCTGATTGATTAGAGTGTAACAGCAAGTGTTTGGTTAAATTTGACACGAATGATTCATGGACATGTTTTTCAATCAACTTTGACAAGTTTGGTAGTACTGAGATTGGTCGATAGTTATCAGCAGCGTCCATAGAACCAGATTTGTGAATAGGAGTTGCTTATGAAGTTTTCCATATCTTGGGGAAAATGAGGTTGCAATACTTAAACTGATTATGAATGTTATGCTATCTAAAAGAGCAGAGCCAGAATATTTAATGATCATGGATCAATATGATCAAGTCCTGTGGCTTAAATGGTATCAAGTTCACTGAGACATTGTTTAACAATTAACAACGTTTTTTTTATACTGGTGGAATAGATATAGTTGTATTCAAAACGTTGTATTGCCATGACTTGACTTTAATTTTTGGATTATTTTTACTTTAATTCGCAATACTGTAAGTTCCTTTTTTCCCTCATTTTTCTTTTTGTATTTTAGGGAAAGAAATTATTTGTTAAATTTTACAAAGTTTGTTGTTTTCACACTTGTATGTTACTTATGTTAAAAAAGATAGGCTCGTAACACCTTAAGATCAACTTGTTAAGTCATGCAACACTGTTTACCAAATACAGCAGTTATTCTGAAGTGGTTCTTTGGGGGCACATATACTATGTGGTTGGTTTAGTTTTTCATTCCTTCTATTAATTTAATTATGGTTATCAAAGTTATATACACTGAATAGGAATGACAGGTGTTTACTGATGTAAGTTTCTTTGGTGGGAATGGAGATGCTATTTTGCATGTAGAGACAAATGCACAACAATCACAGTGATCAATCATCGGATTGAAACTAACTGGTGAAAATTTTATTGCTGTGATGTATTTTGTGACTAAGGTATTGTTGTAGTGGTTAAAAAATATTCTGAAATTTATGTCAATAATATTTAAACTTAACATTATAATCAATGAAGAAACAAAACCTTGTAGTGTCATATTATTTCGTCACAACAATATTCATAGGTAATAAAACAGAACATGGTTTCTGTGGATTGCATGCAATATATCTATGTAGGGTTTAGGAGAAATTAAAATCAACATGTATAACGTAACAATTGGGAGTTCTCTGCCCAAATCTGGAGATATGAGATTATGAGAGTTTTTATCTCCCAGCTGAGAGTTGATAGGTATGTGTGGATATCATAATACGTCTGATGAAACCCCATGCCAAATGAATTTCTGTTTCAGAGATATGGCCACATACTTGACGTTAAGATCACAACCATTTTAACTAAAGATCAACATTAAAAACACAAAGGTCTATTAGCGAAATCCCATGACGATATGGCGATTCATTGAAGAGAAGTAGAGTTAACAAGATTTTGTCAAGCTGGCGACTGATACAGCCATATTAGACCCCAGATCAACACCATTTTGATTTATGACCAGGCAGACATCATAAGACCATACATTCGGGAGTAATGATGTTATAGATAGTCACAGTGTGATGACCATATTGGATGTCAGATTTAATCAGACATGGTGATGAGGAAGAAAATGAATTATGAGAAGACCTACAACATATACATATGAAATATATAAATAATTAAAAGTAAACCAATCTAACACACATGCAATTCACAAAATGACAAGGCGAGGAATTATTATAAAACTATTGCAATGCAATTCCTAAACCTTGCCAGCACTGTGTAGTATTCTGATGTCCAATAGTTATTTTCTTTCATACCATTTACAAAGTAATGAGTAACGTATTCGACCCAGAAATGTTGAAGTTGACTCCTGCAGTCATTGGAACAGGGAACTTGTCAACAGAAATTGGCTGGTGCATATTAGGCACACACAATGCAAGAAATGTACATAATATTCACTCACCAGTGTCATGACCGAGGTAAACAATGGAAGTCTTGAAGAACTCACACTTATCTGATTTAGGTCCTTCCTTCCGAAAACTGCTTCGATGCATTGGATATGTTCCTCAATGGTTCTTAAGAAGATCAGGATGTCGTCCAAAATGATTAAACACTCTCTCCAATGTAGGTCACCCTGTATTGTTTCACTCAAAGAAATTAATTTACCTACAGACAAGGCAGTCTTGTGTTTATCTTTTTTACTGAATTTCCACATTCAAGTATCCAGATCTGAGATCAAGCTTGGAAAAAGTCTACCAAACTATCGAGGATATAATCAAACCATCGCAATAAATACGTGTTATGTTTGATACAAGCGTTAAGTTGATATCAGTAGATTGAGAAATGCAGGGACCCATTCTTCTTTCTGATCAAGACTACACTGGATGATAAAGGGAGACTCATATTCTCTAATAACTCCATCCTTTACCATCTCCTTTACGTACTGGCATACCTCCTCATAGAATCACGGTGGAATTCTACGATATGCCTGCTTAAAAGGCGTAGGATCTTCCAACACAGTCTAGTGTACTAACAAGTCCAATACAAGTGTCACTTTTAGACAACACACAAGTCCAACTACCTAGGACCAGTTTCACTCTCAGCACATGGCTTGTGTGAGGTTCTGAGTATCAACATATATCCCTAAATTACCAACTGGGGAGGCTTTTCAGGTAGGAAAAAGATCAGAGGTGATATTATCAACTACATCAACTGTTCTAATCTGGCAAACACTGGACTTGGGATCGAAAAATAGGTTTCCCTCTCATATTACTGAGCCTGACAACAATAACCAGTTCACTGTAATCATGCACTACCTTATTGCCAGATGGATTTATCCTCGTGGAACCTTTAGAAGTAGAAATGTTACCTAAAGAACCTAACGTGGATAATGAAAGTTATGCTCTACCAACTGAACTTCATGAATGAAATCTAGATAAGACTGCAGTGAATCATACTTTATATTGTCTATATGGTCAACTTCAGTAGGAGCTGCAATAAGAAAATTTTCAAGATGGCTGCCATGGTGACCATATTGTAATTCAAAGTGGCACTATTTTTGCATAGGAATAAGCAGACATCGCAAGAAGTCTTTTAGGGAAAACCCCATGGTGGTATGGTCATACATTCAGGTAGAATAGTGATGACAAGATGGTCAATAAGTGACAACCATTTTGGATAACAAATTGGTCCCATGTTCATTTAAGACCAACTAAGCAGCAAAGGAAGTATTTTGGCAAAAACTACATACACTGTTATCAATACAATTTTCTGTTCGGTAAGTCACTGGCAATAATAAGATTTCTAACATGGCTGTCATGGTGGCCATGCTGGACTTCAGAGCGACACCATTTTTATCTTGTTTCAGTCATTAACCTCGACATTTGACCTTTGCCCCCAAAGTCTAAATTTTCGTCCATTCCCCATGTGCAAGACATCAAGAAAGTTTGCTTAAGTTATGTCATGTAGGACTAATGTTATGGTCCATTGTTTTTCTTATGACTTTTTAATCCTACAATTAAAAGGATTGTTCCTTGCTCCAAATGCCAGATGTCCACAATACATGGTAGCTGTAGATGGTGGATAAGTCAAGTTATTTTGCACAAACCCTTCTCCTTCTGTCAGTTTGTGCCCTTGACCTCTAAGTATTTTAACCAAAAATCAATAGGGTTCTTCCTAACCTAAGTGCTAACTATCTGAAAGTTTGGAATCTGCTGATTGTGGAAAACTAAACTTTATTACGTGGAAAAACTGGTACAGACAGATGATGGACAACAATTATTACAGACTGATGGATAGATAACAAGTAATTGGTACCGACAACAAATGGATGGATAACAATACAGACTGATGGATGGATAACAACTAATTGGTACAGACAGATGATGGATAACAATTGCTACAGACTGATGGATGGATAACAACTAATTGGTACAGACAGATGATGAATAACAATTGCTACAAATAGATGGATGGATAACAATTGCTACAGACAAATAGATGGATAACAATTGCTACAGACAAATGGATGGATAACATTTGCTACAGACCGTTGGATGGATAACAATCGCTACAGACAAATGGATGGATAACAATTGATACAGACAAATGGATGGATAACAATTGCTACAGATAGATGGATGGATTACAATTGCTACAGACAGATGTATGGATTACAATTGCTACAGATAGATAGATGGATAACAACAAATAGGTACAAATGGACAGACAACACCTAATTGGTACAGACAGATGGATAACAACTGATAGGTACAAATGGACAGATAACACCTAAATGGTACAGACAGATGGATGAACAATAACTAATTGATACATACAGATGGATTGGCAATAATTGGTACAGATATATAGTTGGACAACTCCTACTTGGTAAAGATATATTGACAATCAATTGGTACAGATGGCCGGAAAACAACTAGTACAGCCATATGTTGGTAGAGGGATTCTAAAATAAATTTTGGTGGTGAATCTTTTAGAATACATCCTTCACATAGCTATGTTAGTAGAGTGAATCTAAAAGGTGGCATCAATCATGACAAGATTGGTTATCAAAGGGCAGACAATCAGCAATACCTGCCTACTGCTTTAAGAAATAGCAAACTTCTAAACCCATACACAAGGATTCACATGTTGATGTAGATTTTGTTAACTAATTATGACTTCATGGAAAAATGGCATGACTTCTGGAATGATTATTACATATCCTGGTGAAAGTCACCCAATGTGTGGAGCAGACAAATTAGATTTTTTTCCAAGGACAAGCAGTTTATCATCAGTAGAGTGACAACATTAATTTGGACTATTAATGGATTTGTAAATAAACATTTTCTTTGGATATGATGCAGAATTAATAGAACAAGGAGACTAGGATTCTTTTAAAAAGGCAAATATGTACAAACCTATCAATTCATGGGTGAGTTTTCCTGTTTCTTTGAATTCATACCACTTGCTAGTGATAGCAGAGTATTTCTTGATGAAAGTTTCAGCTGTGATGAGGGACTTCAGGGCATCAATCAACCACTGTGGATCCAGCACAATCTTCTCTCTCAATGCTTCAACACTGAAAAAATGTAAAAAAAATTATTTGTATCTCAAGAAATCAAACAAGAACTGGGCTGATTTTATCTCAAGAAATCAAGCAATGACAGGGCTGATTTTTTATCTCAAGACTTCAAACAATGACAGCACTGATTTTTTTCCACCCATTCAACAGAGAAATCCAACTGTTTTGCTAACCTTACTTTTCTTATCTCAGTCTAATCATCTCAGACCAATCATCTCAGTCAATGTGTCCAGGTGCTCAGAACAACTTTAAAAAAAGAAACCTTTGTTGTCTTCTGCTGTGCCTGACGTAGTTGTTCTAAAATGGAACAACAACAACAAATATATGATAAAAACATAGCAACTTAAGGTCAGTCTATCTTTTAGAACACACCATACAAAAATATTTTGAGAGAGACAAAGACACACACATATGATGTTGAGCATTATGGTATTATGCTAGCTCATTCCATATAGCATGGTCAATTTTATGCTATATGCAGGCATAGCTCAGTGCATTTTCAGGTCAACATCATCAAATAAAGCTACATAACTAGTTTTAAATACTTTTGTGCAAAACATTATATACTATTAGCTATATTTAGTGATGCCGACCTGAAACATGACTGTGCAAAGATAGGATAAAAATTTCAATGCAGTGTGAAATGAACTATGACAGAAAACACCGATTCATGCACATAGACCATAGACCTATACACTTCATAGCCTCCCAACTCTCTTAACTACAGAAAATTTAGTAATAACTAGACATCTGTATGTCAAACATGCTTTATTCTGATTTTGTTAAGCATCTCCATTGTGCATCAGTTGAATCAAAAATATACCTACAATATTTAATGACAAATAATGTATTTGCCAACCAGAAGGAATCATTTATCCATCAACACATTAATCCATAAGCAAATTTCACTGTAGCTCTTGCCATATTTCCAAGACAGAAAAATACATTTTCAAAGAATCCATGAACTTGAAAGTTTAGCACATAGTTATCTACTAGGATCCGTATTTGAATGGTCTTTTATAAATGGAGGTAATTTTACAATCAATCTTAAGGACAACACAAGTATGTCACAAACAGTTTCAGCTTTTCCAAAGAAAAGGAGTTATATACAATAGTGACACAGATCACTAATTACCCACGAATAATCTAATGCAACATGTTACTCTTTGTTACAAAGTATAACTACAGTAGAACTAAATTCCCAGTATTGTTTCATTATTTACAATAGAACTTTTCAAAATTGGAACTGATGAAAATGAAACAGTTTCTTGTAATAAATATTAATTATTTATTGTTAATTCCATATAACATCCATATATTACACGTGATAATACCTCATTACTATGTGATGTTTTATGTTGTCATTTTTCTTTGCCCAAACGTATAAACTGTGTACTTTGGATGGAATGGTCATACCACAGCCCTCATTGACATATCTGTATTAATGAGACACATGTAAACATGTGCATGTGAACTACATTACACTAGTGAAGAGTTCAGTTTACTTTAAAGGAAAATATTTGGAGAGAAAACTAATCTATGTTGGGGTTTGGACCGAGACAAGGAAATCTTAGTCATGGGGTTACATTATTTGTCTCTCAACGAGGCAAGCCTTGTGGGGAGATAAATAATTTAACCCCTTGATGGGGATTTTTTTTTGTCTCAGTCCAAACCCCAATATAGATTCTATATATCTCAAGACACCAAACAATGACAGGGCTGATTTTATCTCAAACAATGACAGGGCTTGTTGTCTTTGATCAATTTTGTACAGCATACAATCTCTAAGATCTATAACAGTCACAATGATTGTCTGATAACTTACAAATCATTCATGTCGGACAATATGTACATCTTTTTCATCAGAGACAGTAATCATTCTGTGTTTAACAATTTTCAAATTAATTAGCGACACTAATCCTCTTTTGGCCATTCCGTCAACTAACGCATATCAACTAATGTACGGGAAATAAACCTACCATATGGCCTGTCTGTCAACTCATGCATGTCAACCAGTGTACTCGAAACCAACCTACTTGGTGGCCTATCTGTCAACTCATGCATGTCAACCAGTGTACTGGAAATGAACCTACTATTTGGCCAGTCTGTCAGCTCATGCATGTCAACCAGTGTACTGTAGATCAAGCTATGTTTTGGCCAGTCTGTCAACTCATGCATGTCAACCAGTGTACTGTAGATCAACCAACCTTTTGAACAGTCTGTCAACTCATGCATGTCAACCAGTGTACTGTAGATCAACCAACTTTTTGGCCAGTCTGTCATCTCATGCATGTCAACCAGTGTACTGGACATCAAGCTACGTTTTGGCCAGTCTGTCAACTCATCAATGTCAACCAGTGTACTGGAGATCAACCTACTGTTTGGCCTGTCTGTGCAGCTCATGCATGTAAACTAGTGTATTGTAGATCAACCTACTTTTTGGCCTTTCTGTCAAGTCATGCATGTCAACGAGTGTATTGCAGATCAACCTACATTTTGGCCAGCCTGTCAGCTCATGCATGTCAAACATACTACTGGAAATCAACTTACTTTTGGCCAGTCTGTTGGCTCATGCATGTCAACCAGTGTAATGTATATCTACCTACATTCTGGCCAGTCTGTCAGCTCATGCATGTCAACCAGTGTACTGGAAATCAACATACTTTTGGCCAGTCTGTCACCTGATACATGTAAACCAGTGTACTGGAGATCAGCCTACTTTTTGGCCAGTCTGTCAACTCATGCATGCCAAGCAGTCTTCTGTAGATGAACCTACATTTTGGCCTGTCTGTCAGCTCATGCATCTCAACCGTGTATTGTAGATCAACCTACGCTTTCGCCAGTCTGTAAGGTCATGCATGTCAACCAGTGTAGTGGAGATCAACCTATCTTTTTGGCCAGTATGTCAGCTCATGCATGTTAACAAGTGTACTGGAAATTAACCTACTTTTTGGCCAGTCTGTCATCTGATGCATGTCAACCAGTGTACTGTAGATCAACCAACTTTTTGGGCCAGTCTGTCGGCTCATGCATGTCAACCAGTGTACTGGAAATCAACCTACTTTTGGCAGTCTGTCAGCTCATGCATGTCAACCAGTGCACTGTAGATCAACCAACATTCTGGCCGGTCTGTCAGCTCATGCATATCAACCATGGTACTGGAAATCAACCTACTTTTTGGACAGTCTATTGTTGTTGTTGTTGTAGGATTTAATGCCATTTTTCAGCACATGGTAGGCTATACATGGCGGCCAGTATTAATGGTGGAGGAAGAATCCGGGAAAACCCCAGAAAGAACCACCGACCCACAAGAAGCTACTGGCAAGCTTTCTTACATATCCACACTGGCTGAATCCGAGACTCGAACCCACGCAGACAGAGGTGAGATGGCAGTGATCCGTAACGGAGAGAGCTTTAGACCATTCGGCCACTCGGGGTCCCATTGGCCAGTCTGTCAGCTGATGCATGTCAACCAGTGTACTGTAGATCAGCCAACTTTTTGGCCAGTCTGTCAACTCATGAATGCCAAGCAGTCTACTGTAGATCAAGCCTACGCTTTGGCCAGTCTGTCAGGTCATGCATGTCAACTGGTGTACTGGAGATCAACCTACTTTTTGGCCAGTCTGTCAGCTCACGCATGTCAACCAGTGTACTGGAAATTAACCTACTTTTTGGCCAATCCGTCAGCTCATGCATGTCAACCAGTGTACTGTAGATCAACCAACTTTTTGGCTACTCTGTTAGTTCATGCATGTCAACCAGTGTACTGGAAATTGTACTGGAAATTAACTTACTTTTTGCCCAGTCTGTCCGCTAATGCATATCAAATAATGTTCACGTGGGAAAGCCTGCCAGTAGCTTCTCATGGGTAGCTGGTTCTTCCCTGGGTTTTCCAGGGTTCTTCCTCCACCAGTTATACTGGCCATCATGTATAACCTATTTTGTGCTCAAAAATAGCGTTAAACCCTAAAACAACAACAACAACATCAAATAATGTTATACAAATCAACATTGTTTTATTCCATGTCTACAGGCAGGTGTATTATAACCATGGCCTTTGACCTTGAACCTGATGTCATGGATCAAATACTGCTGAATCTGCCTCATATTCTCAAGACCTCCTTGCAGACACATATCATGACACTAGGCCGACCAGTCCCAACACAAGACCTCCTTGCAGACACATATCATGATGTCCCACCCAGCCACACTATCCTGACACCAGGCCGACCAGTCCCAACACAAGACCTCCTTGCAGACACATATCATGATGTCCCACCCAGCCACATTATCATGACACTAGGCCGACCAGTCCCAACACAAGACCTCCTTGCAGACACGTAGCATGATGTCCCACCCAGTCACATTATCCTGACACCAGGCCGACCAGTCCCAACATAAGACCTCCTTGCAGACACATATCATGATGTCCCACCCAGCCACATTATCATGACATTAGGCCGACCAGTCCCAACAAAAGACCTCCTTGCAGACACATATCATGATGCCCCACCCAGCCATATTATCATGACACTAGGCCGACCAGTCCCAACACAAGACCTCCTTGCAGACACGTATCATGATGTCCCACCCAGCCACATTATCCTGACACCAGGCCAACCAGTCCTGACACAAGACCGCCTCGTTTGCTATTTTGATATCTGATGTATATGTTTGAACTGTGTTACTCACGAACCATTATATATGAAAAGATGAAGCCACAGTGCCTAAAATGGCACTCCATCAAGATAATCTTCACATAAATCCAAAACAACGGATTTGACAACAGTCAAAAGCTTTTATAACAAAATCAATGTCAGTGCAAGTCATAAGTTTTTTATAACAAAATCAACTTGTGTGTGTGTGTGTGTGTGTGTGTGTGTGTGATTAGGATTTTTAACGTAGCTTTTAAGAAATTTCAGTCATATCGCTTTGATGTCTCCAGTGTAGCAGCTTATAGTGATATCTAGCACTGAGGCATCATGCAGCAGACACGTAGCATGATGTCCCACTCAGTCACATTATCCTGACACCAGGCCGACCAGTCCTAACACTAACCTCTTAATGCTGAGTGCATAGCGAGGTAGCTGTTAGTACCATTTTTGTAAGTCTTTGGTACGACTCGGCTGGGGATCGAACCCACGGCCTCCCGCTTCCAAGGCAGATGTTCTAACCACTAGGCAACCCAAGCAGTCACACTTTTTTGTAGAAATGCAAATAAAAATATATAGTCTGGTAAACATTCATAACATCATTTTCATTAGTAACGAAATTCATGCTGGAAAAAGACCTTCAGTTAAAATTCTACATCAATAAGATAAACCCATTAAATTGAAAAGCAAATATCCCAAATTTTCAAAATATACAAATGCGACGAGAAGTCGATGATACAAGCAAAAGTAAATGAATAGTATAAGTACAAAAGGGATAAGTAATTATTACCCACAATGCTTTTTAACTGTACATTTATATATCACAATGCTGAATGGAATATTCACATAAGTGTGTCTATTAAGCATGAAAATATAACTGGATAGTATCTCCCCTTTCTTATTAATTGTGAGTGGTCACAGAATGAACCCAATTTCTCTTCAGTTGCTTTTACTAGGAAAGATTGTGTGATTATTGGATAAAAAAATATTTATCCTTATATCACACCAATTCAATTCAATAAATGTATCTGTGATCATTGCATTGATCTGTGTGTGTGTATATATATATATATATATATATATATATATATATATATATACACACACATACACACAGTGCAACAACACACCCATAACGCGAATTTGGATATAATGCAGTCGTGGTGTGGCTCCTGACATTTCATATATTCATTTGCACATGAAAAAATATTTTTTGTTCAAAGTACATGAAACAGTGTATAAAAAATGTATTATTATGGGAAGAGATCGCGTACAAATCTAATTTAATATGATCATGGTGTGGTTCCTGAAATTTCAAATAGATGAATGTGTATTTGTCTTGTATCGGGAAAAATATTTGTTTAAGTATGAGAAATAGTTTGTAAAATGTTTATTATTTTTTTGGGGAAGAGTTCGTGTATGAATTTTAATATAATAGAATCGTGGCATAGCTTCTGAAATTTAAAAATATCACTAGGTTCTTGAAGTGTTATGCTAAAATAAACATCGGAAATGTTACTGATTACTGGTCCATGAGCAAAGCCAGTAAGTTGTCTGTAATTGTCTTCAGTTAATTATGTTTATAATCTTTGCTCAAACAATAGCGAACATGTGTTTCTTCCTTAAGTGCATACACAACCATGCAGCAGACAATGTGGTCGTTAATAAAATATTATCACAGTTTAATAAACATCAAAAAATAAAAGCCGCCAGCATGTTTGCTGGGCTTGGCGGTGTTATTATATGCAATCAGTTGACCAGTAAATAATGTCCACTTTACGAGCTGGAAATTGACTGGGTACAAAACTGAACATGTGTTCAGTTTTCAAAAAATGTATAAAAGAGGCTCGTGACCATTGCAGGCCCACTGCTCTTAGTTCCCAGGGTTTACACGTGTATGGGGTTTGCTTATGAACTCGTTATTGATTTCCTATTTTTATATAAAAATATTTTACTGTTATGGAAAGCAAGTTCACAAACGCAATTCTCTCTCTGCACTTTGTGCAAACAAAATTTATTATCATTTTGGGGGGCGTTGATCATGAATGAATTTGAGTATAATACGATATATAATACGATCATGGCATGGTTCCTGAAATTTTAAATACACGTATGAATTTGAGTATAATATGATATATAATACGATCATGGCATGGTTCCTGAAAATTTAAATACACGTATGAATTTGAGTATAATATGATATATAATACGATCATGGTGTGGTTCCGGAAATTTTAAATACATGTACGTGTATTTTTCTTGTACACGGAAAAATACTTTTTTAAAGTAAGAGAAATAGTGTTTAAAACGTTATTATCATTTTCGGGAAGTGTTCAGGTATGAATTCGAATTTAATACGATTGTGGCTTGACTTCTGAAATATAACAATTTCACCAGGTTCTTGAAGTGCTATGCCAAAATAAACATTACCGGAAATGTTACTTATTACTGATCCATGAGTAAAGCCATTAAGTCATCTTTGTGATTGTCTTTAATTAATTCCATATACAATCATTGCTCAGACAATAGCTGACCTGTGTTTCTTCTTTAACTGCATACATAACTAAGCAGCAGACAATGCGGTGGTTGATAGTAGATTCTCACAATTTAATAAACATCAAAAAACAAAAGCTGCCAACGTGTTTGCTGGGCTTGGCAGTGTTATTAGACTCCATCAGTTGACCAGTAAACAATGTCCACTTTATTAGCCGGAAATTGAAGGGGTATGAAATTTTACATGCGTTCAGCTTAAAGTTTTTATATCAAAGTGACTCGTGACCATTAGAAGCCCACGGCACTTAGTTCTCTGGTTTTACATGGGTATGGTGTTTGTTTATGAACTCCTTATTAATTTCCTATATTTTATAAAAATATTTTACTGTTATGGAAAAGCAAGTTCACAAGCGCAAGTCGATCTCTGCACTTTGCGCAATGATTAGTATAGTAGTTTTCACACATTTCTTTCGCTATTCACAAAATCTGAAGTAAAAGTTATATGCAAGCTGAAAGAATGTGTTGATTGTTAATTATTCTTGATGTAGTCGTTTCAACGAATAGGCACACAGGCATTAATTATTGGAAATTTGCAATGGATAAATGTCCACGAAAACTCGAACGAGAAAATTTTAGCAGTACGAAATTTGTGGACTGTTCATAGATCCTGAAACAATAATGAACTTACATGTGCTTCATCTTTCTTAACCTAATTTTGCTGTTAATTTTCCTACTGAATTCAGACACATAATGATGTGTGAAAAAATTATTGAATAGTTTAAATATGTATGCAGTTTTTGCAATGCAATTACATATTTTATGAATTAATTGCAAGCACAGACGGTACGATGTCAGACGGCAAGTAAACGGTGTCGATGCTCTGTTCATGCTGTATATTAGACATTTAATTCAGACGCAATGATCTGGGAAAAAAGTACTGAATATTGCAAATCTGTGTGCAATTTTTCAATGGAATTACATGCATTATAGATGAACAGCATGCCACGACGGCACGATAGTAAACGGTGTTGATACACTATTCATCATACACATTAGACATGAATACACGGTATGTGACAATCAGTTGTTGTCTGAAAAAAGTAAAATTCTGTATAAACCCCATATTAACGCGACCCTGATATGGATGCGATCCAATTTTTTGGACGCCAGTCACATAGCAGTGTTAAAAATAATCCCAGATGCTCGGGGTCTAATTTCGTATCAGGCCTATCCTGTACTCTAAAAGAGGTTCCCATCAGGATTGTCAAAAGTATAATACAATTTGCCAGATCAACTACTGATCTCACTAACGACATGCAAAATGTATTTTCAAGATGTTGTCAAACATGCCATAATAGGGTGTAATCTGTTTAAAAGCAAGATCACCCCTGTCCTGCGTAAAGTGGAGATCTGATTTCAATTAAACTATAACATGGCATGTCATGCTAAAACATGATTTCGTAATACACCAAACTCCAAATTGGTTGTGTTTCAAGAAAACGCAGTTTTATGTAATCTCCAAAAATAAAACAAAAACCACATTCAGTATATGTCGGTTACATGTAGCATGAATAAATGGTAAACAGTCATGATTGGAGCTGATGTAAAACTATCCTTTCGCCAGCTTAACTAGCAACAATTAAAAAGCAAAGAGATAAGGTATAATCATATTTCCCATATTACCTGATTGGCTAACAATAGCTAGTGAGATGTATATCAGACTGCTTATTGTGCCAATTTTCATAGGTACGATTAGATTGTGGAACAACCCAATATAGCTGAATCAAAGATAATCTAGATACGTGTAGGAGAACAAAAGTATTACATATCATTTGTTCTAAATGAGGATTTTACTGCATACAGAAAATGCAAAGCATGATATTTTAAATTGTCAGAATACTGAAAAATAATTCTTGAGCACTGCACAGATACAAATTAGTCATATTTTTCCCTGTACATTCATAACTACAAGCAGGGATAAAAATCAACAGTACAAGCGAAATACCTGAACATCAGACCCTATGTCAAGGTTCACATCTCCACCACCATGACATATTTCCATGAATCTGGGTGACTGGTGGTTATTCAACTTGTTGTTATGATTTACTTTAATCTTGTCTTGAAATAAAATGTGTATAGTATGCACACAAAGGCTGACTATGTCATACTTTTAATCCAGCCTAGTGCATAAGGTGTCTTTAACAAATAAGACATCAGTAGCATCGGGTTGTAGAGTGAAAGAGAAATAAAGTACCTGATCGTCCAAAACATTTGCAATATCATTCTACCAATAAATAAGAGGACTTGTATCTACCTACAGTGCTCCTGTTTCCAACTATAGTTTTATGTTCAATTCAAACAAAACATAAGGTCACTGTGCATGAAACATAGGCAGACCTGCTAACCCTGTCGAGTCCGTCTCTGTAAGGCAGTCAATTTTTTTCCGTAAGACTGACCAGTTTTCAGTAAGGTGTAACAAAATATCAATAACTACTATTCTAAAGCTGGAAAACGCAATTAAAATTTTGATGCAGCAATGATACAAATTATGTTCGACTGAAAAGTTTGTAAGTATGCATCAACTTTATTTACCACTAGTACATTTGCACAAACCTCTAATTCTAAAGCCTATTCAGCTCAATGGCTTGTTGCTATCTCTCAACTTGACATAATTCTTGGAAATTTTTTTAAATTTCACAAGACGACGGTAGTCATATCTCCCGCCAAGAAAAACTACTAAAATTGGCACATGATGTCATATAAACGTAATTGTGTCCTTTCCAGATTTTATTCACAAGAATCTGAATACTCCTTTTTTATTCTTCTGTCTTGATTATTAATACTTTTCTAGAAGCTTATTTCCCCTTACGTCTTAAACATGCATCACCTTCTGGACGTAATTTTTAAAATTGTCATAATCGACAGTTTGATCAAGCAGATGCTTCACATGAACAAATAAGTGCAGTGTAAAGCATCTGGGGTGCTGCTGTAAAGTTAGTCTGGTTTCATAATTTCACTACTTCTATCATGAAACCCAGATCAAAATAAAACACGGATGAACCAATTATCCGTAATTTTTGGCAACGATCATTTTTCCGTAGTTTTTTCTATGAATGTTCATGAACGTTCTTCAAATGTTTGTGATCAGATCATCATTTGAGTTCATGAACAAATGTTCATGAAAGTTCCACAACTAAGTCCATGAACACTTCAAGAATTTTGATGAATCATGTACTTGAAGTTCATGAACACACTGATGAACGTTTATGAACTATTATAATATCTTTGAAGTTCCTGAAATGTCATGAACTTGGTTCATGAACAATTCAAGTACTTTGATGCACAACCAAGATATTTCTAAAAATGTGTATATTAAATATCTATAGCATTATATTTAAAAATGTTCATGAAAATTCATCATACAAACTTCTCACAATATTAGTGAAATTTAAATAAAGGTGAATATTGTTTTCTTTTTTTAAATAATATGATACTGCATAAATGTTCATACAGAACTTTAATTCAATACTTGTGTACCTAACCTGAGTAGTTCTGTATCAATATGGGAAAATATTTTCTGGCCAGCATGAACAAAACGTATTTGCTATATAAAGCTTTCAATGACTTTGTTCTAATGTGGGGTTTTTTCTCCAATACTGTTAAGAACTGCATATTCTATTGACGTAGTTACTAGTTGCCAATTTGCCGTAAAAACTGAAATATGTTAACAACGATTATTCTCACTGGATGACTGTGAAAGAAGACGTGATATGATTGGTTAATATATGCGCGAGGTTTCAACAGTTGAGCATCCTTTTCCCCAGAAATAAAAGAGCATGCAGACGGTTAGGCAAAAACCTTGAACAAAAACCGTGGAATGGACAGATGAGAATATTTTCAATATCATTTTTTTTAAGTAAGTAGAAGTGCAGAGAATCTGACAAATTATTTTGATCAAGTATGCCACGGTTTAGTTTGAATGGAGGCCATGAAAACATCATGTGAAACTAGGAGTGCATTTGACATATAGAGATATTGCACCCGAATCTAATTATTTGGTGTGAGCAAAATTAGGTGGAAAAGCATACCCAGCCTGGATAATCAAAATTACGGTGAGTATCTTTTTCTTGGTCATTCGCGATTATTTCAGTAGTAGCTATATCTATATTTTATTGGTTTTTAAATGTCAGCATATTAATTATAACCAAGCTAATGATACACAAATTTGTTCAGACCTAATTTAAAATTGCTCAACGAAGTTTTCAAAATCACTAAACATCATCATACCCCCTGTTCTAGATACCAGACGCGGTACGACATCTACGATAGGAATTGATATGTTCGAGATCGTTTTCTTTTACATGACATCACTATTTCTATAATCTGCTGTAATTTGGTAATTTTAATTAAAAAAAACAAACACAACAAAATAGTTAATGTGTGAAACTGTACACAATACAGGTGCAAATAACAATGTGATGAAACCGGAAGCAGCTAAATGCAACATGTGGAGTCGGAGTGGATGCATTAGTGACATACTAAGGGCCTATACTACACAAGTCTGATGTTTTATCAATAAAAAATGGCGAAAATATTTGAAAGCACGAAATAACCATTATCTGTAATATATATATATATATATATATATATATATATATATATATATATATATATATATATATATATATATATATATATATATATATATATACACATGCACACAGATAAGGTTATTTAGTGTATCGATGTTGTCAAAAAAATTGTCATATATTATTGATTAAAACATCCGACTCCTGTGACTATACCTATGGCTAGACAGCTTTAGTTAATATAAAACTAGTGACACAATTCTGCAATAATATAAATGCTCAGTAAATATTATGTGTAAGTGATGACATAATTTTTGAGTTGTATCATATTATTCCAGTAAATAAAGTGGGGTATAATGATAATGTGCTAAAAGCTAAAAACAATGTTGATCAGAGATTATCTGTAATTAACTAACTTTACCTCTTTTTTCAGACCAGACTGCAGAAAAGTAAAATTGTTATAGGATGAAGTTTGTAGGTTAAGGATGAAATTTGAAAACTGGAGGATCCTATGGCCAAGATGGAAGATACATTAAATTGTGACTGCTGCAGCAATGTTAAAGATCCAAACAGTAATCGGATGGAACAGCTTAAGTTGCAGATGGAGACATTCAGTAGTGACAATAGGCAGGATTTGATTAAATTATAGGCCATGAACATCTTCACAAAAGAGTTATCAGACAGGTCAGTCTCTGGAAGAAGATTGGTCAGGAGAAACCCCAGCTGAAAGACAGCTCCATGACGATGGAATATGCTTCAACAGTTGATTGCACACAACTGCCCCAATATCTCTTGAATAATTTTCAAAGAAAAATTACACAACTTATAAAAAGTGTTGCTTAGGGTAAAAAAAAAAGAATATCGCTTGTCAGTTTACATGTTCTTTGTTGCATATTAAAATTTATCTGAAATTAAATACAGTTTTTAAGATAATATGTTGCATTTTATACTGTATTAAAACCCCCACATCAAAGGTTATTTTATGATTCAGGATGAAATAGGTATTTGTGACTTTGTCAGGAAATATAAAAAAAATTGATAGGCACTGTTCCTGAAATCATGAATCACTGAGAAACTTTGTTCATCATAGTTTATGAATATGTTCATGCACCTGTTCATGAATGATGATGATCCAATTTATGAACTTTTATGAACTGTTCATGAATTAAGTTAATGAATAGTTCATGAACTGTTCAAGTACACTTTGTGAAGTGTTGGTTCATGAATTCAGTATTTCATGAACTTACCATTTTCAGTTCATGCATATTCATGATAGTTCATGAACCTTTTGATGAACTTTCATGAATGGTTCATGTTCATGAACCGTTCATGCCAGTTCATGAAATATTCATGATCATTTCGTAGGGGGAGCTACACTTAGGGCCCCCTGTATGGTACAGACCACTGAATAATAAACAATCATTATATTACATGATATACAAAAATGGAATAATTTAAGCATGCAATTTAATGCATCATTAACTTAGCAAAGAATGAATTAATAAACATTGCTATTTTACAACTAGGAAAAATAGCTTTAATCTCACATTAAATGACAATTAATAGACATTGCCGATTCAACTGGGAAATATAAGCCTTTCTCTCACCTGAAATAGAGGATTGTGCCCATCTCATGATGGAACCTAAGGAAGAGATCCAGTTCATCTCTGTCCTCAATCCTCACAGATCCCGATCTATTCATATCTTCAATGAAACTGCGTGCTACAACCTGAGGAAAGAAATGTAAAGAGTTATTATAATCCAAGAACCTGACAACAACCTGATGGAAAGAAATGTAAAGCATTATTTAACTTATTACAATCCAACAACCTGACGGAAAGACATGTAAAGAGTTATTACAATCCAACTACCTGATGGAAAGACATGTAAGGAGTTATTATAATAGAACAACCTGATGGATACGGAAAGACATGTAAAGAGTTATTACAATCCAACAACCTGATGGAAACAAATGAAGAGTTATTACAATACAACAACCTGATGGAAAGAAATGAAGAGTTATTACAATACAACAACCTAATGGAATGACATGTAAGGAGTTATTACAATCCAACAACCTGATGGAAACCAAAAGACATGTAAAGAGTTATTACAATCCAACAAACTAATGGAAAGACATGTAAAGAGTTATTAAAACTAAACTACCTGATGGAAAGAAATGAAGAGTTATTACAATCCAACA
This sequence comes from Sinohyriopsis cumingii, assembly GCA_028554795.2. Lineage (NCBI taxonomy): Eukaryota > Metazoa > Mollusca > Bivalvia > Unionida > Unionidae > Sinohyriopsis > Sinohyriopsis cumingii. The sequence continues at coordinate 205,406 of JAPYKE020000084.1, forward strand.
GCCTGATAAAAATAAAGGTAAAGAGTTATTACATATTCAACAACCTGATGGAACGAAATGTAAAGAGTTCTTACAATCCAACAGCCTGATCAAAAGAAATATAAAGAGTTATTACAATCCAACAACCCGATGGAAAGACATGTAAAGAGTATTACAATACAACAGCCTGATGGAAAGAAATGTAAAGAGTTATTACAATCCTACAGCTTGATGAAAATACAGGTAAAGAGCTATTTCATACCCAAGAACCTGATGGAACAAAATGTAAAGAGTCTTACAATCCAACAGCCTGATGGAAAGACATGTAAAGAGTTGGTACAATCCAACAACCTGATGGAAAGACATGTAAAGAGTTGGTACAATCCAACAACCTGATGGAAAGACATGTAAAGAGGTATTACAATCCAACAACCTGATGGAAAGACATGTAAAGAGTTATAGCCTAATAATAAAAGTGATAGATCCCACTAACTAAAAGTTGTAATATGTGATGAGCACATTCAAGATTGATACATCCTAATCTATATTTTGCATACTTAAGTTCTCATTGCAAACTTTTTGAATAAATGTAGAAAAATCAGACAATTTCAATCTCTCCCTGAGGAATAATATATACAGAATAAAAATACAATACTCCCTATCAAATAACAGGAATCACATTTGAATGCCTATAAACAATTTCCTCTTTCATATGGAGACAATCCCAAGTGAATGATGGATTCAAGTCACATTGTCTTAATGGAGACAATCCCAAGTGAAAGATGGATTCAAGCCACATTGTCTTAATGGAGACAATCCCAAGTGACAGATTGATTCGAGTCACATTGTCTTAATGGAGACAATCCCAAGTGAAAGATTGATTCAAGTCACATTGTCTTAATGGAGACAATTCCAAGTGAAAGATGGATTCAAGCCACATTGTCTTAATGGAGACAATCCCAAGTGAAAGATTGATCTGAGTCACATTGTCTTAATGGAGACAATCCCAAGTGAAAGACAGATTCAAGTCACATTGTCTTAATGGAGATAATCCCAAGTGAAAGATTGATTCAAGTCACATTGTCTTAATGGAGACAATCCCAAGTGAAAGATGGATTCAAGTCACAATGTCTTAATGGAGACAATCCCAAGTGAAAGATGGATTCAAGTCACAGTGTCTTAATGGAGACAATCCCAAGTGAAAGATGGATTCAAGTCACATTGTCTTACTCCCTACTCATTTCTCACTCAATAAAGATCAGTTTTCACAATCACATAGAACTATATTTAAATGCTGTAGATGGCTGCATTTTAATGCTATAGGTTGTAGTTTAATGCTGTAGTTGGCTGTATTTTAATATTGCAGGTTGTATTTTAATGCTCCACTTGGTTGTATGTTAATGCTGTAGGCTGTTATATTTTAATGCTGTGTGTTGTATTTTAATGCTGTAGTTGGCTGTATTGTAATGCTGTATGTTGAATTTTAATGCTGTTGCATTTTAATGCTATAAATGATCATGGTTTAATGCTGTATGCTGTATTTTAAAGCTGTAGTTGGCTGTATTTTACTGGTTTATGTTATGTTTTTAAAGCCGTACTTGGCTGTATTTGTATTATTTGGGCTGTATTTTAATGCTGTATGTTATATTGAAATGCTGTAGTTGGTTGTATTTTAATGCTGCAGTTGGATGTATTTTGCTGCTATATGTTGTATTTTAATGCTGTAGGTTGTGTTTTAATGCTGTAGTTGTTTGTATTTTAATGCTGTAGGTTGTATTTTAATGCTGTAGTTGGCTGTATTTTAATGCTGTATTTTGTATATTAATGCTGTAGTTGGTTGTATTTAATGCTGTAGTTGCCCATGTGTTAATGATGTATGCTGTGTTTTAAGTCTAGCTGGCTGTATTTTAATGTTTTATGTTGTCTTTTTATGTTGTAGTTGGCTTATTTTAATGATTTAGGTTGTATTTTAATGATGTAGTTGGCTCTATTTTAATAATGTAGGCTGTATTTTAATGCTTTAGTTGGCTCTATTTTAATGCTGTAGGTTGTATTTTAATGCTTTAGTTGGCTGTATTTTAATGGTGTAGTTGGCTGTATTTTAATGCTGTAGGTTGTATTTTAATGCTTTAGTTGGCTGTATGCTAATGCTGTAGTTGGCTGTATTTTAATGCTGTAGTTGGTTGTATTCTAATGCTGTTGTTAACATCCTTTAGAGTTCCAATATTCATCACATTACACTTAGTTGAAATCACTTCAACTACATTTGAATGCTAAATTCTACATCTGCATCACATCATATTGATTTCATAGCTGAAATTACGTTTACAATATCACATAACCATCCACTGCACTGACTTGGATGGGATGTCCTATGTAACAAGATGATTTGATGTAAATGAACTAATATAGTAGACTACACTGGCCTAGAATTGTTTCATTCCAAAAGCCATATGGACTGAACCATCCTAAATATTCCAAACAGGTCAACTTTATTCATTAGTTCAAATTATCAAGGCATTTTGTTTTGTTACAGAGTCATCCATGTAGGCACAATCACAGTGATGTTGACAGATGATTAGTAACCAACATGTCTCCATGAGCATGAGCTAAGTAGAAAACTATTTTCTTATTAGGCTCATCTTGACTTGCATTAGACTTACATAACTTGGTACAAGACTTACATAACTTGGTACAAGACTTACATAACTTGGTACTAGACTCACTCACCATGACTTGGTATTAGATTCTTCTTGATTTGGCACAAGACTTAAATAATTTGGTATTAGACTTATCTTGACTTGGTACAAGACTTAAATAACTTGGTATTAGATGTACATGACATGGTATTAAACTTAGATGACTTGGTATCAGAATTAGTTGACTTGGTATTAGACTTACATGACTTGGTATTGTACTTACATGACTTGGTATTAGACTCACCATAAGTTGGTATTAGACTTCCCTTAACTTCATATTAGACTCATTATTTGTTGCTGTTGTAGGATTTATTGCCATTTTTCACACACAATAGGCTATACATGGAGGCCAGTATTAATGGTGGAGAAAGAACCCAGGAAAACTCCGGAAAAACCACCGACCCACGAGAAGCTACTGGCAATCTTTCTCACATACCCACATTAGCCGAATCTGAGACTCGAACCCATGCAGACAGAGGTGAGATGACAGTGATCTAAAACGAAGAGCGCTTTAGACCACTTGGTCACTTGGAGCCCCAGACTCAATATGACTTGGTATTAGACTTACCTTGACTTGGTACAAGACTTACATGACTTGGTATTAGACTTAACTTGACTCGGTACAAGACTTGCATGACTTGGTATTAAAATTACATCACTTGGTATTAAACTTACCTTGACTTGCTAACAGACTTACCTTGACTTGGCACAAGTCTTACATGACTTGGTATTAGACTCACCATGACTTGGTACAAGACTTACATGACTTGGTATTAGACTTGCCATGACTTGCTATTAGACTTGCTTTGACTTATCTAAACATGGTATTAGACTTACATGACTTGGTATTATATTCACCATGACATGGTATTAAGACTTAATTTCACTTGGTACATGACTTACATGACTTGGTATTAGACTTAACTTGATTTGCTATTAGACTCATCTTCACTTGGTACATGACTTACATGACTTGGTATTAGACTTAATGTGACTTGCTATTAGACTTATCTTGACTTGGTACAAGACTCACCATGACTTGGTAATATAATTACCATGACTTGGTATTAGACTTGCCATGACTTGCTATTAGACTTACATTGACTTGCTATTAGACTTACATTGACTTGGAACAGAGTTGCATGACTTGGTATTAGACTTATCTTGATTTGCTATTAGACTTACATTGACTTGGTATTTGACTTACATTGACTTGCTATTAGACTTACCTTGAATTGCTATTTGACTTACTTTGACTTGCTATTAGACTTACATTGACTTGCTATTTGACTTACATTGACTTGCTATTAGACTTACATTGATTTGGTATTATACTTGCCATGACTTGCTATTAGACTAACAATGACTTGCTATTTGACTTACATTGACTTGGTACAAAATAGACTTACCATGACTTAGTACAAGACTTACATGACTTGGTATTAGACTTGCCATGACTTGCTATTAGACTTACCTTGACTTGCTATTAGACTTACATTGACTTGCTATTAGACTTACATTGACTTGGAACAGAGTTACATGACTTGGTATTAGACTTATCTTGATTTGGTATTAGACTCACCATGACTTGGTATTAAGACTTGACTTGCTATTAGACTTATCTTGACTTGGTACATGACTTACAAAATTATGCAAAATTCTTTTTTCTTCCATTTCAGTAACCATGACCTTTAGCCTTTCAACTCCAATAACAGTAGAATTAAACCTTACCAAAAGAGTAAGCCATCTACAATCTTTGTTGAAGATATATGGTTGAAAAATGCCGTTTTTGCACAGAAACTATTTTTTTTTAACCTGCAGAGTCTCTGACCTTAAAATCAATAGGATTCTTCTTTACCCCAAGTACATGACATCAACTAAGTTCGGAACAAGTAGGTCATGTAAAGCAAAGTTATACATTTATTACAGAAATGAGAAATGCAAAATATGGATGAATAGATAAGTTGTATGCAAATGCGTTGACTTTTGGAAGGTGAATAAATGTTTTAAGTTATGGAAGGTGAATGGAAGGTGAATAAATGTTTTAAGTTATGGAAGGTGAATAAATGTTTTAAGTTATGGAAGGTCAATAAATGTTTTAAGTTATGGAAGGTGAATAAATGTTTAAAGTTATGGAAGGTCAATAAATGTTTTAAGTTACGGAAGGTCAATAAATGTTTTAAGTTATGGAAGGTCAATAAATGTTTTAAGTTATGGAAGGTCAATAAATGTCATAAGTTTTCCTGTTAGCTTTACCTTCACACCAGAATCTTTTAGCATCATGATTGCTTGTTCCAAGGGAATCCAGCGGGCAGGTTTTTCCTCCCCCCAATGCGACTGTTCTGATGCTAATTCAAAAATTCTTCTTTTCAGTGTTTCCAGCATGGGATCACTCTGGGTGTTATCAATGACAATATCATCCATCAGGTGGCATATTGTTGGCTTGTCTTTCAAAATGTAGCGGAGGTCCTTAAAGTACTTTTCAATGACATCTTTTCGAGATTTCTGTAAATAAAATGAATTAAACTGTGATCATTGCACATGCATGCAGATTTTTGAGTGTCATTTACATTCTAAATCAAGCATACTAATGACCACTGCTGCTTATTTATTAGCAACATGACATTCTGTGTATCAATCTATCTATTGTATACTTCTCTGTCAGACTGTTTACTTTTAATTGTCTGTCCCTCCACATATGCCTGCACTTCTCTCTATTTCAATCTATCCTAAATATAGCTATCACCTTCATATTAAAACCACCTGTCTCCATAGACAATACATATCAATTATTGTATTATTTCAGTATTCACTCTTTTCATAATTATTTATTCAAATATAGGAATTCAGTAATTCAGTACTAAATAATGCATTTCTACAAGTAATGAATACTGTTATGTTGAGTTTCATTTTCATTTTAATTTCACTATTTCTCCCTTAAAATGTCCTAATCAATGGTCATGGCCAAATGATGTTGTCTTGTCAAGAGCTAATGCCTCTATGAAACCCCTTTAAACTGTGTTTCATGCAGAAGTCTATCAGATTCATATTCCTTGAAAACGAGCAAGTCCAATAGTATTTTGTAGAGAGCTTGGGACCATGAACCTCAAAAATGTTTAACCTCTCTATAAAACATAAATTGTCCATGTTTGTTAATGCTGTCTAATGAGCAACATGATCTCAAACACACTTGACAGGATGCAAAGCCTACTTCAAAACTCTGGTAAGGAGATATAATAATACTAATCTGTGTTGATGTCCATTAAAAAATTCCACACCTACTAATCAGGTGTTCTGGTGTTACTTAGTCTTAGTATATTACCATGACTGACAGTTCGTTCCTCAAATAAATGAAACTAGTATTCAAGTCTATTCTAGAGACAACATTCATGGATGAGGAAGACAAACATATGGAACTAAATATTTGTCCATAGTGATCATAATGAGTCTGGGATATTAAAGCCTGATGATGTGTCCATATTGATCGTAATGATAAAGACATTTTAAAACCTGAATAGGTGTCCATGTTGATCATAATGAATCCGGGATTTTAAATCCTGAGTAATTGTCCAATTTTCATTTCAGAAACTGTTTTAAGATCAGACAATGGGACTTGACTTGATGCTGTCTCTATAGACATCAACAAAATGTAAATCGTATCAATTCAATTTTTATTACTTTCAATAAATCCTTTCAGACTTTCCTCTTCATATCCTCAAATATAAGACAAAAGAGAAAACTATACAATAGGCAAAGCTGTGTATACCAACTTTAAGTAAATATTAATGCAAATTTTAAGAATTACATTCTAACTTAATATACCTCTGAAAGCTTATCCACATGTGTGCCAACCAGAATCACATGAGGAATGTTGGCATGAAGTGATGGTGCACAGGTGTGTATTGAGTTCATCCAAATCTCAACCAGGTCTGAAGAAAACAGAAACTACTTACTATATAACTGTATCAAGTAAATAATGATAATAATAATAATTTTAATTTCTAGATGAATTTCCTTATGGTCCTCCATTAATAACATAAATTACACAAAAACAAATTCAACAATGTTACATCAAGTCTACAAAGATACAATTAAACTTTGGTGAAAAGTTATGTACACAGGACTGTTACACCCATTTTGGGGTTGACTTTCAGTTCTGCAAGCAAATAAGTATGGAAAAATGCAAATATATTATATTTTACAACTTTTATGTGTTATACCAAATATCTGACAGTTTACAATGTACAAAGTAAATATATTCTGATCAAAGATATAACCAGTTTTTGAACTATTTTGATATGTTTTCCACATTTAATGTAAATAACCAACATCCTTTATCAAAATACACATTAACAATTCATGTAAAAATGCCAATATCCTTTATTTGAATACACATTATACATTTAGCATAAATAGCGATATCCTTTATTCCAGTATACATGATACATTTAGTGCAAACAACACTATTCCTTATTCCAGTATACATTATACATGTAGTGTCAATAACCAATACCATTTGTTCCAATACACATTATACATTAGTGCAAATAACAATACCCTTTACTTTCTTATGCCTTTTTAAAACTTGTGTCAATATGTAATTTTAACGTTTTTTCAAAACAGCTCCCTAGAACTACAGTAGTCTTAGTTTATTACATACAAGCTTCAAGAGAAACCTTTCCCTCTAGCTCTCTGTACACTCCCATTCTCTTGGTTTGTTATTCATGGCTAAAAGCATTCTACTTACCATGAACTTTACATGGTTTTATCCCCTCCATATCAAGGAAACATTTGTCATCTTCTATGAGATCTGTGATTTGCTGATTGAGATCTATGACCAGGAGATACAGTGCACGACTCGTTAGAAATGTTTGATGAGTCGTTTAGAAGGCATACTGCCCTGCAAAATCCCATATTGACAATGCTGCATATTTCACTGTATCCTTCTCTAGTTTGTCGGCATGTTCATTTATCAAATGGATGATTTCCATCACTACATCCTTCTTCTTCTCTTTCTCACTGGACTTTGCTTTACTCAGTGGAACAGTTTGTTTGGTCTGAATGTTCCACACCATGTCCACCATCCACCTTGGTAACGGACAATTCTGCTGTCTGGGAGTATTCTAATTTAACTTCTTGGTCTGGTATTGGACTAGTTGATGTATCATTGCTATGAGTTATGTCATCTTCAGAAGCTGGTTCCCTTTGGGAGATATCGTCTCTATGACCTTCTTGTTCCTGGCTGACAGCGGACAGCTGATCTGGTCCAGACAACAGTTTCATCAGCCGTTGAAGTCTGGACAATTGATCAGAATCTTGCAAAAGAGAAAACGTAACATGTCTGTGTCTTAGATATATATATACACACACACTGTCCAAACATTGATCTTACCATATCACCTTGCCTCAAAGGATGTACCAATTTGCCCCTTTCAAATTTGCTTCATAAATGTCACATATATAATGGTTACCTGGCATTAAGCAGTCATTGTGAGTTGGTTGGCTGTTTTGTGCCTCAGCAACATTTCTCTGCAAGATAGGCTATATATATGGTGGCCATTATAGATGGTGGAGGAAGAACCAACAGGAAATTACTGGCAGCTTTCTCACTTAAACCCGCCCAGACAGCTGAGAAGGCAATGAGCAGTAAAGTGAAGCGATACTGACTACTCTGCCAGTGCAATTAAATTGAACTTTTGCTTTACAAGGAAATCATTGTTTTCATAAAGAAAATTCATGTGAATCAATGTGCATTTATTACTACTGAAAATGATCAGTGCAATTAAACTGAACTTTTGCTTTACAAGGAAATCGTTATTTTCATACAGAAAATTCATGTCAATCAATGTGCATTTATTATCTCATACTTATGCCCTCATGTACTTTACCTTCTTATTTAAATCACAGGGTGTGGCATTAGAAATCATTCTTTTGGTCTTTTTATTTGTCTGCTTAAACTGGCATACAACAACATACTGTTTACACAGTTTATGATTGAATAATACACATTAAACAATTTTGTTGATAGTGTAAGTAGAATAATGATATGAGATAAACCTCTGTATAGAGGCCATCTGTGTAATAAGGCCAATTTTGCATTTTCCCATACCATGTCTTGATCTTGTCATGCTGGAAAACAAGTCCAAAAATGAGATTCAATCCTGAGGCAGCAACTGTAAACATTTTGTTCAACTAAAACGTTTATAAAGTTTGAGTGAACCTTAATCACTTTCAGTAATTTCAGAAACTACAGTTCCACTTGATTATTGCTACCTCTCAACCTGATTTAATCTTTAAAACAAAAATAAATTCATGTCGGCTGCTACAACCATAGGGCTCATATCACTGCTTATAATTTGCGAATCATGTGTACGGTGTAACATAATACAGTACATGGATGACTGATATTTAACTTGTAAGCAATGATATTAATCTCTGTGGTGCTGGCAGTGATCATATTTCCCATCATGTGAGGTGAACAAATAAACACATGATATCCAATAGACTTATGGTCAATCTGTACTCAAGCTGTTTCATACCCAGTAGAAATTGGTCGTTTCGTACCCAAGGTGATGGTCATTTCATACCCAAAGTGATGGACAATTCGTACCCATTATTGCACACGGTCAAATATACTATAATGTCATATTTACCACTCCCTCTCTAATTACAAATCTATATTTTCTCAAATAAACTGTTCCTGCCATACTAATTGCACGAGTAAAGCAAATCCACAAAAAAATTGCCCTAGCACTGATAAAAAGTTGTATTCTTTTCACTGAATAGTAGCATCTATCCATCTATCTATCCATCTATATTCACATTGCAAAAAAGGACAAAGCTGACCAGGTTTAAATAATTGAATAAGTCCTTTCCTTTGCAGTAATTCAAATCAACAAACTTTGCCATTTTTGGGGTTTTATTCAGTAATGACTATCATGACTGAAACAATTACAAATGTTTAGCCACCAAAGGCAACTACAAATTTGGTGATCTTTTAATAATGGGCTGAAATCAGATAAAAAGGTGTTGCTTAATTAGGTTTGTCGTTTCCAATGACCAGTACTGGTATTATTGTGCAACTTTTGTCGACTTGTTGCTCAATGGTACTCAAACTGTTGACCTTGGTAAACAATCCTGACTGACAAGAAATTGTTTGTAGACTGCCAGCAACAAAAATTTGAACAATTTCAACAATCACAAGAAGCTCACACATTAGTGCATACATGCCAACTATTACGCTTTTTTACACTACATTATGCCTTATGCGTATCTGTGCTCGGATTATGCGTTTTCGGTATATCCCCCTCCCAAATAAATTAATAATCTGTTTTCTCATGCAAGCGCCTTTGGACGCCTCTACTCCATTCGCATACAAGCGCTTTTTGATGCCTCTACACCATTCTCATGGAAGCACCTTTCGATGCCTTTTATAAGCATCAACCGTATTGAGCAGGTTTTCGTAGCGCCACCTCAGGGAAAACACCTATTAGATATTACATTCAGTGCTGTGAATGACCATTACATCAGATCACGTGGTCGCTGTTATGCTCTGGTCGAAATCTTCTATTTAAAGTAACTGGGTCGTATTCTCCACTCTCACTCACTAAGAATAGTTATGTCGGTCCCGTGAATGCAGAGAATAACCTTTGAGTACAACTTAAATGCTCATATGTATAAAGTAATGGACTAAAAATTATACATGTGCAGACATTTAGATAGCCTTTCCAACATTGTGTCAGTTTACGGAAATTGGATTATACAGGCAAAACAAATGGAACAGTAAAGTTAAAACAAATTCTGTCATCTAATGGATTTGGCTGTATGTTGGTAGTTAAGGACTGGGTGATAGATACACTTTTCTAGCTTTGTTCAGACAATGTCCTCTTGACGGAGACGGGGAAAGTTGGCCACAGGGAATTTTTTTTTTTCAAAGAAAGCCACCACTACCAGTCAGCCCAGCAGTGTACACAACCAGCCCCATAGCCTACCAGCCAGCCTCGCCACCATTTAATACCACCTAACAAAGGTAATCATAGATTAATCAAAAGAGGAATAGTAAGTTTTTTTAACCTTCAGGTACCATTATTCTGTGCCATTTTTCAAATTTCTATTAACTCTACATCAAATCTACTTAATTAACCCATAACTATTTTAAAACATCACCTATTTAACCTTTAAACTTGTAACTTACATTAATATAACGCTATTTACCAAATATTCAATCATTCCTACCAGTTAAGAAAATTGATCTGATAAGTTGAAATAATGTTCAGTTAAAAATGCAACAGGCGCTAGGAACCATGTTAGCACCCACCTGGATGGTATTCTTACATGCTAATAATTATCGTTAACCACGGAGATTTACCGTCATGTGAAATAAAAACAACAATTCAATATCAATATAATCAATTTCAATCGATCATAAAATCTCTTAAATCAATATTAATCAAAATTGAATAACTATTTAAATAAAACACTAATAAGAGTATAATTATCAAACTTAAATCTAACATATAAAGTAAGTTCACTGAACAAAGAACATAAATTTTACTAATCCTGAATAAACTAGATGCACGCACTAGGTTCTCAAGATTACAGATTTGGCATCTTTTTCCAAAACCTCCCCAGGCTATCAGATTAGACAAAGACGTAGGAAGGGATAATTGGCTCAAACAGTTGAATCAACTGATATCGAGATCATAAACACTAGGTACCATACTAACATCCGCCATAGCAGCATTACCTCACGACAATAAAACTATTGTAAACAAAGTGAGTATATCTGCAACGGGCCATTGAAACATATAACTAACTGTAATATATTCAAATAATCCAAATATTACCATACCCTATATTATATTAACTAAACCCAAGTAAAAACAATAAATAAATAACATATAAATACTTTAATGACAAACTAACAAATAAATAACAAAACTAAAAGTAAAAAACTAAACACTCAAACATGTCTAAACCAGAACCAACATATAAAACCTCATTCAGGAACTTTAAGTTGGATAGGAGAAAAAACAACTACTCAAACAAAATGGCCAAAACCCCAACACCAAACAGGACCCCTAATGACCCCTGTCGAAGCCACCAAAAAACTACGCCAAACAATCAACCCATAACATATAGTGGGAGCAGACACCAACCCAACCACCACCACTGACACCCTGGTCAGAACATTAAATTTTGCAGTCACAAGGCTACCACCCCCCACAGACAAACTCACACAGGCTAGCTGCATTTCAAACCACAAGTAGTAGTCCAAACTCAGTTCCTCCCTTTATCTCACATGTCACTTTTCCCAAATTACACCCGAGTACAGGACCAGAAAATATTGACTTAGACGACACACTCCCGATTTTAATTAATGACTCAGCAAGGACAGATATAACACAAGTGAAACCCTCGATAGACGAAATCAACCAAAATCTTTCATTAACACCCACTGGAAAACCATGAATCACAATCAAAATTACCAAAACAAACATGGATAAGGAAACTGATAACCCCCACCCCAACCTACAAAAACCAAAACCCAGGAAAATCATACAGCAATATAATCAATCTCTCAATCAGCAACCTCACAATCTGACACAACTTTAAAACACAACAAAGTAAGGAAACCATTCATTGCAGCCAAACCCCAGGGCCATCAAAAGACACCAAAACCATAGAACAAGAAGAACAAAGGGAAATGGCAGAATTCTTAGATAGTTTAGAAAGTCGATTCGGGAACAAAAAAGTGAAAAAACAAGTGACTAAACAAACATACTTAAGTAGAAGTAAGCTACCCATGAAAGAACTAAAGAAAGAAATGCAACCCATAACAAACCCACTAACACTGACTAACCATGAGCGAAATCAAACCAAAATAACCATAAACAACACTAACGAAAAGGAATTAAACAGGAAAACCCAAAATCAGAAACCACAAAAACCAAACCAATTACCAAAACACCAAACAGATAAACAGGGGACAAATTCAGACACCAAACCAGACCCAAAACCTACCCCAAAAACAAAGAAAAACCCAAGGCATAGGCAAAAATTTCACTCCATCAATCTCACAATCTTTATCTCTAGCAAAAACTCAAAATTCATCAACTTAAACCAAAATAAGATAGCAAGCGCACTTACAAACGCCCACAGACGGCAGTTCTCAATCACAGAGGCCCACGGATGGGAGTTCTCGTTCATCAGACCCAACACAAACTATATAATAATCTGGTGCAGCACAATCCAACAAGTAAATAAGTAAATGGAAATTGAACAAACTGCAAAAATTAGAGTTGCTATAACTAGACATACGGCACTAAAAGGAAACATTGGAAGCAGGAAACCTACACTAACTGCAAACACTAGTACTGAGCTCAATCAAAACACAACCAAAAACAGTACAGCAACAGTATACAAAAAAAGTCCTTAGGCTGCCCAGAGAACAACAACTCAAAACAATCAAACACCTCGAAGAAGACTTTGAATATTACGGGTTTAATATAAACAGGACATACAAACTCAAACTCAAGAATTCCCGAAAACAGGAAACAACAATTGCTATAACCAAATACCCACCCAAAACCAATGGTAAGATTAGGTCCCTATGGAAAGCTATACAAACTGGAAAACTACAAAAACAAACCATGCTTTTGTGGAAACTGCAAAGTGTGGGGCCACTTCACTAGCTCTTGCAAAAACAATTCAAAATGCGACCACTGTGGGGGTACACATAAGAAGCAGTGTAGGAGGAAAGAAATTAAATGTGCTAACTATACAGGACCTCACCACCCTAAATCATATGAATGCCCCCTAAGTGCGTGTGAATTTGCTATAGTACAACATATGGATTTGAACCACACATCATAAAAAGAAGCAAAACTAAATATCATTCAAAATCTGTAAACCCCAACCCCGTCAAAAAACAAATTCAGAACTTAACATTGCCACCAATCAAACAAAACAGACCCAACAAAAAAACACTAGCCAAAATGAGAATAAAGAAACCAGAAAACTAACATAAGCAAAACAGCACCACCCAAACCAAGCACACCCCCTACAATAACTTCTAGTAGGCATTATAATAATAATCATGCACCCAGATATCAAACAAACAAAGTACCCAAATCCACTAGCACACCAGAGCAAAGGAATAATCAAGCCACCAAATCAAATAGGTACTCTACAAATGTTGTCCTTCAGTTCATTAGTGAAATAATAGCATTGTACAAAATACAAAGAATGATCATGTCCCAATCGACATGACTCATCAAGTGCTAACCAAATTAATAACAGATTATTTCCCAATCAAAACTAGAGATCATAATAAACCATACCAACATCATAACAGTAGTAAATATCAATAATCAATATGTATCCCACTCAACATAAATGCTTGATACTGTGGCAGTGGAACTGCTGCGTGATCATTAAGAATATCCCCGAGCTAATCCCAAAAATAAACTCTGACAAATGTAAACCTGACATTATCTGCTTACAAGAAACAAATCCAGTACTGCCTTCACTAACTGATGTTATTATTAATACTGCTCTCTCATCCGGAAATTCATTTTTCAAAACTGCCATTGTAAAGCCTCTGGACTGGACTATTGTAACTGAATTCTGTATGGTTCATCTCAATATCTGCTCCAGAAACTTCAAAAAGTTCAAAACACAGCTGTTTGGATCATACTTAGAGTACCACGATCAGAGCACACCTAACCACTGCTCTGTACCTACACTGGCTATCCATTTGATCCAGAATCAAACACAAAATTTGTTCTCTGTGCTACGTTTCACTGTCGAACTCTAGTCCAACATACCTATCCGACCTCACCCATGTGTACACACCCGCAAGATACTTACGCTCCTCTTCTGACAATCGTATACTCATTATTCCCACTATGAAAACAAAGTCATATGGACAGCATTCTTTTGCATACCAGGTCCCAGCAACGTGGAATGAATTGCCCACTGAACTTAGACACAATGACACAGTGATCACATTCAAGTGTGCACTCAAAACGCACGTATTTTGACTGCAAGAACAAACTTAAAGACCTAATAATGTTTCCTACCTTAAATATTCTCAGCATGTTCTCTTCCCTATGTTTTCTAATTTCATGGTGTTTGTGTTTGTAATCATATCATTATATGTTTTTTATCTTATAGGTGTTGTCTAATGTTGTAAAACGCTTAGAACTTCTAAAGATTAGGCGCTATACAAAGTCCTCATTATTATTATTATTATTAACTCAGGCCTCTAAGACCACCCCAAAATTCCATGATACCCAACCGTATATACTAAAAATAGAACAAATGGTAAATTTAAAGGCAGGCTAACAACTTATATTACTGATTCACTTCAAAACACCTCAGAAGTTACCCCAGATCAAAACCAAGACGTACCTGAACAAATAGAAATTCAAACCATCATGATTAACTCTGGACAGCATACTATAAAACTGTTAAATGTCTATGACCCAGGGGGAGATAATCCAACAGCAATCAATCACTATATGAAAATGACCACTGACAAAGAGGAAAATCTTATCATATACAGGAATTTTAACGCCAATAACATAAGATGAGGAGGAATAACACAAAGCCTAAGAGGAAAACTACTTGAAAAATGGACAAACGAATCCAATCTAGTTATCCTTAACCCTTTACCTCATGCAAGTGTCTTTGGATGCCTCTACACCATTCGCATGGGAGCGCCTTTTGACGCCTCTACTCCAGTCGCATGCAAGCGCCCTTTGACATCGGCTGTAAACATCAGCCATTTTAAGCCGGTTTTCGTAGCGCCACCTTCGGGGAAAACCCTCTATTAGATACTACATTAATTTCTGCGAATGACAATTACGTCATATCACATGGTCACTGTTTATGCACTAATCAATATCTGCTACTTAAAGTAACTGGGTCGTAATCTCCACTCTCCAAAATGGCGGTCGCAGATTTCATTCAGTACTTACGAAGTTTTCACGATTTGAATCACAACAATGAAAGATTCAATAACTTAGGTAAAGGCTCTGATATTGATGTAGGCAGCAATTAGTTTTTATAAGTTATCAAATTCAGATGACTTAGTAATGTAGACGCAGACGAAAAACTTGTAAATTTCAATTATGAGAAATGGCAGCTACAGTTGGTCATGTGGACTCAATGACATGACGGTGAATGAGTTCTCTCAAGATTTTAAAGCATAAAAAAATTCTTCCGTGAAAAATAATTACACAGCTATAACAATCGGACTTTACTCTTAAATTTTTCCACATATAATAGATGTGTACCAAAAATGTAAAATGGTTAAAATTGCTGTTAAATGTAACATACACTACATTGCTTAACAGTTCACAGGCAGGCCTATGCATATGGGGTCGAATAGGTAACAGGTGTTCTATTTATAGCACGCTGCACTTTGTAACTATGCTCTATGAGGTAAAGGGTTATCAATGGAGCAGGAACAAAATTAAACCCCATCAAAGGTGCACTATCAGCAATCGACCTCACCATAGTCACTCCTAAAATAAGTATACCCAGAACAGGAGGACAACAACTTAAACCCACTGTCCCATGTTGGAACAAAAAAAGTAAAGTAGCTCAAAACACTGAAAAAAAGGCCCTTAATCAATTTAAACACATAGGGAACTCCAATGAGTTTAAGATTTACAAAAATAGGGAAAAAGAAATAAAAATAATCCAAAATGCAAAAAAAAAGTCCTTGCAAGCCTTCTGCTCTAACATAAACTTCAAAACCAACGCAAAACAGGTATGGGAGAAGATAAAAGCAATAAAGGGGAAACGCAAGCAACCAACTACCCATTTGACTGGAAATCTAACCAACAAAGAAAAGGCACACTGCTCAGCATCACACTTTGCAAGCATGAGCAGCAACTCCAACCATACCCAAAAATTCCAAGAGCACCACCAAAATGTAGAACAAAAGTATCCAAACCTATTCTCCGACCTAGGATCCCAACAATCTATATTAAACGAGGACTTCACAATAGCAGAATGGACAGCTGCACTTGCTCAGAAAAAGGCAACCTCATCCGGAGAAGACCAACTTGGCTATGAAATATACAAACACATCCCAGAAAACATAACTGAAATCATATTAGATCTACTTAATAATAGCTGTCAGAAGGGCCAACTACCCAAAAGTTGTGAAAAAGCTATCGTCATTCCAATACCCAAACCTGACAAAAACCCAAATGACATCAATGGATATAGATTCATATCTCTAACTGACAACATATGCAAAATAATGGAAACAGTGATTAATGGCAGACTAAAATACCATCTAGAAAACAACAACTACATTGCAGAAACACAAAGCAGCTTTTGCAACAAAACATCCACCCAGGACCAATTGTTCAGACTCAAAGCAAGCATCAAGCTAGCATTTAATGCAAAACGCAAATGCAATAGACATCTAATCGCAGTATTTCTCGATCTAGAAAACCATTCAATTTGGTCTGGACAAAAGGTGTTATTGCAAAACTTAATCTATACAAATTCACTGGCTGCATACATAAATGGATAGCAGACTTCCTAACAGATCGGAAGATATTGACAAAAGTAGGGGATCAATATTCAGATATATATGACCTAGAAAACGGTATGCCACAATGTAGCATGGTTAGCCCCACTTTATTCAACATCATGGTAAATGACCTTGACACTATAATTAACAAATATAAGGTAGATCTATCCCAATTTGCTGACAACAGTGGGATCTGGAAAGCAGCCAATCCAAACAGCAAAACAGTCATAGGGAAAATACAAGATGTGTGCGTGATGTGATTTTGATTTTTAACGTAGCTTTAACAATTTTTCAGCCATATCACTACGATGTCTTCAATGTGGCAGTTCATAGTGATGTCTAGCACTGGGACATCATGCCACAGACATGTAGCATGATGTCCCACCCAGTCACATTATCCTGACACCAGGCCGACCAGTCCTAACACTAACCTCTTAATGCTGAACGCCAAGCAAGGCAGCTGTTAGTACCATTTCTGTAAGTCTCTGATATGACTCGGCCGAGGAGTGAACCCACGACCTCATACATCTGAGGCAGACGCTCAAATACAAGATAGTCTTAACCAAATAGGTCAGTGGGCAGATAAATGGGGTTTTATAATATCCAACACTAAAACAGAAGCCATTATGTTCTCGCCACACAACAGAAATACCATAGAATACCCTAAACTACACATACAAGGGAAAATAATCAAACTTGTCAAAATAGCCAAATTCCTAGGAATGTTCCTTGACGAAAACCTAACATGGAAACACCACATTAAAGAGCTCACCCAAAAATGTAAAACTGATCTAAGTCTATTAAGAAACCTCAAGGGAACTACATGGTGGGTCAACCAAGAAACGCTTTTAACGATATATAAGGCACTTAAAAAGACAAAAATAGATTATGGATGCCAAGTCTATGCATCAGCTAACCAAACATTACTTAGTAAACTAGATTCCATACAATATAAGGCACTAATCATTTGTACCGGAGCACTAAACTCAACCTCCCTAGAAGAGCTCCAAATACTGACAAGAGAACTACCACTGCAACTAAGAAGAAACGAAAGCATATTAAGATATGCCGCGCAAGTTTCGATCCACAAAACAAACCACCCCACCAGGAAAATTATTAAAGAAAGTAATATCCCTTTCATTAAAAAAGACTGAAACCACAACCGCCTGGTGCGAAAGAAATTTATGAACTAACTAAAGATCTTATCCTACCCACTCTACAAGCTGAACAATGCAGTTACCCTGACCCAACACCATGGACGGGAGGTAACCCTAACTGTAACAAAATAGCCCTTACTTATGGCAACAAAAAAGACCAGGTACATGATATAAGCTCAAATATATTAGCCGATACAGAATAAAAATACACAGGGTACACCAAGATATACACTGATGGCTCAAAAAATGACAAAACTGCACAAAACTGCTGCGGCAATAGTAAACCCTGAAACGAACACAGAATTCAGAACTAGATTACCCGACACCTGCTCCATTTACACAGCCAAATTCTGGGCCATTACTGAAACTTTAAAATGGATTCAACTAACAAACACTAGACAAGCAGTTATCATTAACGACTCCCTTAGCATCATCAACTCGACTAAATCAAACCACTCTATCACAAGAAGCAGCTTCCTGAAGGAAACCAACCACTTAATTAAACAAATGCTAAATAACAAACATATAATAGAGTTCATGTGGGTGCCCTCCCATAGCGGACTAGCAGGTAACGATAAAGCAGACCAAGTAGCTAAACAATATCTCCATGAACCCAACTCCATAACATTATACTACAGCATCCAAGAATTGTATAGCATCATCAGAATTAAAATTGACAATAAGTGGCAACAACAATCGGATAGCAGCAAAAAGGGATGCAAGCTATACTCCATACCAAATAAGGTCGCAAGACATACCAACCCAAAAGAACTTGTTATAAGTCAGGATCAAAAACTGATCAATAACATACTAATAGGCAAAACTAAATTAGCCTGCAGCTTTGGGACATATTTGACCATCAACATAAACTCAAATGGCAAATGCACACACTGTCCACTCCAAGAAGATTTAGAACATGTTTTTAACACCTGCCATAAGAATGGAACTGAAAGAATTAGGTTTAGGACTAAACAACATAAAATAGGGTCCCCACTGACCTATCCAGATTTCCTTGAAGAACAAAACTTAAATAAGGATATTACTTACAAAAATATTATAAACTTCCTCACCGACATTGGGAAAAAAGGGGGGATTTAAACAAAACTATATGACCCGCTAAACAATAAATAAATACCATTCAATTAATTACAACTAGGGGACAGGCTAACAATCTAAATATAAGGAACAACAAGACCAGATGTCTTTGACATGTCTTAGCGACCCGAGTATTCGGCAAAGATATCTGTCTTATCAAAATAGAGTTATCCTGAAAATAACATCACATAAATAACTATCCACAAGCCAGGATAATAATCAAAACAAAACGAGTCCCAGCCTACCAAAACTAGTAGACAGGCTAACAAACTTAAAATTAGGGAATAAATAAGAACAAATGTCTTTGAAAAGTCTTAGCGACCCGATTATTCGGCAAAGATATCTGACTTATCAAAATAGATTTAGCCTGAAAATAAAATAACATCACACAAATAAAACAAAATAGAAGCAATTATCATAACTAGTAGACAGGCTAATAAACTTAAATTTAGGAAATAAGTAAGATCAGAGCTTCTTGACATGTCTTAGCAATCCGAGTATTCAGCAAAGATATCAGTCTTAATCAAATAGACTTTGCCTGAAAATACAATAACAACATTCTAATAGCTTCATCCAAAAACCTAAGAAAATAAATCGAACATAAAGATAGATTCGCAAGTACTTAGCCCAACCATAAACCTTTAAAAAAACATAATTAATGATTTATTTTTCTAGGGCACCAAAATCATACAACATGAAATTCAGTACACTAACATCTTTTCCTACCGCAAGGTGACCACAGATTATCTGTAGTATAATAAATGCAACTGCACTAAGGCACAACCTCTCCTCGAGGCACTAAAAACAATTACAACACCTAGATAAGACCTTAAAATACTAGAATATATAAGGTGGTCTACAAAGCCAAAGACCATCAGGTCCAGCTGCACAAGGCGGCAAAGCCTATCAAGACAGGAAAACTTACTATAACCCCAAAATTAATACCTATAAGGTGGTCCAAACCCAAAGGACCATCGGCCCAGCTTGCACAAAGCGGCACACCATCAAGCCTAGGAAAGTTTAAATAACCATACACAAATGGGTGAACCCAAACCAAGAACCACTCCACCCAAATCAGATTCAATCGATAAAGTTTAAATAACCCTACAGACTATTACTAAGCAATCACTAGTGCTGTACTATCATTAAAAAAAAAACAGCACAGAATACATCTCCACAACTCCGTCATGATGGCAATTCATTAACCTTTTGGCAAAGGAGTCAAAAGTTTTTACCCTGGATAAACCAAGGTGCCTTCCTAGTGAGCAGGCTCCTCCCTGACCGAACCTTCCTCCTCACCACCGCCGGACATTAAATTAAGAAACGTGCATAGCACATATTAAATACATGAAGGGAGAGGCAGTTTTTCCTTCTTCATGAACAATTAATTAACCCTCTGCATGGAAATAAAAGCCTAGGTGTCCCAACGTGACCTCATAGTGGCGACCAATCGCTACTGACATCACATACTGCTTGGCTGTCACCTAGCGCAGCTAATGCAGACTGAATTGCTACCTTTAACTCAAGTGTGTGCTGGGTCTATCCCCACTCGAGTATAGCCTTACATTCAGGTCGCTAGTAGGGTCTATGAAGCCAGTCATATTGACCCAAGACCTGATGGCTGAATTAAAATAGTGTCTTTTATGCACTGTAATGATTGGGGGATGTGGCTCTAGTCTGCTTATGGACATTAACCAGACGTACATGCCCGTTTGGGCAAAAACGTCTATAATTTAAATGATCAGTACTTACTCGAGTTTTCACGATTAGAATCACAACTATGAAAGCTTCAATAACTTAGGTATAGGCTCTGATATTGATGTAGGCAGCGCTTAGTTTTTATAAATTATCAAATTCAGATGACTTAGTGATGTAGGCACAAAGAACTTGTAAATTTTGAGTATGAAAAATGGCAGCTACAGTTGGTCACGCGGCTTCACTGACTTGACGTTGAATGAATTCTGTCAAGATTTTAAAACACATAAAAAATTCTTCCATGAAAATCAATTACACAGCTATAACGATTGGACTTTACTCTTAATTTTTTCCATACATAATAGATGTGAAATAAAAATGTAAAATGGTTAAAATTGCCGTTAAAAGTAAAATACACTGCACTGCTTAACAGTTAAGAGGCAAGCCTATATGTATGGAGTCGAATCAGTAACAGGTTTTCTGTTTATAGCACACTGGTGGATGGACAGATGGCGGTGATAATCTTATGTACAGATATTGGTGGATGGACAAATGGAGGTGATAAGCTTATGTACAGATGTTGGTGGATGGACAGATGGCGGTGATAAGCTTATGTACAGATATTGGTTGATGGACAGATGGCGGTGATAAGCTTATGTACAGATATTGGTGGATGGACAGATGGCGGTGATAAGCTTATGTACAGATATTGGTGGATGGACAGATGGCGGTGATAAGCTTATGTACAGATATTGGCGGATGGACAGATGGCGGTGATAAGCTTGTACACTGGCAGAACATATTTATACATCCCCTTGCTATAATGGGAGGGGATGAAAAAGTTGCATTTCAAGTTCTGTCAAAATGTTTAAATTTATGTCAGTAATGCCTTTGGTAGATACACGAGTAATTTTGCATAAATGCATTACCCCAGACACACCAAAAATGTACACAGGACTGTGCTATAAGATTGCTGGCCTTTAGCCATACATGGCTGCAAATACGCCTATTCTATGATCAACTTACTTTTCTAATATGCATTGTCCATATGACACGATAGCTCTTTGAATCAGATTTGGAATATGTCCTGTTTTTTAATAAAATAAGGACTGCAAATAATATCTAAACCACTGAGATGTGCCATGCCATATAAAGTCTTCCTTCTGACAATCAAAGGAACATACCTCAAGGTATCATTAAAATATACTGAAAGTCATCTCTCATACAAGTTTTCCCCCTGATAATCAAAACAACAGTCTTCAAGATATCATTGAAATCTCTCCATTCAGTCTTACACACATCCAAGGTCATTTAGTAACTGTAAAACTGACATTCATAAAATTGGTACACTGAAATGATTAACTAGACTTTCAAGCATTTTCAGGATCTGACTAGGTGTAACATCCCAAAACCAATATATGTCATATGCATCTCAACCATTCCCAAGAAATTTTACCCTGGCATTAACACCCCAACACCAACACTCAATCATTTTCAATATGTGACCCTGGTGTAACATCCCAACACCAATATATGTCATATGCATCTCAACCATTCCCAGCAAATTTTATCCTGGCATTAACACCCCAACACCAACACTCAATCATTTTCAATGTGTCCCTTGTGTAACATCCCAACACCAATAGATTTCATTTGAGTCTCAGCTATTTTTAACGTTTGACCCTGACACAACATCCCAACAAAAATTATATCATATGAATCTCAAGAAATGTCAAGATCTGACTTTAGTGTAACATCCCAACACCAATATATGTCATATGAATAAGACGAAGAACATAGGCTGTTGTATATTTGTTCATGTGATTACACAAAAAGTCCACAAATAGGGATGGTCTACCATCAAGGTGTACATCTGTTTTTAGTGATTACACATAAGGTTATCAGTTAATAATGACCTACCTTCAAGTTGTACTTTTGTTCATAGTACCTACACGTAAGATTTATGGATAAAGATGGCCTACCTCCGTGCTGTGCTATCCATTCCCCAGTGTCCAGAGAGATTTTGCAACAATGTTTATATACATCGATTCCCTCTGTGCTCGTCCTCTTGGAAATATCAACTTGATGTCCAAGGAGGCGCTTTGTTAATGTCGTCTTTCCAACCCCAAACTGACCAACCACCATGACTCTGCAGTTATAAACTTTCTCCTTTCCATCTTGCAGAGCCTTTTTGTACAACATAAGGGATTTATTATCCATGTGAAGGATCTCCACAGGAATAAAAGGGCCTGAAAACAGACATTTTCAACAACATATGGATTAAGTGAAAGAAAAATGGAAAACAATTTTTATTTTCATAAAGTTGTAATAAAATTAAGGGGGAAAAAATGACAAACAATATTCACTTTCTTCTAGGTACATGCACTACCAGTAGTGTTAGAAGAATTAGCATTTTACCTCTTTGTACCTTTTCTTGTATATCCATATACAACTGTGAAACATTTTAGCAACATTGCAGGAATAAAGTTTCATTTTGCTGTCATATAGCATACTATTTGTTTCTATATTGAGAATATGCATTGTATTATTTTGGGGTAGTGGGGAAGGGGGATGCTAGGCTAATTTGAGACTTTGCCATTAATAAATAATGTTCCATGAACGAAAAACATGGGAAGTATTCAAAAGGATGTTTAGACGCTTGCAACTTAAATGTTTCATCCAAACAGCCAACTTTTAATCATTCAGCAATAATAACTATTTTGTCTTTACGGCAGCACTCTACATTCAGTATATACTTCTGAGAGAAGGCCGGGTATAAGTTGTTTGTATTGGCAACGTACACATTGGAGATTGTGACTTTAATTTCCCTACATCTGTGGTCATGCCTTAAAAATGTTACTTCAATTTATTCTGTTAGGGAACCATTATTTCCTAGAAAATATGTTTCTTTGGGAATACTAACCCAATCATAATACTTTCAGAGAACTACTACTACCGCTCAGATCA
The DNA here is from genome assembly GCA_028554795.2 of Sinohyriopsis cumingii. NCBI lineage: Eukaryota > Metazoa > Mollusca > Bivalvia > Unionida > Unionidae > Sinohyriopsis > Sinohyriopsis cumingii. The sequence goes on from JAPYKE020000084.1 coordinate 229,555, forward strand.
AGCCCTCCCAGAGACTATGTTTAGCTAAAGGGAACTAAAAATTTTCTGCTGGCCTATGTGACAGTCAGAGAGAGTGATCTCCACTTAGGTATACGACCTGGCGGCAAAGACTGCAAACTTATCTGTTACTACTGAAGCACAAGGCACAGTCTATGGCTGTAACTATGGGGAAGGTGGGAGGGTGTATGTGTATTATCATTGGGTATGTATTCATGAAGAAACATATTTTAACCCTTTAGCTACTAGAGCTGTTGTGCAGTTTCACTACTGCTGTGTGCTATCATATCAGTTACTGAGACTACTGAGGCTGGTTCCATGGCTGAATACTAGAGCATCATCAAGGCTGACTATAGACCAGCAAGTTGTTCTCCAACCTTTTTTTTCTTTGACTGGCGTCTCCGCCGCCAGTCAAAGAAGAAAAAAAAGGTGGAGAACAACTTGCTGGTCTAGGCTGACTACAGAAACTGACAATGAAAACATGCTCACATTTATATTCATTATTTCATTAGTTTTTACTCGATTTCACTGAAATAAAAAACACCTTACCTTGTATAGTGTTTATTATTCATATATTTCCACATTATATTACAGAGTTGAGAGTGGTACCTCTCAAAACAGTCATTATCCATACATAAATGACGATGTATATTCCAAGCTATGCCCACATCTCCGTGATGCAGATTTCATACCATTTCAGCCTCAGGTCTTTCCTTTGGTCCCCCATTTTTCTTGACATAATCGTTTGTTTCTTTCCCAATCTTTTCCACCAGACATTCAGGAAAAAACTCGAGACAAAAACGGTTCTCAATGCTTAGTCCAAGCTTGATTGTTGAACCAACATGAGAATCAAAATCACTGATCTCGAAGACGGCAATGTCATAACTCCATTGTGCAAGTGGGACTATGTCCGCCTCGTCATCCAATTAAACATTACTTGCATCTGGTATTGAAACAAGACTAATATCAATATCCGATCCATTTTCAAAGAATGATCCATTAAACTCTTAGATATCGCGTGCACTGAACACTTTAAAGTTGTTCATATCTGAATCAGAATCCATCTTTGTTTATCTCAACTACACTAGTTTCATAAAGTGCAGAAAATCCCCAACAGTGTGTCTAAATTTAACCAATCAGGTTTCACATTTCTATCAAAATGCTGAGTAAACAGTTCTCTCATTGGCTATGATAATCAAAAATCTGTTAACTCCTGTATTTTCAACCAATCAACTCTTCGTTAACATAGCAGTCCATCCGCATAGATGCGACACTCGGATTTAGAATACTGCTTAACTATACGCACATAAGCAACACTGGGATAGTAAACTAACCTTATCGACGCTGCATATATGCGTCAGTGGGGTTCAGGAGCTATTTACAGATGACGCTAAGATGCAGTAGTCGTAGCTAAAGGGTTAATGGGAAAAATTGGTTTGTTCTCCAGACAAGTTATCCAGTCATAATTCCTTAGGAGAATATGTAAGAGGTGGAAGTAGGTATATCCCCTTACCCATGTGATATTATCCCCAGTCCCCCAAGGTTGAGACAGCTTCTAGATAAACCGGCTGGAAGGGACACCATCTGAAGAGGCACGGTTTCAAAAGGGAAACACCCACCCACCCCAGCAAAATCCAGTGGAAGTAGTCAAGCCGCATCTTAAGAAGTTGTCAATCGATCTAAAAGGGTGAACTGTTGAGCTGGAAATATAGGTCCTACCATTTAGAACTGTGCCCTCTGAGATGTCAAATCTTGACGATAAAAGCCAGAGAGAGAATGGGCACTCTGATCTCCATCCCACAGCCTGAATGATTCAGTTAACAAACAGTTCTGGCTTAAAGCTCACTTGATCGAGGCGTGTTTATTCCACTGACAGATAAGATGAAACGATAATTTTGATGAAATGTGACCTGGTTCTTGCCACTGTCATTACTAGTCACACAACCATGACATCAGGTCCAATAGTCATATGATATCATCAATAAACCCCTTTCCAATGTTTTTGTAGAAAACTTTGAAAATATTAAATAGACATCACATACTGTTTGACAAATTACAAAAGGACACACAATTCTCGACATATTTATTCTGAAAGCAATGACCAGATACCTGTCGATGTTACAACCTGGACAAAGCCAGATTCATCCAGCAGTGAGCTTGTCAAGGTTGTGTCAAAGTAATATTTAGCACAAACACATGTGCTCTACAACATTAGAATGTGGTTTATTGTTGATATCACTTGTCTACTGGTATGCTCAGGAAAAGCTATGTATGGTCAAACTTGTATCTGACACCAGTCATTACTGTGGAAATACAAAAGAAGCAGTTAAGCAAATAGTGGTACTTATTCATGACTGAATAACGTGAACTACAAGTTCATATAAAATGAAGCCTGAAATTAGCTATCACATTAATATCCGTAATGGAGAGCACTTTAAACCACTCGGGGCCCCTAAATATATTGTTGTAACGAAGTTAGTGATGTGGTTATATAGAGAATATCCCTCTGTCTAAAAATTTGACACTCACATGTCAATCTTGGTGCCATATTTGTTCTTGGATGTGTCGATTCGATTGGAAAAAGGGTTTAGTTCATTGATATGTCGACTTGATACTTCAGTGTATTATCTATGAATATTCATGGTAATATTTATTCGGTGCAAATGAAACTGAGACCAATAATATGGTCTAACTTAAGTCACTTCTGCATTAATCTTTTGCTCTCAGATAATGTTTTACAGGGGTTGTTTAAAAGCAGGTTATAAATCTTTCTACTGATATATATATATATATATATATATATATATATATATATATATATATATATATATATATATATATATATATATATATATATATATATATATATATATATATATATATATATATATATATATATATATATAATCGTTTTTAATAAATTGCAATCACAATACTGGAATCTAATTACTTCAATCTGTTAAAATTAATTACTATCACTATCACTGGTCTCAACTACTAACGGACTTTGAAACCAAAAATGTTCTGGTGTAGACGCCCTGCTTGTGCAGTGTTTCTATCATCTACACCACCCTTCACAAGCACAGAAGCTAGAATAAACAAAACTTGGAGACCCCATGACATGGTTCGGATCACCTCTTGTTTTGCAAGAATGGTTTGTCCAATCTGATAAAAGTGAATAGTCTGGTACCTCAGGTGGCTCACCAGAGTATGTGGGCGTGAGTGTACCTGTGGCAATTGATGGAAGAAATGGGGAAGGAGAAACTCTGTTCCTCTCTCTCCTCGATGCCCATGTGTGAAAATAGGGCCAAATGACATGTCATTGCTGAAAATTGACACAGTAAATTATCTGGCAACGAAAATCCCCTTCTCATGTATGCTCCCTAACAGGGTCATGCCAAGATAGTCAACTAAACCAGGGGCAACATTTTTTACTCCTGCTTTCTCACCTCCTCAATTCAACCCCCTAACAGAAATGGAAACCATGGTCTATAGTTGATACAGTTGGCTGGCTATGTGGTTTGTTTGGAAGGATGAATCACAAGCTGGAGCAAACAGAGTAACCTTACAGATCATTTGTATGGTGAGACAGATTAGCCGGCAGTGGAAACAGCATAACAAAAACAATATATGCTTTACAATCTGGCCAGCTAGTGCAATATGTTTTGCATGGTCTGCCCATTTATCGGTACTGTATTGATCAAATTGCAAATCTTCATATCCGGCTTGTTTCCATTAATAATTGTATGCATGTACAAGTTAAAATATTGGAAGTCCTCCTGCCTCATGGGCATGGTGATATATAATTGTCAGTCATCACCCCTCATGCACTAGCAAAGGACACTAGCTTCTCAACATTGGTTACACTCATGACAAGTCAGTGTGAAATTTTCATGTGTATGGTGCAAACTACGATTAATTCTGTCCACGGAAAATAAAACAACAATATTTTTGTCTAAGAGCAAGAAAACTGAACCGTTTGATGTTTTAGAGTCACAATAAATTCAACATTTCATGTTTATTTTTTTCCTTTGTCATCTGGTTGATAGCCAGTAAAAAATTTCCTGAGGTTGGTTATAAACTGTCCTATGCAGCTGAGATATTTTTATAACTATATATACTGCTAGATACACCAAATTTGACCAGTGGACTCGATCAACAAAATGAGCTTTAGCTAGGTCGCCGAACGTGATATCGCCACGAGAATATTCTGGCAATGTGTATCCACTGGATGACAACTCGGTGGAACTGGCATCCAAGGAAATCTTTCCTGCTGAAGCTCAAATAATCCACACCAAAGGAAATGCAAACTATTTTCCTGAATAAAGTATGCACATTATCTCACATTGAGTCCTGTGAGATTGAAGTTTAATTAATGCTTTTAGCTCTCTCTGTGATTCACTGCTGGCCCTGTGATCTATCGACATCTTCTAGTAAACGCCAACACAATCTAGCAGCCATTTATCTGACGATTCTCTTGTAAACGAAGGAGGTTGCCCATGATCTCCTCACATAATACCAGGACCATTAAGACAGTTTTATGTCATGTTATAGGATCATTCACTGATGGCACCACTGACCGTTCTGATAATGTATCATTGCAGTAATATACGCCAAGAGGCTTATAATCTGCAAATTCAGAATAATTATGTATTTTCTCCAAAGATTCCACAAGTAAAATTGCAGTCAATATGCATCACTGGAAGATTTTTTAAAAAATCTAATTTTGATTTACTTATAAAAAATGAATCTGTGGCTACTCTAATATCATCAATGGAAATCAGTTAATCATCGATAACAGGTTTATTGATGTGCATTCTAGCATGGAAGATCTCAATGAGTAAACTGGGGTGGATCACCATCACAGTAACTGATGATGGTGCAGATTGTGATTCCATTTGGTAGGTTTGCATGCTTCCCTATTACAGCGTTTCCCTTTACCCTTATTTGTGCCTCAGGGACCCCCAAAATTTTAATCTGACTCCCAGTTTTGTTACCAAAGTTTATCATTTGTTCAAACTGACCCCCAGTTCTGACACCAAGGGGATTTTTGACTCTCAGACTTTCACCCCCAGGGGACACAATGCTTGTAGCTAACAAACCTTTTGCTGCTGTATATGTGATTATAATACCAAGTTCTGCTTGGTGCATAAACTCGATTGCTTTTACTAATATTATAAACTTACTCAAAAGTATTACCGTGGTAAAATCTAGTAGCTTTTCTTGGCATAAATTTTGTTACACTTGCAGTGCATAGAATATAGCCTGTCAATGCCCATCAGAATTCCTAGTGCAGAATTTTTATCTGCAATGTCGATATGCAACCCATGTGCTTGTGATTTCCGAACATGGACGAGTTTATCCTGGATAATCCATGTCATGCCATCACAATGCCCACCATCATGTTTGACAACAAATTTAATTCTAAATAAATACTTTTTATCACCAACTAAATTATCAATTCATACCCTGTGGACATTCATTGTAGCATCAAAGAAAATACCACCGTGATCTCGGAACACTGACCAATCATGATCTGCACATTTGCGCTTGAACTCATCCATAACCGCTCTGATTTAATCATGTAATTGTAAATCTTATGCTGGGTGATTTTTCTTATTGGCTACACTATCAAAATCAAACCTTGTGGTCAATGGGTTAATGATAGAAAATCTTGCAAATGCTCACACAATTTCTAATGATTTAATCTGATCTCTCAAATTTTCTTTGGCAACCTTTGGTCTCAGAAACTGAACTTTATTTCCAGTTAGCTGAAAATATTTCTACTGCACTAGTTTTGCTACACTCCACTTATTCGTTACATAATTAAGGCAAGGTTTTCTCTATTTAAAGATCAGCCCTGATTATAATAATGTCATGAGCAACAATTTGGTAGTAAGTGGCTTATGAATGGATCAACAATCCCATGTGGCAAACCATGTTGTAACGAGAATTGTGGATATCATTTAGCAAGTGTTTGACGGGGGAGTTTAGGGCCAAAACCATGCATGAAAGGCAGGGTGGGTGTCAGAGGTACAATACTATGATAAACAAAGCGAGGTTGTGGGTGCCACAATAAAAGACACTAAAGATTTTCTCTTGAAAGAAAACCCATTATTAGAAACCAATCATGTATAATTATGAGACAAATAGCCTGGATGTGATTAGACATTGTTGTCTGCGAAGACATCTTGGCTTGAATAATAATGCTAGTTACCTCATGATTGGTGCCAGGAGCACGAATTATCTCTCGCTCAGATTTGTTTATTAGTGTTGTAAGGGTAAAACAAGTTTTGTTATTAACCAATATAGTGATAAAATTGATAATCGTTTAGAAAATCTTCAGGCCATTAAACAAGAGAATAACAAATGGGGGATGTTCAGGCAATACAAAAAGATTGTGTGACAACTTTGTTCTACAAATTTACAGAGACGAAAGAAGAGAATTTCCATCAATATCCGCTGCTGGAGAATATTTGAACTTTCATCCAAATACAGTAAAGTGTAGTTGTTGGTAAATAAAAAAAAAGATTTCAGTATATACAAGATAAAACAGGCATGTAATGTACTGTATTCTTTCAAACAAATGAACCAATACCAGGACCCCATGAACTGATCTACACTGCACTGCTAAAAATAACATGAAATACCAGTGATGTATTTAGTTCAATGACCTGATATAAATGACATGAAATTCCAGTGATGTATTGAGTTTAATGACTTGATATAAATAACATGAAATACCAGTGATGTATTTAGTTCAATGACCTGATAAAAATGACATGAAATTCCAGTGATGTATTGAGTCTAATGACTTGATATAAATGACATGAAATTCCAGTGATGTATTGAGTTCAATGACATAATACACTTCACCAGCACCATTATTGTAATTATTTTCAATAACACTACTGACGCGTGAATATTTATCAAAACGCTGAGCATTTACAAGATACAAGTAATGTACCATTTTTTTACAACCCATGAACCAACGCCAAAACCTTCGCCTGCTGATTTATCTGGCGCTTGCTAAAAATAACAAGGAATTATTAGTGACATATTTAGTTCAATGACCTACTACACTGCTTAAACGTCATTTTTAATAGTGCAGTATATATCATGATGCATTTAGTTAGGTTAAGGCACACAGACCACACCGCAATAATAATTATTTTCATTGATGCTATAGATAAGCGAATATTTATCAAAACTCTAATAAACTACATTTCTAGTTTTAATTAGCACAGGGCCGATTTCATTGAATACAAGTTTATGTATACGCGGCTCTTCTCTATTGACCAATTGAGATAGGCTGATAAGTCTGTAAATCACTGGGAGTCTTAAACCTCAAGACACAGAAATCAGCCTGTGTGTGAAGGCTAACTTGGCAAAGCACATCTTTCCTTGGGGTTTGCTAGCAAATCCAGCAGGAATCCCTCACCCTCACCCCACCCCACAGAAATTAGCTTGTGTGTGCTAATTTGGCAAAGCAAAGCTTTGCTTGCAGGGATCATTCATTGAGGGACACAGAAATTAGCTGGTGTGTCTGTTTTCCCAGGAAAGCTAATATGGCAAAGCAAAGCTTTGCTGGCAGGGATCCCTCATGGGGTGGGTGGGGGGCACAAAAATTAGTTTGAATGTCTACTATCCCAGGAAAGCCAAGTTCAGTATGTTGTTTGCTAGCCATCTCCTGGGATGGGCTTTCAAGAGGGAGGGGGCACTCATTTTATCCCCCATGCAACTTTATATATCAGTTCAGAAATATATCCTTGTAATAAATGTCAGTAATGTAATGGTCAGCTCGGTTGACCACAGCTCCAAACAGTGAAATCTGCCACAGCAGACAACTTATTTCGGGGTTCATATTATATCCATAGACAGAAATGTTTCTTTCTATATACTGAGGAGATGACCCTGCCTGGCTGAGATGATATTAAATACAGTGTTTCCCTTTACACACATTTGTGTGTCAGGGATGCACGCTGGAGAAAAATCAATGCATATGTTATGCTGCCATGCGTTCTTTTTACTCAAAGGATTTATTTAATAGTTATTGTCGAGAACAATAAAAAAAACATCCCAGTCATGCACACGCTCACAGATTCATTGGGAAAACCTATCGTTTGGTCTTTATCCCTGATAGTGGCAATACCTTCCTCTGTCAATTTATCCATTATGTCAGTTCTACCACGTGGAGTTGACTGCATTGGTGGTGGTTTAACCTTGGGTTACTGGGGTGCTGGGTAAGTGGATTGAAGGCTACCAGCAATATCAGCAGATAATGTCTCAAAAGTTGGTTTGACAATATACTTAAATATCTGTTCTGTGTCTTCTACAAATTCCGCTTGGGCTTCCTGATGTTGTAGTTACTATTTGAAAGACTCTTGGATGGGGAGATATTTCTTAATTGACTTCTGTCATTGTCGAGCTAGTTCAATTGTACAAAATTCCATAGCTAGAGCAGAATCACTCATTATTAGTATTATTAAACTACGGCTAATTACATGTCTCCTGTCAGAGATAAACTGAAATGCACATCAAATTCAGAAAACATGTTGATGTGTGCAACCGACAATTTCTTTGGGCACCTGCCAGTGACTGCATCGGAGTGTACTGGGCATTGCTCATGTCACGGGTCATTGTGGCTCTTCAGTTTAAAAAAATGGTTGATCCACCATGGATTTCAAAACATCACCAAGATATTAATAACCAGGTTTACATACAAGGCTCAGAACAGCATTAGGCAATTAAAGACCTCAGCATTTTTCCAAGCCCCGGAGTGTAGACTCGTGGCCTTGTTACCCCCCACTCCTGTCCCAGGTCTGCAGGGTTTGACACTAATGCAGGTACACTGGCCCAAGGCCACCAGATTTTCGGAAGGAGCACCACTTTCCCAAAGATGGGTGGTCTTTCAAGCTAGCTATTTTAAACTGTGGATATTAAACATATATTTATCCCATGTTACAGGATTGTATAAATCTTTCTTTTAATTGTAATTGTCAACCATGATAAAAATCAAAAGGAAAAGGAAGTTAAAAAAATAAAGATCTTGCATATGCCATTTAATCCAAATTATCAATGTCATATGGGCGCTCACTATAAATTGTCATTTGGGTGCTTACTTTGTTAATCATAGAAGACATCAAGCGTTTAGGCAATTGACTTTTTGTTACGAGGTTTTGCGTGTTTGAAAAATGAGGAGATTTATTGATGTCTCTCTCCCCAAAAGACAAGAAACTCAAAATATGTGCGCAAAAAGAATGGATGCCCATTTATCAATTTAGCAATTTATCAGGGCTATTGTCGATATTTGGAAAATCAGAACAGGACCATATCAATTTATAAATGCCAACCATTCAGCTTTATTTCACCAAATAAAGTTTTTTGCAAGACTGCATACAAATTATATTTGTTTGCTACATTTAAAAAAAATAAAGCAATAAAAATTACTTTTGGCATTTTATTATCTCTTAAATTCCACTCATAAATTTGAGAATATTCTTTAAAAAAGTGACTGCTGCATAAGAATAGCATAACAGTAATTTCCAAATTTGCTATTTATAGTAACTGTATATGACCCATATCATAGAAAACAGACTGGTTTCTTCAAAAGTCATTTCTGCCTATCAGATTCATTTTACTGATCACATCGTTTAGTTAGTGAACCAATCTATAAGTGATATGCTTTATGTTGTGAATGTTCGGATGTCATATGGCAAAAATGTTAGAGCAGATGGATCTATTCAAACTTCTAAATATGTCCGATCAGAAAAAGTGACAAATCAACACCAATTTACAAAGTTTAAAAGAAGAATATCAGAGTAATACATCACTGAGCACTTGACCGTGATCATTGCAGAATTCCTGTTCACAATCTTTCAAACGTTACACATGAAGACTAGTTGAAATGACTGCTGAATACAAATACATTTTCAGTATAGTTTGTTTTATTCTGGTTCTAATCGATGTGGATTTTGCCCTTTGTGACAAGAACTTTGACCAGCTGCAGAACCAGGTTAGTCATACAAATGTGTCTTTTTCATACATCCTGTAATTCTGGCATGTAATATAAAGATTAGAAATTGTACACCCAAATTACACTTTTTTCCACTTATAATAGCAATAATTACGCTTATATCTGGGGGCAGGGTATGTATCATTTTCACCCGGCAGTTTTTGTCAGTTATTAGTAACCATAATGCCTCCACGTCTAACAAAGAGGCAGAAATTGTATGTATGCTTTTGAGTGCAAAGTGAAATGTTATTAACTTTCATTTTATACTATTGAATTTAAATCATTAAACCAGGAATTTAAACTATTAAGCCATAAACCTAAATTTAGATCCATTCCATTTATAACGGAAACTTTTAAACCACCAATTTAACTTTAGATCAGTTCTAGTTTATTTAATATTGTTAATTCAGTAATTTAAGATTTCAATAATTTCTTATTAGGTTTAAACTCACTTTACTGGTATAGAAAATGTAGAAAAGTTATACAGTAAAACCATCAGTCATGTTATAGTGAACCTTATGTCAGAATTTTCTGAGAATGAATGGATGAAAATATTTGCTACCAACGGATGGTGCGACAGTGAAGTTGATGCTTCTGATGATTATGCTGATAACAAATACCACACACAAGATCTGTCAACATTACAAAATAAAGCATACAAATCGTTGATGAATTTAATATAAACTATAATAAAATACAATCTTGTACGAGTGTTTTATTTTATTGTATAGATTACACATTTTACAGTAAGTATAACCGTAAACGAGAAGGACCCATTATCAGTCAGAAGGACTGTCAGTTTTCAAAAGCAGGAAGTCATGCGGGTTTAACAACCCTGATATCTCGCGAACCTGCTTATAATGTGGGGACAAGCGTGGATCCCATTTTGTAAACCAGACAATACCCAAAAAGAAATGAAGTCCTATAATTTGTTACATTTTCTCTCCAAACAACATTAATAGTACACCATAATTACTGATATTCAAGGAAATTTCTATCAATGAAAATGTTAGTGGAGGCAGTACATACTTTAATTAATAAATACCAATTAAAAAATTTTTATCAAATGAAATTTAGGTTCTAGTTCTATCTTTCAGTTCCCTTTTAAGAGTAATCATAAATGCAATGTATTCTCTTGTAATTAAACATAAAATATGTCAGTATAAAAGTTATGTCTAGGAGCATTTCTCTGAGAACCTAATTAAGTACTGACCATGTTTTGATATCAGACTAGCAGAAGCATTTGTTGTATTGTTGCACTAAATAAAAAGCTGGCCATCTTTTATATTATCATGACAAGTACGTCTTTTGAATCAAATAAAGGAGGTGGAATAGCAGCAGAGAGGCTGGACAACCTCTAATTGGTTCACTCTCCGTTTCACAAAATAAGCCTTTCTCCTGGAAAATGAAGATTTTTCTCCGTATCCAATATCAGACAACCCAGTCAACGAACTTAACAGACTCAAATTGACTTACAGTCTGTCGCTGATCGCAAAAAATCTCAGGAAAATCAGCAATTGCGTCAGTGTCAAGTTGAGAGCCTAGCCTCTCTGCAGCTATGAATTAAATCATTATTATATCAATAATGGCAAACATCAGAGAGGCATATACCACTAGATTAGCTCAAAAGCGATTGGAGGCAATAAAGAAATATCTTCCCATGCAAGATTCTGTCACACAAAAATTACAAGAACGTCGGGAGTCTCAAGTTGAATTTGCTACAGCAACAGAACAATTGTTGAACCAACTAAAAAGATCGCCGAGGCTATAACAGCATCACAGCAAGTTATCGCTGAATTCCCAAAACAAATTACTGAAGTTATGGAGTCTGCTAACAAAACACGTGCTGAAATCGGGGATGTTAAAAATATTGTCGAGAATTTATCTAAACCAGAATTAAAAACAAGATACTTGACTCAGCAGGGTTATACACAAGTTATAGTTGATCCTGTTTAGGTTGCTGCAGTGGGATATCAAATACGGCATCAGCTTCTAAAGCCAGAACATCATAACACTCCAGAACACGAGTGGACCGCTAGAGTATTTCGTGAGTACAAGGATATTTCACAAATCAGCACAAAAAAATAAGCGCGAATATGAAGAATTTGTTGAGCGAGTTAATGAAATGAAAAAGGGTGTTTCAATGCCAACAAGGCAGTGACTTCGGACATGGAAACAACCATCACCTGACCCGGGGTATGACTAAACTGCAAAAAGTTACGAAAAGTTACGAAAAGTGCAAAAAGTTACGAAAGTGATAAAAGTTATGAAAAGTTGAGAAAAGTCACAAAAAAGAAAAATTACAAAAAGATGAAGAAAAAAAAATAAAAAACATTAAGCTAGGACGAAAAAAGTTGCTTTTAATTTATTATTTAAACTTCTTTGTTCCCAAAAGCTATACTATATCTAAAATTACATTAACTGTTTACAAATGATTTCCTTTATTTGATAATGTTTCCGAAGAAATGTTCTTTTGTTTTAGAAGAAATGTTCTTTCCACAACTGCATCGAAAGGTTAATATCATAACTGAAATCCAATTTTCCATCGCTCAGACTTACAACAAAGTCATTTTCTCTACATTTTTTTAATTAAAACAAGTAAATAATAGCAAAGATTTTCGTTATCTTCATTTGCATCAATGTAAATATATATTCGAAACTGCTATACAATTTACTGCACTTTGCAGTTTGCATTTCGCATTGGCTTATTTAATGGTGTTCTAGACCTTTCTGCCTGCTTTCTTCAAATTTGGTTCGGATTCCGACTGCAGATGGAGTTCTGGTTGCAGTTCTTCTGCCATCTTTTGAGTATATCATTTCTGGATGGTCTTTACCGCAGTCAGTGAGAATTTTTTTTTTCCTTTTATCCCGTTGTTCTTCCATCATTCTGGCCCAGTGATCAATGTCGACAAGGTGGTTTAAATATCTTTCACTGAGACGATAATTACCCATGTTTCTCAGGGAACGACATCTCTCTTCCTGCTCATTGATAACTAATTGATGAAGCAGCTTGACAAACTTTGGTAATTCAGCTAGCTTCCATTTTGTGGCCGATTTTAGGATGTGATTTGCACTCTCGGAGTTGTTGTTTGTCCATGTGCTTTTAATTTTTCTGTTATTGACCGGATCTATGACATGTTCTTTAAGCACTGGATACAATCTTATATCAAAGTAGGTGCGGAACTTTCTTTCGCAGGCATGCGAGTCTTTATCATTGATGATGGAACGTAATAGGTTTAGTCTTTCTTGGTGGGTGTCAACGTCTGTTTTTTGTACAAGACCATTTGAGCCAAACACTAAAACAAGAACTTCCAGGCGATCATTTAATGGAAATCCAATTATATCTTCCATTTGTCTGTTTACGCTTTGCTTTAGATGACGAGTACAAAGAACGTGTGTGCTACCAGGCAAACAGCGTTTTACAGCAGTTTTTAATGCCAATCCCTCATCTGTCAGTAACTGGAGCTGGTTGTCTGTCAAGTTATCAGCGACGTCATGGAGGAATGCAGAATGGTGCTGGAATTGGTATGGATGAAAGTTGGCCGAACACAATTGGATGGTCATCTGTAGATCTCCTTATAATGGATAAGTCTTTGAAAACTGTCAGAGTCACATGAAAATCACCAAGGTTATAGGTCTTGTCCATTCCAAGAATGCTACCGCCTTCAGTACGGCAGAACCTCTTAATGTATGTCATCTGTTGATCGTTGTAAAGAGTCAGGACTGGATGTTGTAAGCCATTCATATGTTTCACAGTTTGGACGAATTTGCTTGTTTTGGTCATTTCTTCCATGCAAACAATATGGTCAACGATGTTCCCTGATTTGGATGGGCTGTGCATTGTTCTTGCTATTGAATGTTTAATATTTCGGAGTTGTTTCTCGTCTCTTGGTTGCTGGTAATCGTCATTTCTTTCAGAATGTACCATTCTCTCTACTTCCTTCACTCCTTTGTACTCTAGTTCGTTTGTTAATCTTTCTCTAATGGAAGGCTTGCTTCTAATGTATATGACTTTTTGCGACGGATGTTTCACGGATGCATGATATGTTTGGGATGAGAATTTTCCAATGTATTCGGCAAGCGCGATGTTGGTTATAATATCAGATAGGAGATTATCAGCTTTCTGGAACAACAAACTGATATAGGCTTTCCAAGAGTTGGACATTCCAGACATTCATCGTGAAAGTCAGGCGAGCACAGTAAAAAGCCTGAATACTGGGATGTTTCTGATTTTTTTCTTTGTTTAGGACAAGTTTGATGCTGCATCTGTAACGGAGTTCTATACTTTTTGATTCGTTGCCAACGAGGTAGGTGGAAAAGGAGCTGAACAGGCAGTCTCCGTCACCAGTACTGTACAAAGCAGTTTTTGAAGACATATGGTAAGCCGCCACGATGGTATTTGAGCCTGGATCCTGTCTGATACCTTCAAAGTTTGTATGGGCTGTGGTGTCTAAATCAGTGCTATTTATAAAGAGATGTTCTCTTTCAGCAGCTACTGTCAAGGACTTTATATGTTCCCTAGCGCTCTGAAAGCAAACAAAATCATATATACTCAACAACATCATCAGCATCATTATTGAAATCATCATCATAGTCATCAGCATCGACCACTCCGATGGCCTCAGTGGTTAGAGCTCAGTTTTCTTGTTCCCATATAATCTGGTGAAATGTGTTACGAATGTAGGACTACCCATTTATAAACATGTATATCGATATTGCTCTCTGTGTAGAAATAAACAATATATCATATATATATATATATATATATATATATATATATATATATATATATATATATATATATTTATCTATGTTTACATAAATGAATTAAATCCTGTGATCTTTTCTTGATGCCATCTTCTGTTTGATTCTAAACAATGATCAATGCGATCTAAATAATGTGGTAATTTCTAACTAAATTGAAATTATCGTGTTTTACCTCTAACTCCGACACCACACCATAGGCAGTGTTTTGGACTTAGACTACCTCTCTTTACACTTTGCAAATGTTGTCCGCATAATTCATTTACGAAGGATTTGCCACATGGAGTTACAGATCCTATAATAAACCATTTGCACCGATTCATTATATATAATATTTTTCATTTAAATACTTGTCTTAATCATAAAATGGAAGAATTTGAGAGATTATCCACAAGCAAGCTTTGGAAAACTTCCAGATTCAATCTTGACAGAATAACCCGATTCGCGGACACGAGCTCTTACGGATCTGATTAATATTATCAGAGATGCGAAAAAAGAATTTTGTGATGATGGAACATCTCATGTAAGGTCGACATTTGAAATTATACGCAACGACGATGTCATTGATGCCACAATGAATGATACATGGGCGAAAATGATTATCGATTACCTCTTTGATATTCATTAAAGTGATCAGAAATATCTTTTCATAATAAAGTTTATTGTGTTATTGGATTCTGAAATGTGGATTATACGCGACAAATGTGACCCTGTCCTTGCTAATGGAAAAACCACTGTGTTAAGTAAAGATTCCAAACCAGGAGCGCTAACTGGAATTGACAGACCATATTATGCTCGAGGATATACTGTGACCGCAGTAAATTTATGGAATTTATCAGCTAAATGATAGATCTAACATTAATGATCTTGCGCCGACGAGATTTTCATCAGAATTGTGTAGCCGAGCGAGTAACAGAACATATTAAAAATGCGAAATGCGGAAATGGTTTCACTGATCTGCGACATGAAAAATAGCTAAGTGGGCTGAACAGGTCAAGCATACAGGAGCTACAATAAATGATGTCGCTGAGTTATCAAGTAAATAAATAATTTCTAATAACTGTAAAAACGTTAGCCGGAGAGGTTTTGTATGAATCAGCGAATAAAGGAAAAGGGACACCAATTGAAATTATTGATCATAACGTACATGCCTGGACTAACGCAGTAACAATACTTCCACGAGATCGTGTTGTGAGATTTTTCTCTGGGGAAATTATGTTTTTTATTAAACAGATAAGTAAAAACAATCCTGTGTCAGTGTGGTTGTTTAAAAGTTCCGAAGATGGAGCATATGATCAATTTGTTCAACCAAACAGTGATTTATATCGTTGAGAATCTCTATACGAGGAAATGTGAAAACTCATAGAGATATTCAGAAAATACTGAGCAATTATTAACTAATTGTTTTACAGTTCCATCAGTTGCTGCCCACGTTGTGAGAGAGAGAAATTCGTAGAAACCAACACGCGCTGAATTTCTCAAAGATGTAAGTTGTATTGAATATGGACATGGTGGTTTGTGGAATACCAAGTATGATTGTGATGAGATGATATCTGTGGACATGGTCGCGTGTTATCTGTGAAGTTTTCTCAGGATGGGTGAATGTAGCGAGTACTTTAAAAGATTCGGACACACCACAAACGAGATGATACGAGTTGCTATAACGGACCATTACCTGATTTTGATCAAACTGGATTTGCTCATGCAGCGTCGTTAGAATTCGCTAAAAATCTTCATCCGTGTTGTTATGTTTGGTTTGGTAGACACCGACGTTTGGTTACCAACACCACAACGTATCAACGTAGATGAGGTTATCAAAGAATACAAACAGGAATGTCCAAATACTCCTATTGATGTCATCGTTGAACTCAGCAACAGTGAAAAAACCACAAAGGATCTCGGTATAAAAATAATCGGTAAATTTACTCAAGATGGAGCATATGATCATAAACGATATCATGCAAGATTGATTATAGATGATGTTGAATTAGGCTTTACAATCGCTGATGCTGCTGCGAGTGACCTGAGAAATGTTTAATTGTCTGACGGGAAAAAGTTAGGCACAATTTTTAGTTACCTCGACGGAGAATCTCCTCAGTATACTCATTTAAGATCTTCAATGCTCACTTATGTTTCTAAAAATTTATTATCGATGATAAATAGATTTCCTCACACTGCAGTTAGAGTTGCAACGGATTCATTTTAAAACGAAAAAAAATATTCAATGTTATTGACTCCTTTTACTGACAAGGTGCATCATGGGATTCATGGAGAATAAAACAAGAAATGTTAGTGATTATGATCCATCCGCAGATATTGCGGTTAAAGCTATTTATTACAGCAATCAGATATCAGAATTAACGTCGGAGCCATCCGTGTATGATTCAGTATCCACACACAAGACGGTTTATCTAAACGGACCGGGATGTTCTGGTAAGACAACTCGGGTGATCGAATTATTTAAATGTCGCCACGATGACATGATTGTGTTAACACCAACACACAGACTCGCACGAGAATTGAAACAACGAGGAGTTAATTCTTGTACTTATCAGAGCTTTTTCAAATACAGCGGCGGTGTGTGGACTCCTGACCGAATGGGAGAGAAATATATTCCCGGGATTATCATTTGGGACGAAGTGTGCACAGTGTCATTAGAAACATTAAAAACATTTCTCGATTGGTTGTTAATGAAAAACACAGCTGTGATAATGTGTGGCGATCACGATCAGTCACCACCTTTTGTTGGACCATCTCCACATGATTGGTTGAAGAATTATTTTGATTATTACTCAGAGATAACTGATGATCATAGATCACTTGATGAAAAATGAAAGGAATTAAAAAAACTAATCAGACTTAAACCAAATAAAATTCAGTGTGAAATAGCACGTAAAATAATTCCAGAAACTTCCCTGAGCGAATTTTGGGATATGTGGAGACCAAAATAATTTGATAGTGGCAAGCAGAAAGATAAAGACACACTTCAACAACAGTTACTTCAGTTACACAAAAAAAAATCCTCAGTGTTGCCAGTGCTGTTATGTTATAGACTAGTTGATACACGACGGCAGAATAGTGACATTGATATACCAGGATCCTTGACAGAGTCAAGGGAGAAACATAATCTTGTATTAAATGATGTTGTTTTAGTCCCTGTCAGTGTTGTCGAGGATGCGCTACACGATGATATATCTCCATGGACGCTAGGATACGCGATGACAATCCACTCATTTCAGGGATTAACTATTACTGATACAATTGTCTGGATCGCTGATGATCATATCGAATGGTCAAACATAGTTTATCTCGCACTGTCTAGAGTCAGAAGAATATCACAATTACGAAAGGTTGTCTTGGATGAGTCAGTGATCAATAACGACCTCGGTGACAACGATATAATCAGAAAAAAATTATCTGGTTATAAACAAAGTGACAAAAAAAAACGTGATTCTGACCTTGATGTTGAATTAATCACCACGCTGAAACAACATAATAATCATTGCGCAAGTAATTGTATAATGTTATGGCAGTACTCGAATATTAATCCAAGACAATTTACCGTGGACAGAAAAGACAGTAGTCGCAGTCATACACGAGAAATTGTGATACTGACATGTCTTGAATGTAATCAATGTAGAGGTACTAGCTAAGTGATCGGGGTGGTAATTGTGTATCCTGGGGAATGACTTGTAATTGTTCAAGTGTAAATCCGTGTTGAGGAGCAGTTGAATCCAATCTGTAGATTGTGGGTCTACCAGTAGATCTAGTTATGTTAGATATTTTGTGTGTCGTAATGCTCCAAATGGGATAAGTTGCTCTTTTTTTTTAATGCCTTCAAGTTCACTGGGTTCATATAAGTATCTAACAGTCACATTATCCAACACTGGCTGTTCTGAAAAATCAGGTTGTTGTATAGTTATATGCGTGCTCGTGATTGCATTAACGGGTTTCAACGCAGTTGTTCGAGTTATTTCATTATTTAACACAGCTATCACACTCGGTAATCTTGCAACCCTTTCACGAGATCTCTTGTCTTGAATGAATTCCTTTGTGTATTGATATCTAAATAACCGCTCAGCAAGTGTTCGATTAAATCGTTCAACGATCACCTGATCACGATGAATTGCAGTATGTCCTCGTCTGATCTGGATGTTGTGTTGCTTCATCAATGATGATACTGCACCCTGAAATTCCTTGCCAGGATCACACTGTAACAGCTTTGGCCATCGCAGACAACCTCTTTGATAAATTCGTTTAAATGCAGAAGCAACTTCAGCAGCTGTCTTTGTTGACAATGCCTCTGCTTCTCTGCATCTACTTGCAACATCAACTATAGTTAACACATATTTATATGTTATGTGACGTCTTTGGATTTTAACGGTGTCATGAGGTAAAAATAAAATATCAGTCTGATGAACTTCATTAGGAACTCCAACATCAAAATGTGCAAAGTGAATTCGTTTAGGTGGTGACAGAAATTTGCCATATTGCTCGTCGTGCTAACCATTTTTCAGCAGTGGCAAGTGTAACTTTTGCTGCTTCGGTGAGTTTACTGATTGCTGTACTACCTTTCCAATATCCTCTTAGATAATAATAAATTGATTCCATTTATAGTTAATTACCAGCACCTAATACAAGCTTACCTTTCATTGCGAGTCTTACTAACCAATTAGCTAATTTTTCCTTGAAAGATTTATTTGGAATGGAATTTAGCGCATGAATTAATTTTACATCTGCAATATGTTGCTGCTGTAGATCCTTACTTTTATAAGCTACATCATGAGCGTGACAATCTTTATCAATTTCATTTATTAACTTTATTCACCGTGTCTTGGTTGATCTTGATTATCAAGTCTGATATGAAGTCTGGTACCAGGTCCGCAGTGATTATATCCTGGGAGATGTTTTTCTCCTGGATATTTAGCCCACGGAGTCATGGGTAACTCTGTTAATTTTGTGGCAATATCAACTACTCGTTTTTTTTATAAATATTATTTGGCTGTGACTATGGCTTATCAACTGACTGTGAGGGAATAAATTTAATTTTTTTTTGTACCGCATCGTTCACACTTACCTGTAACTGCTGATGTTATTTTTTGTTGTAAGAGTTGTTAGATCACCTGTGAGGGCATGTGTCCTGCATTTCACACAATATAGATCCATAGTATTTTATATATTTGTATAAAATGGAAATCACTGACTTTTCTGCAAGAAGGAAACGAGAACCAGTCAAGCATCATGCTGGGCTACCAAACTCTGTTCGTATGATTATTATAGGTCCACCTGGAAGTGGTATGATGCAACTGTTACTTAATTTAATAATGAGTGGATGAAGTGGGATAAATTATATCTGACAGCACCATCAGCTGATGATCAATGATGCTACAATGTACTAAAGGATTTTAATGAAAGTGCAAGATCGTTGAATGAAAACAACGAGGATGTTTTTGAATTTATAACCAATATTGATGAAGCACCATCTGTGGATGATATTGATGGATTCGTTAACAATTTGGTCGTTTATGATGATGTGATGCTGGATAAGCAGTCCAATCCAGCTAGGATATTTTCCAGAGGTAGATGTAAAAACACAGATGTGATTTATGTAACCCAGTGATATACACAAATTCCTAAAGTGATCAGGGATAATTGTAATATTCTTGCTGTGTTAAACAGAGTTGATACACATACACTGAGAAGTATTCATCAGACCTGATATAGTGGTGATAGGATATAAATAAATTTCATGAGCGCAAGCTACTCCACGCGGATTTATAAGAATAAATCTACATGATCCCAGAACAAGATATCATGTGGGTCTTTATAACATTTTAGGATAAATTCATAGCAGCAGAGAGGTTGGGCTCTCAACATGGCACCGACGCGATAACTGATCTTCCTGAGATTTTTTGCGATCAGTGATAGACTGTGCAGGTCAAGTTCGTTGACAGGGTTGTCTCATATTGGATACTGAGAAAAATCACGATTTTCCAGGAGAAAGGCTTATTTTATGAAATGGAGAGTGAACCAATTAGAGGTTGTCCAGCCTCTCTGCTGCTGGAATTAAAATAAAAATGTCAAAAGGTATACAAATCCTGTATGCTTAAGAACAAGCGGCACCAGTCATGTTGGTTTCCTCTTTTCAGTTGATCAATCGAACACTGTTATTAATGTTATTGTCTGGGCCGATGGGGGGGGGGGGGGCAACCAGGAATATATACCCAGGGCCCAGGTCAAACAACACTTAAAAGAAAAATTTTGTTTGAGCAAGACAGGCCCGGGTGTATCTTACTGCATGATCGCTCACTATGGCTCTGGTTATTGGGTAAGTAATCTGAATAAACTTCCTTACAATAACAGACTCATTCATAACTGTGACCAAAGAAAGCAAGGCAAACGACAACCTAATAAAATAACTTTGTTTTACAGGTACGGATCATTGTGGGGAATAGAGTTTCAGAGAATACCAGAATTTGCATGTTGAGATATCTTCAAGGATGATTAAATGTTTCACTGTTATTTGCAATGATATCACAGCATCCTATTTTACTAACTGAGCAATACAAAACTTGAGTTTCAATGTAGATGATTGTCTCAGAAAATAAACATTGCATGTTTTTGATAAAAAGGAATCTTGTTCTGTAGTGGATCAACAGTTAGTCTCATTCCCTGCTTAGTGGACTCCATGTTTTGCACACAAAAAAAATTATACACCACTCCAGGACCCAAACTTCTTAAGAAAACAAAAAGCGGTCACGTTATACACAAAAACATTTGTGTACCATGTTGGTTGCTGAAACCAGGTGGAACCATGTTATTGATTCTTCAGATGATAGATAGACATTCTGAAAATAAACATAATTTATACAGAATAACAATCAGCAAACTACTGTATTATCACTTTACTTTTCATATACTTGTGGCATGCAAAAATTGTTCTTTGGTAAATCAGTATGTCACATAAATGTACCTAATATAGGCAAACCCTTACAATTTTCAATTTGTTCTAAACACTCAATTAAGGATAAAATCCTAAATTCATCAAATCTTATACCTGTAACAACGTCGTGAAGTTAAGGTTACCTTGTTTATCTTCAGAATGCCCAGGGAATGGCATAGATGGAGGCATTTCTGTCTCTACACTTGACTGCCCTTTTTCTACCTAGATGACAAACAAAAGAAATCATTAGCAACCTTGAAGCTTATTATGTTTATCAATGTCATGTGATATGATCCTGTAGAGCGCCAACCTTTCACGTTACATCTGGAACCAATTCTTAAAAAGTACAGATTAGTCCGCTGTCTATCTTGATTATCATTATAACAAATCTGCAAGGCAAAGTTTCAAATTTAATTTAAAAAATCGGCCTTCTTTGAAATGGGTCATATAGAGTTGCTATAAATATAAAATAAGGACAGTATATACAGGTCTAGACACAAGAGTCTGATGTTTTATCAATAAAACAAACAAACAGACAAGGTCATTTTGTGTTGTCACATATTTCATCATATTTTATTGATAAAACATCTGAATGATGGGGCCACCAATGGAAAAAAAATAATTCTTACGTTCTTCTGACACAGCTATCTTTTATTTAAGAATACATGTATTTTCAAATTTATATGATGAGTGGGATTCAAGAGATGATAATACAAGTGACAAACACAACTTGTTATGGCTTTGTTTTTATTTTTATTTTAAATGTACTGGAAATGAACTGTCCATAAACAGGTAAGAGTAAGATGTATTTTGGTGTAAAAAAAGTGGGATAATTTCACCAAAAACATAATGGTTGTCATGTACAAGTCATGTCAAGACAAAGAAAACATGTGTAGACAGTTACAAAAAGAAGTTCTTATAAGTGCTACAATATTTCCACAGGCATGACTTGTGTTGAGACAAGCAGTTTGAAGGTAAATGGCTAAATAGCAATTGCTGTACAGAGTGTATTTTCATATGCACAACTTTAAACTGATTAGCTGAAGTTCTCAGGCATCACTGGTTTCCAAATGTGCAAATTCATACAAATTATCACATGCACTGGCAGCATCTTTCTTTTGTTCCAACAACTATCCCCATATTGAGCCTCAGAATATAACAAATCATTCTAGTGACACTAAAGGGACATAACTCTAAAGTAGACTTGAATTGTGTTCCTAGACGCCTAATTTTAATCCTCATTTTGGATGGTCTTGGTTTACATCAATGATATAAGTTCCATAGGTATTTCATGAATATGCATCATGATGATGATGATGATATATATATATATATATATATATATATATATATATATATATATATATATATATAATATTTATATAAATTATAAAATAAACAACACCAACACGTAGAATGTGTGACATATTTCGCTTTAATGCTTCATCAGACTGAATTCAAACAGAATTCAATTTCACTGCTTACGTCATTAAATATGTTGTTTCTAAGTGATCAATGAAATAAACAGATATTAGATGATACTTTTACCAATTAAGTGTTTCTGCAAAGTAGAATAATATAAAACTAATCTTATCTAATTGTAAACAGGGGACAAAATCAAAAAAAAAAAGATAAAGAAGAAAAATGAAAACAGAATTAATGAATGTCATATAGTGTTTTTGAATTTAGACCTTTTGGATATACCGTATTAATAAGGTGAATCCAATAGGTTTCCTTAGCAGATGTTCCATTTCACATTCAGCTTCAACAATAGGTTGGAAGAAGAAATCTTGCAATGTATGGGAAATTTTGTTAAAATGTGCAGCAACATGAGATGAAAATGATTGATCGATATAATGTTGGACAAACCAGTCAATACATATCTAAACGTATGAACCAACATAGATCAGATATAAACAGTGTTTCCCTTTATGCACATTTGTGCATCCGGGACACACGCTGGAGAAAATTGACGCACACTTTTTGTTGCCGTGCGTTTTTTTGATGCAAAGGATTTTCATAATGTCACCAGGATTTATTTACTACCCAGTGCATTGGACGATGGATGGCATCGTATATACTTCGATCATAGGCATTCGCTGGTTTCCCGCTTTGTTTGCTCCCTGCCTTGCGCTCCTCTATTCGTATAGCAGAGTGACCACAGGGAACATACGAAACAATGAACCAGACTAGCATAGGCAATGTTATGATGGAGTAGCTTCCCCTAATCTTGCGAGCTCTCACACAATTTCCAAGCTGTCACCTAGATGTTTAACCTCAATGCTTGTTGCACGAGAAAGTGATCTCCAGATTAAAACGTGTACTAAAAATCATTAGTGAAGAAAGTGAAAGAAGCAGAACACAAAAGAGTAACAGTGGATCTAACTTTAAGGAAAAATGGAGAAAATAATTCCCTTGACTGGAATACGGCACCTCCATTAGGATTACCAGTGTGACTGCAAAAGTGAATAATCCTTTCGTGACAGGGATTTAGAATTTTAAAAAATCTGACCGCATTCCACACCCATAGTATTTTCGTTGTAATTTCCAAAATCAGAGATGATCAAAACTTGAGTAGGATACATACTCATGGTTAAGACTTTTGGCGAAAGCTAGGTCTGTCTGTGACACCATTACTAAGCCTGCACTGCTCTTAAAAAACAAAAGACATTTAGCTGTTACAGTCATTATATTTGAGAAATGGTAATAATCCTGTAGCAATTTAAAATAGTCATAGCAAGACAAAGGGATTAATTTAAAATAACTACAGTCTTATTAGTAATTCTAACAAAAATTAGCTCCTCAGCAGCACACTTCAGGAAGTCTCAACATGAATATTCTTCATTTATTTCTCAAAACCAAGTAAAATATTGAGCACTTCAATTTATATGACCAATAAAGAAATATATAAATGAAATAAAGCCAAAACATTGCATTGTTTGATAACTGATGCTGCTCAACAGCTTTAAACTTTAAATAATCCCAATAAATTTTACTAAAATATTCTCATGCTTATACTGAATGTCCATTCATATGTGACATATAAAACATTTTAAAAATCTTCAGAAACTTCTAACTTGAAATAATTTTCAGTGGCAACACGGATTTAAAATGTCAGCCATGGTGGCCATATTTGATGTCATCTTGACCTAGTTTTCATGTTGCACTAACTACAAAATGATAATAAGTCTTCTCTTTAAAAACTTATATCAATACAATTTAAGGTTTAGGATGAGTAGCAAGAACAATATTTCATAATAGCTTCATCTGGGCCATACTGGATGACAGAAGAGCACAAGTTTTATTTTAGACCAACTACACAATGCTAGTCTTCTCTTGAAAACCCTATATCAATACAACTTTCTATGTAGCATCAGCAGCAAGAACAATATTTCACAGTATCTGTAATGAGGGCATACTGGATGACATATTATCACCATTTTCACTAGGACCAACAATACATGAAAATGACGTATTTTGTGGAAAACCGCCTGTTGATATAGCTTCTATTAGTGATAGCGATAACAAGATTTTCAAGATGGCCAACATATTGAGGGTCAGACCAGCACCATTTTATTTAGGACCAACTAGAGATCACAATGAGTCTTCTGGTATAAAACCACATGTATATGTCACTTTTCATTTAAAAGAAGTAACAAGAAGATTGTCAAGATTCCACCAAGAACAGCCAATGTTGGATATTCTTCCTAGTTAGCATAATGTGACGTGTTGGAATGTTCTCTCTGCATGATGAATCTTGCTTTTCTACCTTGTTGCGACAGCGGCATATTTGTGGATGTTCTTGGAATAAATATTAATAATTTTGTGTCATGTTATTGTTATTCACAAACATGACTTTTATTTAATATTTTTGATATTTTATCCAAAAAAATTGGAAACGAGGCTTCTGTTGCTATTGCATGAAAATTGGACCTCCGATTTCATAGATGTATAGGCAGCCAGACTCAATTCACCAACAATGAAAACTAGAGTACATGTACTAGGTCAAACCTTGCCAACACGAGTTTTATTTGCAATTTTTGAGAAGATGAATTATCTTCTAATTGATTTTTACCACTATAGCAGAATGTAAGGCCATTTAATTTTGCCAGGCTTATTAGTAAGCAGCTAACAAAAAATGTTGTTTATGTGAATCCCAAGTTTTTGATGGGCAATGCATAACGAATCATAGCCAAACATATGTTAAAAAGAATCTTTGATGCAGTGGGAAAGATCAGAGGAAACAATGACTAGTTGAAATAACTTTCTGTTTAGAAGGAGTACCAAAAAGATTTAGATGGTGGCAGCCAAAATGGATACATGTTATTGGATGCCATTTTAATCTCTGACCAAATTGACAATGCAAGTGTTTTAGTGAAAATCCCATGCTGATATGATCATCTATTCCGAATTTCAAGATGGCAATTGTGGTGGCAACTACGGCTGTACCGACCATTCACTTCGTATTCGCTTCGGAGCCAAATAGCTATTCGGTATAATAGTAGCGGTCGGACCGTTAATGAATAGTGGTCATGTGACACCTGTTTCTGCATATGCGGTTGCTACAGTGAGTGGACTGAAGTAACTCTCTTATTAACATAAAATGTGCTGTGGTTGCAGCCAGGCATTGCCTAATGCCTGGACCGCGCTATTGCAGTGTCAGTAGTCTCATTCTCTGAACAATGTGCCAGTTGTGCAACGCATTTATTTCTCGTAACGGTAGTTCAGCGAAGTCAATCACAACAACTCCACTGAATAACCATTTGTCGTATAAACACCCGGACGAGTACAACCAGGTCATAAACCAGAAAGCTGAACTGTAAGTGACAATTTCTAAGTTTAGTTAAATTAATTCCATTCCTAGTTTACACAGACTGGCAGAAGGATGCAAAAATTACATGCAGTTAACTGTTTACTTTTAGTTTATGTATTAAATTTACTGAACTGAAGCTTTTGCTTACATTTCAAATTCTGAATGTTGTCGGTAGACCTATTTTATACTTTGTATTCGTATTCGGCCGAATAGTTGGTCCAATTATTTGTATTCAGCCGAATAGTGATAATCACCTATTCGGTACAGCCCTAGTGGCAACATTGGATATCCAAGTGGCAATGTTTTCATTTAAGATCAACTAGTCTTGTTCCGTTTATCAGATATAATCAATCATCAGTTGCTGGAGCAAACCAATAAGATAATCGATTGACACTATATAATCGACTGTGTGTGAAGGAAGACTACTTCTTTTAAGTTGTATGCAAAGCACAAAGGCTCATAACACTCCCTGCCAGTAAAGTTGATATGAATTATTAATTCCCTCTACAACTACAAATATAAATAAAACCATCGGATATTCCATAGGTGCAAAATTTCATAATTAGGAACATAATGTCAGGATTACATGATCAAGCTGTTAAATTATTGAGTTAATAAATTTAAACACATTTTGATGATTTGTTTCAGTTTAAATGTAGAATCCTTTGTAGCATTTGTAAACAATGACAAACAAGAAAACCATATCCTTCTATACTCTAACTTTAGACACATCTCATATGGATGAAAGGATTTTGGGGACTGCTATGATATTTCAGTTACATATGACTGATAAGCCATAAAAAGTTGCGTATATTTTACAAAGTTGTAGAACAAAACTAACACAAAATAGAAAAAATGTGAAAATATTATCAGGTTAAAGTATACATGTCATTAAAAGAGATTTCTCCTGTACATGTATTAACATCTGGAACTCTTGATCAAAGATATAACTGTATAACGAACAAAAATTAAAATTTGCTATCAGTAACCAATTATAATTGATTACCAGTTGGTTAAGTGGAACCGATTATCGATTGTGAAGTTCTGTCCGATTCCTATCACTAAGATCAACTATATCTTGGCATGAACATGTCAGTAAATTTTCATGGCAATTCTCTATGAAGTTTAAGAATAGCATCAGATGAGGGCCATCCCATACAATCTTCTAATCTTTAAATATACCAGTAGACTGCTATATAAAATTCGTGCCAACACATTGACCAAATGAAATTCAAGCAAGGTCATTATTTTCCAGCTCCAACTACATGTCTTCATTTACAACCTGTGTTATTTTTAGCAAATGTTCCCTGACTTTTAAATGTTAAGGGAAATAACCTCTCCCCCTAACTTTTCAGTTCTACTGTAGAATAGACACTGATTTAAAAGTAGAAATGCTTGATTGGTAGTAAAGGTGTATCGTAAAAGCATATCATACTTCATAATTTCTGCATTGTGATAGAGCCATACTGGAAGTGAGCAACTAGTACACAGTGTGGTAAACTATATGAAATGCATGTACGAAGCACTTACATTTCCCTGTCCTATCTGTATGGCTGTCTCCTCAATGACAGGATGTATTATTTCATCTCTCAGTAGGACTTCTGAAGCTTTATGACTTCCTACAGCAAAAGAAAATTTGTCCCAGCTAATTAGCAATACAGCAAAACATAGAATTTGAATGAGGTATTTATTAAAATCTGTACAAACTAAAGTTTACAGTAAAATATGTCTGGGAACAATTTAATTTTCATAAGACAGCAGTTGTTCTACAGGCCAAAAGTATTTTAAGAAATTCCAGATAAGACTGTTCTTTCTTGTTCAACCTGCTAAGTACTGAAAGCATCTCAGAATGACCGTGGGGACTGGCGTGGGGTGGGGGTGTCTTGAAATAGCTCGAATGTCTTGCTCAACATGATTTGAGACTACTGGGCTCAACCCCAATTACATGTAATAGAAACCAAATTAACAACGGTCAGACTTAACTTTACAATATTTCATTTAATTATGTTTGTTTTATTTTCATAAACGTATTCCTCACAGCACAATCGTATACAGATGATCAAATTGATATCGATACATAAAATATACAAATCAAGTAAACGTTATTGTTTTGAAATAATGACAGTTTAAACCGATTTGATGTTGGATTTTACAAGCATAAGTTTTCAATTTAAAGGTATCTATTTCAGTGATAAGGAGTCTATAATTAGCACTTCTGTATAATCACGACCATAAAGTAGCTAAAACAACGGAGATAGATCTATCGATGTTCTTCAAGATTTTTCCAGATATCTAATTAACCCATACTGTTTACCTTTTAAATAACAAAACAATTGAACAAACGTAATACCTAAAAATAGACTAGTATCAATATCTTGTTTTTGGAAAATACATTTTACATAAATGATATGTGACAATACACTGAATACCATAAATCATTGGACATGTCATTTCACTGGAAAAATTCCTTTATTTCTGATGTCATGGCCTCTGCTTCCCAACATTTTACCATTGGTTAGCCAATGTTTTGTTATTGTCAAATGAAGCGTACAAACTATTTCTGTAGAACTGTTTTGTATTTTAATTCCATGAATCTCTTTAAAGGCGTGAAATATACGTACCTAACATGATTTTCAAGGTTTCATTCGGTTCTCGGTCAGCATCTAAAATAAAAATAAAACGCATGTGAAACCTATGTTACAGAAGTTCAATATCGTTTACATGCAAATTTTAGAGATTTGTTCCTCTCCTAGTCCCAGTCATATTCTAACCAAAAAATATTTTCCATTTTGGGAAGCGCCTTAGAGTCACAAGAATCTGATCAACTTAATTAGCAGATTAGTGTCTGACCACAATCAGATTTCTCTGTTTGTTTATTATTTACATGGGGAAAAAACTGAATTGTAACTGCATTGTACTGTATTGTTGTACTTTGTTGAACTACACCATTATAGAACAGTGATAGACACTAAGCATAATTGTACAACTTCGAATACATACATACATACATACATACATACATACATACAACACCAATATTGATATACTTCAAGTATGACAATAATCTTATTACTAACAATGTACAGAAAACATGCTTTTCCAAAAATATCTTTATATTTCTTTGCATTTGGTGCAAAAATCAAAGAAACTACATAGCTGTCCCCCCCCCCATACTGTGCAATTCTCAAGTTACCGTTTCTTTTCTCCTTGACATCTTTTGTAAGTTCATCTACTTTTCTATCTGTTTCAGCCATTTTGTCTGTCACAAAATCATGAGACTATAGCATACAAATTTTACCAGATCAAAAATCCAACTAAAACATCACATATCTGTATCCAAGCTTTTTTCCCCAAACAAATACCTTGTTTGATACCAACCATAATGACAATGCGACCAATTACAGTAGTGATCAAGGGAGTTTTTAGAAACAAATAATAATTAACCGTACTATCATCTTGTAAGTTCCTTTCCACCAATTTCTTGACTTCTTCTGCCTCTCTTTTTGCTTCCATAGCAATCTCTCTTGTTTGTGAATCCTCTAAGTCGGATGGCATTTCTTCATTATATATGACTTCCATTTCACTCTCAAAATGTGTCTTTAAACGAATGTCAAATCGCTTTACCACGGCCAGCATATCTGCCCAAATCTGATCAAATACATCCTTTGACATGGACGCTTTTCCCACGTGACGAAACACCAGATTTCTTCCTAAACGTATTCTTTCAATGTCATCTCCTTCAGTTAAATGCTTTTTATCAGGATAGGTCTCGCATCCCCATTGTTTGGAAGGTCGCTGAATTTTTTTCTCCTCCATGGGTAAATTTCTAAGAAGAATATAAAGCAAAGTAATATCAAAATCCACATTTGAGACTACACCACCATCAGGTCTGCGTATTCTCTTGTACTGGTCCTCTGTCATCCTGCCGAGTGTCTCGAGCTTCTGCTTATTTATACGCACTTTATCTGGAAGCTCTTCAGGAAGAATTCGTTTAGTCAATATTTCCCACAACACATCTCTAAGCAATTCCACAAAAAGGCGGGTTAACTTTGCAAAGTTTCGACTCTCAGGTGTTGATGCATACCTGCTTGACATTGTACTCGCCATCTTCAACTGTTGAGCGTCGGTATCTTCTGACTGTAAAATTTACATAATAGTCAATCAGGTTTATCCAGTATGAATGTGTTTTGCCATCAACAATATATAGTTTTGAAATCAAGTATTTGCAGCCAGAAACTCCATTCAGAAAAGTGCGCTATTCAAATGAGGGACTGGACTATTTCGCTGAGTAAATCGGGCGCAAACAATCTTATTTATGTCTGCAAAAGATAATGGACATGTTTAAATTTCATTTTGTGGACACGTATATCGTTCTAGCTGTGTATGTGTCTGTGTGTGTGCATGTTTGTATGGATCCATGGAGATGTGGATGAAAGAATGAATGGTCAATCATTGAATGGGGAATGAATTACAGCAATATACCAAAATAGCATGTGCTTCTGCATTGTTTTTTGTGCAAGTTATGCCGCTATCCATATAATTTCCTAAAAATGAAGAATGTCTGCCTTAGCCGTGAATGAAAGTAAAGCTAATGTTTAACAAAATATGTTATCGCCCTGCATTGGCATTTGTGTTTTGGATGGCATCAGCTCTTTGTGCTCGAACAGTATTTACCAATAATAAAACATTGTGTTGTGTTTATCCGGGTACCATCTGTTCATCCATATGTGTAAGGATGTCCGGTTGTTAAACATGAAATAATTGTCAAAATAATAATTGAAACTGTGCATGTCAGACAGGGCACCCGAAGAATTGGTGGGTGGGGCAGACATGTAGTAGTCAGCTATTTCGTTTTATGGATGTAGGCCAAAATATGTGTATAGGTGAGACCGGGGGGAGGGGGGTAATGTGCCAGAGTTGCAAGGGCAGCAGGGAAGAACAAGAATAAAATCTTTAAGAAAAACATGGAAGACTCTGCAAGAGCTGACAAAAGCAACACTGAGAAGACTCAAAGACAGATTCAGTTGATTTGGATAAGGTGAGGGAGGTTATACAAGAGATAAAGAAACAGATTGCTAATTTAACAGAGTTCTCATGCAAGCTCATGGAAACCAACATACAGCAGGTTTGATAATTGTCACATAAGAAACAAAGTTACACAGATGGATCACAAGGTTAAAGGGAGAGTTACCAGTCATGCAATAAGGTCTGTTTTAGGTCTGTTGATCTTTCTCATTTCAAACGTGAATGTCCAAGAAACCAGAAGAGATATGACAGAAAGCCAACAACAGATAAAACCTCCAAAAACAGCTCCGAATTAAGGGCATCCAGCATGGAAAAATGTTTAAACTAATGGGAAATTGCTCCATTGGCCAAGAGACAGTCGAGCTTTAAAGGAAAATGGCCTTGTTAGTGATCAAATTCAGCAATTGTCCAATGAACAGACATTAATATCTCTGTCAATATAACTGTTTGTAGAGGTATAACAAAGTCAAAAGGCATGCATGTTAAGGGTTTTGTACAAGGAGTCCCAGTTCAGTTACATTTGTAGTAGATATTGGTGATGAGAAAACTGTTCTAGCTGAACATGCATACAAGAAAATAGAGGAGTCTGAAAGACCAGAAATAAGGAGCAAAGGATGTCTTGTACATGCAGCAGGAGAACCACTTCTGGATTATGGGATGTGTAAAGTCACCTTAGAACTAAACACTGTCAAAATGGATGATGTAGCAATTGTTACTAAAATTGAAGATGATGTTTTCCTTGATATTGGTACATTCAAAGGTTCTGATCAGAAAGCTAGGAGATGTTATTTTGAGTGAGAATAAAAATTTCCTTAATGGCAAAGAGATAAAGTGTCAACAGATTGTTAACAATCAAATCAGACGAGTTTGTTAAGCTGATAATTACGTTATGCCTGATTTGAGAGAACATAATGTAGATGTGTTTGTTGATCGCCATAAAACTGATGATCCGAAAGGTGAATGTGATGTTTTGATTGAACCAACACTGCTTTGTGAAAAAAGTTATCCCCTTGTGATGGCTTCCAGTCTTGCTATTCTTAATGCTACTGTTATGTATACTGAATTTAATTGTTTGTATGTTAGTTGCAATATTTGTTTTATTCATTGCTTTTGTAACGAAATATTGTTTGTTTGACTTGACCTTGTCCAAAATTGAGCTCATGAGATCATGCTAGAAACTTATTTTCCATGGAGTAATGGTAACAAATTATGGTTGTTTTTAAAAAATATTAATTTGTGACCTGAGGTCAAACAGAGCTATATTATCTTGTGACTGTCAGGATTTTACCAGTTGTGTTTTAATATCTAGCACTTTAAGTTATATTATGTCATGACCAGTTTGGGCTGAAATTTATTTTCTTCAAATTACTGAATTCAAGTGATTATTTTCTCTGGAAATACAAAAGTGCTCTTACAACATTCTTGGATAAAGACATTCATTGGAATTTAAACTGAATTCAAACCTGGAATAATATTTCTGTGATTCAACAAGAGACTGTTGACACATCAGTACTTCGCATGCTATAAAAACACGTCATCACCTTCAATTTTTAATCTCTTTGGGACTTGAACTGAGTTTCAGTCAGAACATTTTTTTACTAGGACTTGTGTCTTTAATTCTTGGATCATTTTTGGATTTAATTTTCATTACCCTATGTTCTTTTTTACTCATTTTTCACTTTGTGCTCTTTGGAAATAAATTATTTGTACAATTTTACAAAGCTTGTTGTCTTCACTCTTTTCTGTTACTTATTTTAAGAGCATAGATTGGTAACACTACATCTACAATAAAGGTGGGGGTTGTGAATATCAGTCTCTCTGAAAAAAGGAGCTGTGATTGGCATTCCTGAAATTGTGTTAACTCTAGAGGAAGATGAAAATGAGAAAGGGAATGACATTGCCACCAGATGTATCAAGCTAATGGAGAGAAACATTACAAATACAGTGACACCAAGCAAGCTTCCAGATTATATAAAATATACTTGTAAAGAATAGAAACCTCTAACCAGAAAAGCAAAGCAAGCTCAATAAAGTACACAGAAGAAAATCCTAGAAAAACATATACCTGAACATTTGAAAGCCATTTTTATAGAATAATCAAATGGGAAGAAGTTTCTGCAACAGAAATAATCAACAAAACTACTCATTGATTTCCAAGATGTTTTCTCTCAAGATGAGAATGATCCAGGACTAATCTTGAAGAACACATGACTGACACAGGGAATACAAAATCCATAAAGCAGCCCTTCATATGTGTACAACTGGCATTTGTAAATGAAGAGAAAGAAGTTATAGATAAACTGAAAGAACAAGGTGTAATTAGAGATTCAGCTCTCCATGGTCATCTCCAATAGTGTTGGTCAGGAAGAAAAATGGTACTGTACATCCATGGGCAGATTACAGGAAAACTGAATGCTGTGACAAAAGTGGATGCTTTTTATATGCCAAGAGTAAATGAATGCCTTGATGCAGTTAGAAGTCCAAACTTATTTGGTACATTAGATCGTACATCAGGATACTTTCAAGTGCCATTTTAGGGACAAAGATATCTCTAAGACTGTGTTTGTGACTAAGCATGGTTTATTTGAACTTACAGTTATGTCACTGGATTTGACAGACAGTCCTGCAACTTTTCAATGAGTGGTATGGGTTGCACTGAGAGGATTGTAGTATTTTTCCTGTATCATCAATTTAGATGACATCATAGTGTATGGAACTACTTTCTGCGAACACGTGCAAAAACTCAAAGCCCTATTGAAATGTATATGGATGTCCAATTTGAAGCTGAGACCTAATGTTGCAGAAATACTCCAATGAAAGGATCCAGAAAATGTGATTGAGTCTCCATCCGTTCTTGGGTACCTGCTCCTACTAAGATGCTTTATTTGAGATTTCACAAAGATAGCCATGCCATTGTTTGAAATGGAAAAAAAGAGTGCCAAGTAACTTTCATTCGGTTGAAAGGGGTTTTATCAGGTTTGGAAGTAATGGTTTTTCGAAGAGGTGAAGGAAGTTTGATACAGGCTCATGTGATGCTGGAATCTGCAACCTTGTCCCGGATTTAGAATGGCCAAGAAAGTGTCATGACTTACGAAAGTCGGTCACTAAAGAAGTCTGAATAAAACTACTGTGTTACAGGTAAGGAGTTGCTGGCCCTGAGGTAGAAAAGTCTGAATAAAACTCCTGTTTTACAGGTAAGAAGTTGCTTGCCTTGTGGTAGAAAAGAAGTCTGAATAAAACTGCTGTGTTATAGGTAAGGAGTTGCTGGCCTTGCAGTAGAAAAGAAGTCTGAATAAAACTGCTGTGTTACAGGGAAGGAGTTGTGGCCCTGAGGTAGTAAAGTCTGAATAAAACTCCTGTTTTACAGGTAAGAAGTTGCTTGCCTTGCGGTATAAAAGAAGTCTGAATAAAACTGCTGTGTTATAGGTAAGGAGTTGCTGGCCCTGTGGTGGAAAAGAAGTCTGAATAAAACTGCTGTGTTACAGGTAAGGAGTTGCTGGCCTTGCGGTAGAAAATAAGTCAGAATAAAACTGCTGTGTTACAGGTAAGGAATTGCTGGCCTTGCGGTAGAAGAGTGAGTCATGTTCCAACTCTAGCTCAGGGACAACATTATCATCATGTTCAAATAAAATGATGGACAATGTGGGCAATGTCATCACTGGCCTTAGCACAGCAATAGGTGTGGCCGTAAATGCGTTAAGAAATGGGCTACAATATTCACACAAGGTGTCTCGATTAGTGACAGAAGTTCAAAGGAACCAAACAAAAATATTGAATTAAATGAAGGCAACCATTTGGAAGAGTTGTTACAGATCAGAGAGAAATCATGTGAGAGTGACAGAGTGATATATTGGAAGAACCTGTAGATGACAGAGATTCGAAGAGGAGAGATGAAAGGCAACATCATACACATTACATTAACATCACAATATTACATATACAAAGAGAGAAACTGAGAGTGACCTTTTAATGGGTTGTTGTATCATATCGGAGTGGGTCTTATACTAAAATTCAGTGATTTTTTTTTTAAGTATTAGAATTATTATTAATATGGACCGTGTTGAAAATCACAACCCTAATGATTCTGTCATAAATGCTACCAAAGGACATCACAGTATTTGTGATTTGCAAATACAGTGTAATTCTACTTAATTACTCAGTTAAACCAATTACGTTGTAATTGAACCCAAGTCTGCTACACACATACATAATTCTGGTTCCACTGTTCTTGGGAATATATGTTACCTAAAGGTATGCCTGCTGTAAAGGTGTGACAGAGACTGGACTAATGGATATTTATTGGATATCAGTATGTGCATTTCACCATGCAGGAACATGACAAACAAAAGATGCACAGTGATAGTAACGCCAATTTTAAGCACGATATAGGCTACACATGGCAGCCAGTATAAACGGTGGAGGAATAATGAGAGAAAACCCTGGAAACAACCACCAACCCATGAGAAGCTACTGGCAAGCTTCATCATGTACTTACATTGGGCGAGCCCAAGACTCACAAGCGCACTGAGTTAACAGTGATCACTTTAGACCACTATGACACTCTGGGCCCTGTTTAGCGACATAATTTGTTCCACACTTTACCCCACCCCTCCTGGAGTCATGGGTAGCTGAATGGTCTAACGATCTCACCTTTGCAGATCTCTCACACATTTCAACCCTGCATGAATTGGTTTTGGATCAGTCAATTTAGAGTGGAAAAAACTTGTTGGTGGCATTCCATGTTTTTCCTCCACCAAGTATACTGGCCACGCGTATATGATATCACTACTGAAAAATAGTGTTAAAACCCGCAAATCAAACCAATCATATCTTCCTCTAACCCGAACCCCAAGGTCCTGTGCTAGGTTTCCTGGCTAATGGCTTATATGGAACACGGAACAGATACCACTCGCCATGCAGTTACGTTATAAAGCAGGTTAGCATGAAACAGAGGGTGATTAAAAGCCAAAGGGTGCATAAGAAAGTAAAAAGCAAGAATGCTGTAAATTGTATATAATTAGCATGGTTTTTATTTTTGATGTACAATGTACAAACAACGATATATTCAACATAAACACGCACTTATTTTTTAATAAAGCAAATAGAATATATTTTGTATGCATCAACAAATTAATCATACTGGCAGGCACATATCAAATCACTCTTTAAAAAGTATGTACTGTACAGAAATATTCTGCAGTACATCTTGTCCCAAACATGCCATGTCTTTCTTCAATTTGTTGAGCACTTTTTATGAAATTTATATTTCTATAGCAATTTTGGCTGAGTAAAAATTATAATGTCTTCAGATATTTATGTTCATTACAGCATTTAAAAAGCTTCAAGAAATGACAAACAAGAAGTTATGAATCTCATGTCAAATAAAATTTGTTCACAAATAGATATATATTATACAATCCTCATGATAATGGTCAAATTGTAATGGAATGAACATATTTCAAGACATATATATATATATATATATATATATATATATATATATATATATATATATATATATATATATATATATGTGTGTGTGTGTGTGTGTGTGTGTGTGTGTGTGTGTATCATTAAGTCAATTCATGTATGTGGTGATTAAATAAGATCAGAACATATCTATCAACCAAACATAGGTTAATGTATCACAAATCCTGTATACACCCATACAGTATGTGAGTATGAACTCATCTACTTGACTCAAGTTTTATATGTCTAGACTTTTATGACCACCAAATTCATGGACAATTACTTTTAAATATTGGTTATTCATAGTATTTTTGTTGTAATTTCCAAATCAGAAATGATCAAAACTTGAGTAGAATACATACTCATGGTTAGGAATTTTGACATAAGCTAGGTCTGTCTGTGACAACATCTCCAAGCCTGCACTGCTCTTAAAAATCAAACGATATTTAGCTGTTACAGTCATTATATTTGAGAACTGGCAATAATCCTGTAGCAATTTAAAATAGTCATATATAGCAAGAAAAAGGGATTAATTTACAATAACAACAGTCTTATTAGTAATTCTAACAAAAATTAGCTCCTCAGCATCACACTTCATGTAGTCTCAACATGAATATTCTTCATTTATTTCTCAAAACCAAGTAAAATATTGAGCACTTCAATTTATATGACCAATAAAGAAATATATAAATGAAATAAAACCATAACATTGCATTGTTTGATAACTGATGCTGCTCAACAGCTTTAAACTTTAAATAATTCCAATAAATTTTACTAAAATATTCTGATGCTTATACTGGATGTCCATTCATACGTGACATACAAAATATTTAAAAAATCTTCAGAAACTTCGAAGATGAAATAATTTTCAGTGGCAACACGGATTTAAAAGGTCAGCCATGGTGGCCATATTTGATGTCATCTTGACCTAGTTTTCATGTTGCACTAACTACAAAATGATAATAAGTCTTCTCTTCAAAAACTTATATCAATACAATTTAAGGTTTAGGATGAGTAACAAGAACAATATTTCATAATAGCTTCATCTGGGCCATACTGGATGACAGAAGAGCACAAGTTTTATTTTAGACCAACTACACAATGCTAGTCTTCTCTTGAAAACCCTATATCAATACAACTTTCTATGTAGCATCAGCAGCAAGAACAATATTTCACAGTATCTGTAATGAGGGCATACTGGATGACATATTATCACCATTTTCACTAGGACCAACAATACATGAAAATGACGTATTTTGTGGAAAACCGCCTGTTGATATAGCTTCTATTAGTGATAGCGATGACAAGATTTTCAAGATGGCCAACATATTGAGGGTCAGACCAGCACCATTTTATTTAGGACCAACTAGAGATCACAATGGGTCTTCTGGTATAAAACCACATGTATATGTCACTTTTCATTTAAAAGAAGTAACAAGAAGATTGTCAAGATTCCACCAAGAACAGCCAATGTTGGATATTCTTCCTAGTTAGCATAATGTGACGTGTTGGAATGTTCTCTCTGCATGATGAATCTTGCTTTTCTACCTTGTTGCGACAGCGGCATATTTGTGGATGTTCTTGGAATAAATATTAATAATTTTGTGTCATGTTATTGTTATTCACAAACATGACTTTTATTTAATATTTTTGATATTTTATCCAAAAAAATTGGAAACGAGGCTTCTGTTGCTATTGCATGAAAATTGGACCTCCGATTTCATAGATGTATAGGCAGCCAGACTCAATTCACCAACAATGAAAACTAGAGTACATGTACTAGGTCAAACCTTGCCAACACGAGTTTTATTTGCAATTTTTGAGAAGATGAATTATCTTCTAATTGATATTTACCACTATGGAAGAATGTAAGGCCGTTTAATTTTGCCAGGCTTATTAGTAAGCAGCTACCAAAAAATGTGGTTTATGTGAATCCCAAGTTTTTGATGGGCAATGCATAACAACCCATAGCCAAACATATATTAAAAAGAATCTTTGATGCAGTGGGAAAGATCAGAGGAAACAATGGCTAGTTGAAATAACTTTCTGTTTAGAAGGAGTACCAAAAAGATTTAGACGGTGGCTGCCAAAATGGATACATGTTATTGGATGCCATTTTGATCTCTGACCAAACTGACAATGCAAGTGTTTTAGTGAAAATCCCATGCTGATATGATCATCTATTCCGAATTTCAAGATGGCAATTGTGGTGGCAACTACGGCTGTACCGACCATTCACTTCGTATTCGCTTCGGAGCCAAATAGCTATTCGGTATAATAGTAGCGGTCGGACCGTTAACGAATAGTGGTCATGTGACACCTGTTTCTGCATATGCGGTTGCTACAGCGAGTGGACTGAAGTAACTCTCTTATTAACGTAAAATGTGCTGTGGTTGCAGCCAGGCATTGCCTAATGCCTGGATCGGGCTGTTGCAGTGTCAGTAGTCTCATTCTCTGAGCAATGTGCCAGTTGTGCAACACATTCATTTTTCGTAACGGTAGTTCAGCGAAGTCATTCACAACAACTCCACTGAATAACCATTTGTCGTATAAACACCCGGACGAGTACAACCAGTTCATAAACCAGAAAGCTGAACTGTAAGTGACAATTTCTAAGTTTAGTTAAATTAACTCCATTCCTAGTTTACACAGACTGGCAGAAGGATGCAAAAATTACATGCAGTTAACTGTTTACTTTTAGTTTATGTATTAAATTTACTGAACAAAAGCTTTTGCTTACATTTGAAATTTTGAATGTTGTCGGTAGACCTATTTTATACTTTGTATTCGTATTCGGCCGAATAGTTGGTCCAATTATTTGTATTCAGCCAAATAGTGATAATCACCTATTCGGTACAGCCCTAGTGGCAACATTGGATATCCAAGTGGCAATGTTTTCATTTAAGATCAACTAGTCTTGTTCCGTTTATCAGATATAATCAATCATCAGTTGCTGGAGCAAACCAATAAGATAATCGATTAACACTTTATAATCGACTGTGTGTGAAGGAAGACTACTTCTTTTAAGTTGTATGCAAAGCACAAAGGCTCATAACACTCCCTGCCAGTAAAGTTGATATGAATTATTAATTCCCTCTACAACTACAAATATAAATAAAACCATCGGATATTCCATAGGTGCAAAATTTCATAAATAGGAACATAATGTCAGGATTACACGACCAAGCTGTTAAATTATTGAGTTAATAAATTTAAACACATTTTGATGATTTGTTTCAGTTTAAATGTAGAATCCTTTGTAGTATTTGTAAACAATGACAAACAAGAAAACCATGTCCTTCTATACTCTAACTTTAGATACATCTCATATGGATGAAAGGATTTTGGGGACTGCTATGATATTTCAGTTCAATATGACTGATAAGCCATAAAAAGTTGCATATATTTTACAAAGTTGTAGAACAAAACTAACACAAAATAGAAAAAATGTAAAAATGTTATCAGGTTAAAGTATACATGTCATTAAAAGAGATTACTCCTGTACATGTATTAACATCTGGAACTCTTGATCAAAGATATAACTGTATAACGAACAAAAATTAAAATTTGCTATCAGTAACCAATTATAATTGATTACCAGTTGGTTAAGTGGAACCGATTATCGATTGTGAAGTTCTGTCCGATTCCTATCACTAAGATCAACTATATCTTGGCATGAACATGTCAGTAAATTTTCATGGCAATTCTCTATGAAGTTTAAGAATAGCATCAGATGAGGGCCATCCCATACAATCTTCTAATCTTTAAATGTAAGAGTAGATTGCTATACAAAATTCATGCCAACACATTGACCAAATGAAATTCAAGCAAGGTCATTATTTTCCAGCTCCAACTACACGTCTTCATTTACAACCTGTGTTATTTTTAGCAAATGTTCCCTGACTTTCAAATGTTAAGGGAAATAACCTCTCCCCTAACTTTTCAGTTCTACTGTAGAATAGACACTGATTTAAAAGTAGAAATGCTTGATTAGTAGTAAAGGTGTATCATCAAAGCATATCATGCTTCAGAAGTTCTGTATTGTGACAGAGTCACACTGGAAGTGAGCTACCAGTACACAGTGTGGTAAGCTATATGAAATGCATGTATGAAGCACTAACATTTCTCTGTCCTATCTGTGTGTCTGTATTCTCAATGACAGGATGTCTTCTTTCATTGCTCACTTGGACTTCCGAAGCTTGATGACTTCCTACAGCAAAAGAAAATTTGTCCCAGCTAATTAGCAATACAGCAAAACATTGAATTTGAATGAGGTATTTATTAAAATCTGTACAAACTAAAGATTACAGTAAAATATATCTGGGAACAATTTAATTTTCATAAGACAGCAGTTGTTCTACTGGCCAAAAGTATTTTAAGAAATTCCAGATAAGACTGTTCTTTTTTGTTAACCTGCTAAGTACTGAAAGCATCTCAGAATGACCGTGGGGACTGGCGTGGGGTGGGGGTGTCTTGAAGTAGCTTGAATGTCTTGCTCAACATGATTTGAGACTACTGGGCTCAACCCCAATTACATGTAATAGAAACCAAATTAACAACGGTCAGACTTAACTTTACAATATTTCATTTAATTATGTTTGTTTTATTTTCATAAACTTATTCCTCACGGCACAATCGTATACAGATGATCAAATTGATATCGATACATAAAATATACAAATCGAAGCAAACGTTATTGTCTTTTGAAATAATTACAGTTTAAACCAATTTGATGTTGGATTTTACAAGCATAAGTTTTCAAGATAAAGGTATCTATTTCAGTGATAAGGAGTCTATAATTAGCACTTCTGTATAATCACGACCATAAAGTAGCTAAAACAGCAGAGATAGATCTATCGATGTTCTTCAAGATTTTTCCAGATATCTAATTCAATCCATACTTTTTACCTTTTAAATAACAAAACAATTGAACAAACGTAATACCTAACAATAGACTAGTATCAATATCTTGTTTTTGGAAAATACATTTTACATAAATGATATGTGAAAATACACTGAATACCATAAATCATTGGACATGTCATTTCACTGGAAAAATTCCTTTATTTCTGATGTCATGGCCTCTGCTTCCCAACATTTTACCATTGGTTAGCCAATGTTTTGTTATTGTCAAATGAAGCGTACAAACTATTTCTATAGATCTGTTTTGCATTTTAATTCCATGAATGTCTTAAAAGGCGTTAAATATACATACCTAACATGATTTTCAAGGTTTCATTCGGTTCTCGGTCAGCATCTAAAATAAAAACAACACGCATATGAAACCTATGTTACAGAAGTTCAATATCATTTACATGCAAATTTTAGGCCTTTGTTCCTCTCCTAGTCCCAGCCATATTCTAACCAAAAATTATTTTCCATTTTGGGAAGCGCCTTAGAGTCACAAGAATCTCATCAAATTAATTAGCAGATTAGTGTCTGACCACAATCAGATTTCTCTATTTGTTTATTATTTACATGGGGAAAAAACTGAATCGTAATTGCATTGTACTGTATTGTTGTACTTTGTTGAACTACACCATTATAGAACAGTGATAGACACTAAATACAACTTTACAACTTCGAACACATACATACATACATACATACATACATACAACACCAATTTTGATATGCGTCAAGTATGACAATAATCTTATTACTAACAATGTACAGAAAACACATTTTCTGAAAATATGTTTATATTTTCTTTGCATCTGGTGCAAAAATCAAAGAAACTAGATATCTGTCCCCAATACTGTGTAATTCTTAAATTACCTTTTCTTTTCTCCTTTACATCTTTTGTAAGTTCGTCTACTTTTCTATTGGCTTCAGTCAGTTTGAAGTAAAAAAAATCATAAGACTATAGCATACCAAATCAAAAATCCAAATAAAACATCACATATTTGTATCCAAGCTTTTTTTCCCAAACAAATACCATGTTCGATACCAACCATAATGACAATGCGACCAATTACGGAAGTGAGCAATGGAGTTTTAACAAACAAATAATAATCAACCGTTCTAACATCATCCACAAGCTCTTCAAGTTAGATTAAATATTTAAATATTCGTAAATTAGTTTAAGCAATCTATAGAATCATTTCTGCAAAATGAAAGGTTTTATTTAGATTTCTCCACCCATGAAGCTTAATAAAATTAGTGTGCAAAAATGCGTTTCAACATCAAAAACTCTACATACATGTATTTTCTTCCCTCCTCCTCGAAATAAGCATACTTTTAAAATTTTCTGTCTCTTCAAAGTTCCTTTCCACCAATTTCTCGTCTTCTTCTGCCTCTCGTTTCGCTTCCATAGCAACCTCTCTTGTTTGTGAATCATACTCCGTTTTCTTTCCAAAGTCTCTCATATAATCCTCTACAAAGCCTGATGGCATTTCATCCTTAAGTATGACTTTCATTTCACTCTTGAAATTTGTCTTTAAACGAATGTCAAATCGTTTTACCACGGCCAGCATCTCAGCCCAAATCTGTTCAAATACATCCTTTGACAAGGACGCTTCTCCCACGTGATGAAACACATGATTTCTTCCAAAACGAATTCTTTCAATGTCATCTCCTTCAGTTAAATGCTTTTTATCAGGATAGGTCTCGCATCCCCATTGTTTGGAAGGTCGCTGAATTTTTTTCTCCTCCATGGGTAAATTTCTAAGAAGAATATAAAGCAAAGTAATATCAAAATCCACATTTGAGACTACACTACCACCAGGTCTGCATATTCTCTTGTACTGGTCCTCTGTCATCCTGCCGAGTGTCTCGAGCTTCTGCTTGTTTATACGCACTTTATCTGGAAGCCCTTCAGGAAGAATTCGTTTAGTCAATGTTTCCCACAACACATCTCTGAGCAATTCCACAAAAAGGCGGGCTAACTTTGCAAAGTTCCGACTCTCAGGTGTTGATGCATACCTGCTTGACATTGTACTCGCCATCTTCAACTGTTCAGCAG
The DNA here is from genome assembly GCA_028554795.2 of Sinohyriopsis cumingii. Lineage (NCBI taxonomy): Eukaryota > Metazoa > Mollusca > Bivalvia > Unionida > Unionidae > Sinohyriopsis > Sinohyriopsis cumingii. The sequence goes on from JAPYKE020000084.1 coordinate 273,545, forward strand.
CCAGAAACTAAATTCAGAAAGTGCGCTATTCAAATGAGGGACTGGACTATCTCAGCGAGTAAATCAGGCGCAAACGATCTTATTTATGTCTGCAAAAGATAATGGACATGTTTTAATTTCATTTCGTGGACACGTATATCGTTCTAGCTGTGTGTGTGTGTGTGTGTGTGTGTATGTTTCTATGGATCCATGGAGATGTGGATGAATGAATGAACGGTCAATCATTGAATGGGGAATGAATTACAGCAATATACCAAAATAGCATGTGCTTCTGCATTGTTTTTCGTGAAAGTTATGCTGCTATTCAAATAATTTCCTTAAAATGCGGAATGCTTGCCTTATTTGTGAATGAAAGTAAGGCTATTGTTAACAAAATCTGTGATCGCCCTGTATTGGCACAGGTGTTTTGAATGGCATCAGCTCTTTGCCCTCGAACAGTATTGACCAATAATAAAACGTTGTGGTGTATTTATCCGGGTACCATCGGTTCATCCGTACGTGTAAGGATGTCAGGTTGTTGAAAGTGAAATAGTTTTCAAAACAGTAACTGAAAATATGCATGTAGTCAGCTATTTTGTTTTATCGATGTAGGCCAAAATATGTGTATAGGTGAAATCGGAGGGGGGGGGGGGCATGAGCCACTATGTACTGATGCACATGATGCCAGATATACATTATGGATATATCTTCTTGAATATACATGCCATATATGCCTTTTAGAGATATTTGCTGGAGGTCATAAACTGAACGGTTCCATTATCATCCTTCTCGAAACTTACTTCAGTTTCCTAGCCAATGATAGTAATGCTCAAAACTGCTATGTGTATACATAAATAACGTGGAAAACGTCCCGCATCAAAACATCGTGTCTCATGAAAGATCACATTGTACCAATGATTTTAAAGACTTGAGTATATAAGAAGTGTTTTCCAAGTAATTGTAGAAATGATTCACATGTAATATAGTCAACTATGGCAACATACCATTAATTGCTTATCAGTGCCAGTATGGAACCCTGTTTCCTTGGTTCCCTTGGATTCAGATAATCAGTTTTAAAAAATTCATTCAAATTTATAATTGTTTAAAGTACATATTGTTTTTATCTTTTCAAATACTCCACCCAGTTTCTTACTTATGGTGTTGTTGTTTCTTTGCATGCATTCTCATATATGTCGTATAAACGAGTGACCTTTCAAGACTGCCAGCCCTCCTTCCTAAATATAGAAGCAAATAAGTAAACCGTTTTCTAGCAGGACTTTAATGTCAATTTCATGCATTACATCTTTTCTTATGGCATGGTTCCTACGCTTTTCTAAATACAAATTTCCAGGTCTTTTCCTGGCTTTATCCAGGATGAAATTAATTTTTTCAAGATTAACATATTACCATTACCGAATGAAATTAAAGAACATTTGGGATTAAAAAACATGCATTTTCCAAATTGGAAGATGTTTCTCTTTCAAGACTCTCTAAAACATATATGTCAGAAAAGATGTTCATGTAGAAAGCCACAAAATGTATCACACGAAACAAGTTTGACTATATTCCCATAAATTGGCATTTAAAGCCATTTCAATGTACAGAATACAAAATTCTAACTTTACTTTGCTGACCTCCATTATGCTGCTACATGGAAACGACATAATGAGCATAAATTATTTTGTTTCCTTTCAAACCTTTAATTCTAAAGAATTCTAGATCAATATGTGTGCATGTTACACAAAGTAAACATTTCCTATCACAGTATGAAAAACCCCAAATAAATGCAAAATTTTAGAATCTTATCTTGTTACGATAAAAGTTTAACCCTGAAATTATCTGTGCAAGTAAAATCTCAAACAATATTCTTCAACCAACCTAAACTCCTTGAGATGATTTAATTACAAATTCCATCATTTAAAGGCATTTACAAAAGGACTGATTTAAAGTCTGACAAAAGATCTTCAAAATTATATATCGTTGTATAAACAAGGACTGAATCTTCTGTTAAAATCAACTTTTCTTCTAGTTCAATAAACAAGTCCCCAAACCTTTACAAATACATGGGCTGATATCGTTTCTTAATATATAATAAAAGAGATGACAATTTCCCATTTCTCCTGCTTTCCATTTAAGATCTGAAACCAATGCTTCAAGCTACATGTCACTGTGTAATAGTTTCGCACCAAAATACAGCTCAGAGATTCGAAATTTTTCTAATCCTGGTTTCCGCCGAATATTCCAACCCCATTTTTCACATTTGGACATTTCGGATGGAGTTTGTGTTCAGAGCAATTGCATATAAAAAAAATTGGAATCTACCGCCACCGTAAGATTGCTTACCAGCTGGCATATCAAATTTAAACTAGGTTATATCGACTTATACCTGCATTAAATTGATAGGAACATTATTTATTTTCTCAAAAATGGCAAGTAATATGATCGTTGTCTTTAATATGCTGACAGACTAGATGAAACTCAGCATAGATTAAACCTGACAAGGTACTCGCCATTTGCATTAATAGTCACATTACTTCACAAATCTCAAACAACGACATGGGAAGTCCAATAGTCACATGATATCAACAACAAACTCCTTTTTAATGTTGTTGTACAAAATTTAAGTTATATTAAATGAAAGTAAAAACCAGAAAGAACATATAATTCTCAACATATTTATTTCGTGAACAACAACAATAAACTTGGCCAGTCTGATTCAGCAGAGTAGACTGGTTCCCTGGTTCTTATGCTCCCTACGTGAGAGAGCATATGTCAACGTGGTAGTCATGTGATACAACAAAACTCCGAAGTTGGTCTCGGAATAAATATAGACTGTCGAAGAATAGAAACCGAGTGGGTTTTTGGACTAAACGAATAAGACAAACACAATATGTGAAAGATGGAAATTTATGAAATGAATTAATAAAGAAAAATATATGTGTAAAAATACAATGATTCTCTCACGCTCTCAAGATACGATTGACCCACTCACTCTACACAAACATTCACGCATTAAAAATAAACCAAAAATATGAATTCAATATGAAATACAGATCCAAGAAACCTCGTGGACTGCAGTTACACTTCAAATAATATTATACACTACAAGAGAGATTCACATAATCTCAAGTATGGACTCCGATTAACATTCAAAGATAATCTTATGATATTCAAATGTGTTTCAAATAATGTTATAAACTATAATAGAGATTCACATAATCTCTTGGAACACAACTAAGATTCAAAATAATTTTGCACCGAAAATTCGCTTCGTATTCGAACAACAATTGAACCAAACGTATGCTTCTAGACCCTTGTACAGTCGCACGATTCCTTGGGTTGGCCCACACTCTTATCGGTTGCTCGCACCCTTCATGGATCCACCACATGTACAGTCATACGTATACACACATACAGACAGCATACAGCCCCCTTTGAATTAGCTACGTCCACGTCCGTGGCTCCACCACATGTACAGGAATACATACATGCATACATACCTATTGACAGCACGCAGACCTAAATACTCTGGAAACTCCAGACAGCTGTAAACTGCTCAAGTCATAGTCAGCTCTAGACATAGTCACAGTCAGCTACAATAAAACCGAACTTGTGTATTATTACACGATATGACATTACAAATCGAATAAGCTTCGCATATCAAATGAAATATAAACTTAACACTTACCCCTATGACTGGAGAACAATGGAGAGCGTACATTCCTTGACGTGATCCAAAACAACCAGTGTCGGTTTAGAAATTGATCTTATTGAAATCCATAGGAGAGTGAGCAATAGTCAGGGTAAAATACCCAAGTATGTCATGTTTTTAATGTCCCTCGTTAGTACAGTCGCTTACCTGGAAAAACACTTATTCACCCTAGATAACGTTGTATGTATGTACAATGAAAAATAGGCAAATAGTTCTAAGGCAAAACCAAGTTATTTGTTTGCCTAATTCTGTGACAATACCTCCCCCTAACAGCAAAAAAAAATGTACACATTTTTTTTTAAAAGAACCTCACAGAATAAAAGAAAAGTAACTACTAATGATATGTTACAGTATTTACACTGGTTATACTGCAATCTGGATTTTCTATACTGGGTAAAAATTTATCCAAATTTCCAATCATGCCCTACTCAAGTAGTCTGCCCCTATATTTTCAACTCATCGTATTGCCTCTACATGGAAGCGATAAGGTTGTAGTGTCAGTGCCCAACGCATCAATCGAGCGTTAGCGACCTTGGCCTTGTTTAAATACAATAGGGGATGGGGATCAGTCTCGAGAACGAAATCTCTCCCAAAAAGATACGCATGATACTTCCCAATTCCCCACACTACGGCCAAACAATCTTTCTCCATAACGAAATAGTTTTTTTTCTCCCTGGGTAGCAATTTCCTACTTGAGTAAGCTACAGGTAACTTATTGTTATCTTGCTCTTGCAGTAAAACTGCTCCCAACCCAGTTTCAGAGGCATCTGTTCTTAAAGGGTTTGCTAACATCTGGCAATTTTAATATAGGTGCACTGATTAGTTTCTCTTTCAGCAAGCAAAAAGCTCTATCTTGTGGTGGTCCCCACTCTACTTTGTTTGGTTGCCCCTTCTTTGTCTGATCAGACAGTGGGCTAGCAATGGCTGCAAAGTTTGGTATAAACTTTCTATAAAACTCTAATAGACCTGGAAATGAACGAACTTGGGTTTTGTTGTCTGGCTTTGGTGCGTTTCTAATCGCTTCCACTTGCTTGGGGTGAGGTTTCAACTGACCCAAATCACTGACCCTATGACCCAAACAATCTAAATCTGTATAGCCAATACTGCATTTAGTGGGTCTCACTGTGAGGTTCGTTCTACAGAGTCTATCGATGAGTTCCCCCAAGACGGCCTCATGCTCATTCCAAGTCTTTGTGTACACGAATATGTCGTCTACAAAGCTACCTCCTAATATTCTGGTTAGAGCTCGATACATTTAACTCACGATCAGTTCAGTTATGACTCAATTACGTAATTGTTTCAGGCTTCATGTTGTGGAGGAAAATTCCCGGGTTTTTTCCCGACTTTCGTCAATATTTGCGAAATTCAAGGAGTTTTCACGGTCGGGAAAAAAATTATCATTTCTCCCGACTTTTTCCTGACTTCCCGGTAGCGTGGGAATCCTGTTATGGGCAATCGTTAGGGACATTTCCAAAACCCTTCCTCTTGTATCATTAGACTATTGATATTAATAAATGAATTGAGCATTACAACATGAATCACTTGGCATTTTCTAAAAGCTTTTCATGAAAACATGCATTTCCTCTGCATTAGTACCTGACCATGGAATAAACAGAGTGCAAACCTCGTTTCAATAAATGTGTGCGTTTAGTGTTGATAGTGCACTTCTTTTAGGAGTTACATCTTTAGTCGACAACATAAAATATCAAGTTTAAAACTTCACAATGCATCAGCTAAATGATTGGAACACCTGAAATTCGAACTGGATACTAGAACATATATGCGTCTGATATGCAAAAGAACCGTGTTAATTGAAAATTAGACGACAGTTACATATGAGCAGAGTTCTGCCTGAGCTGAGAAGACCCGCCACAATTCGTCTAATGCGATTCATATTCCTGCAGCCTGGTTAATATATATCATATAATTCAATGGATGAGTAACTTTACAATGGAGGGTGTCCTAGCCTTACAACGGCGGGTTTCCTTACCATGAATTCTTTTCTTAAAAGGGAGGGTTTATTTACAGCAAAGCGTTTCCTTACAACGGATGATTTCACTTGAAATGCTAACCAAATGAAACTGGTATCCATAGTATGATAACCGGAAACTTAGACCTTGCCTCATGCTTACGAGTTTGGGCTTAGTAACATACAAAATGATAAACTATACTTATTCTCTTTTTCTAAAATCTAGTACGTTTCCGCATCCTAGTTTGCTATATTTTTCAAGAGAAATTTATTTTTCTGATCTCGTTTTGCTTATTAGTTTTCTAATCCCTTATTTGGTTTATATCAACATTTTTCTTCTTTATTTGATCTTTATATATTGTTTAATCTTGATTGCATTTTATGTTGCTTTGTTTCTCTCGTTTGACAACGGTATACATACAAAGTTGTGGAACTAAAGAACATATTCAAAAACAACAGCGAATAAAACCTTAGTAAAAATTATCCACTGACATTCACCTTGTCTTTGCGACCGCGTCTGGGGTGCATATAGATAAAAAGGCGATTCATATTTTGTGCTACACTCAAAATATAACAGTTTATCCATCTAATAGATTTGGTACGTATGATCATTCATTCTGGTTTAATCAAACACTCCCGTTACTATTAGAATGATGAGGTACACACATACATTTATCTGGATCATGCGTGGCAAAATTTGCAATGATTCGTACACCTTATACATACCCACCACACCAGCTTATTAGCGTCTTAAAACAAAGACAGGGAGAGAAACTAGTACTATGCATTATTTTGCTTAAGAGCTTATTATTTGGCTAAGTCATTATTAAGAGATAGACAAACTTGTAAGCGGGTACAAACGGTATAGTACAGACAAGTTAAACTGTCAGCATGAAACTGTGAACCAGTAACTCATGGGAGATTGATCGTTTATAAATTGAGTGTCCCCCACCCCTGGACACAATATCTTTTATTCCGCCACAAGACTAAATTAATAGAGAGGATGAGAGCGAGAGATAAAGAGAGAAATATAGAGAATAGAATCAGCATCCACATTTATTTATGTTTATTTATGTTGCTAGGCAAAATACATTGAGTGCAATGAGGCACTTCAGAATGTTTTTCCCTCTCAACTTGGGAATAAATTTGATGCAGATTGTAGATAAAATATAGGTATACATTAAAACCTTGTCGCTTTCTTGAATAGTTAACAATTATGTATCGCAAAACTTGTCTATTTAAACAGCAGTTAAGGTACACTGCGTCCTTCACCGCAACATTAGATGATTCAAGTATCATTATCTAGCTCTACATGCTAACCTCTAAAAAAGAAATAGTAAGATTGGGTGACAGAGATTCTTACTGATTACACTGTTTTAATTTCATCTCGATTCAGGTGCAATATTTGGGGGGCACAAACATGATTTACAGAGTGTTGGTGCAAACAAATACTGTACATTTAAAGCTTTTAAAGTTGTTTAAAACTAAAATTCATTAGCAGCACACGTCTCTTCTGTTGAAAGACACATCTTTATTATTTATCATGAGGAGTACATTTAGAGACAGTGAAAGAGAAAGGGGGTTAGGGAGATCGCTGATAAAATAATTTATGAGGGTGAGGGGTGAGTAGCAGTTGGTGTTTAAGTAAACATGTACAGTTTTCCAGACCAATGACACGAATTTGCCACAGCAGCAGAGAGGGTGAACAGACCTTTGTCTAAAAAACGCTGAAACATCGAAAATAAGCCTCCTACGAATGATCAAAAAATAAAAAGCGTCGACAGATTTAAGAAAAGTGTCGACACTTTACTGAGAAAATCTCTATGGAATTTTTCTAATTAATATTACTCCATTGTCGTTGGTGATTTTTTCTAGTTTATTATGCATGCTATTTACGCAATTATGTCTTAATTGAGGTCCCCACTCTCTCTGCTGCTATGATTAAATCATTATGTTATAACAAAATGGTAGATCCGTAATCTCATACTGCACGGATAGCTCGAGAACGATTAGAAGCAATCAAACAATTTCTTCCTGTTAGAGATTCATTCAGAAAAAAACTACAAGCGCAGCAACAATCACAAGTTGAGTACGAAGAAGACACTAAAAAACTATTTAAACCGGTCACTACAGCTACTAAGAAAGCTGCAGCGGCTGTTGAAAAAACTATATGGGGCGATATTAAGAAGGAGGAGGAGGAGAGGAAAAAGGGTATTTTTCCAGTATTAGAACAAACTGCAGCGCAGACTGAAAAAATAGCAAGAAGAACCAAACAAACAAAAAAGATTTTACGAGATCTTCCAACTGATATAGCTGCAGCTCAACCTCCACCCGTTGGTGAAGAAATACTTGAAGGTATTGGAAAACTTCATACTGAGATAGGTGATATGAAAGATCGTGAATTAATAAAACCAGAAGAAGAGGAAGATGATGAGCAATACATTTTCCAATGTGGGTATCAGATTCATAAAAGAAATTAGGGATATTAATACGTTATCAAAACTTGCAGCAGAAAATTTTGATAAAAAAGAAAAAAATTTAAAACCTGAATATAGTTCCGCTCGTATTAGTAATCCCAAAATTTGGTATAAATGGATATATCGTATATATCACAATAAAAATAGAGTTTATTTTAATGATGAGGTATATAATGATTGTCGCAGAAAAATAAACATGTATCTTGTAAAAAAAGAATCAAAAGTATCACAATCTCTCAGAACAATAAGTGAGGAAGAAGAAGGAGCAGCTGGAAGTGGTCTAAATATCCTGACACAGCCAGAAAATAATCCTGTTTGTCCTGATAATATCCTCAATGATGTATCACGATTAGAAGTTCTCATAGGGGAAAAACGTGCCGGAAATAACTCACCAGAAATAACCAAGGAAGCAGCTGATATTTGTCGGCGATTATTTCAAGGTGGTATCATGGATATCGGCGTTTACAGAAAACTTATCGATGAACTTGTTGATGATTACATTGACTAGTTGTTAGATAAATGGTAAATAAAATAAGATGATCGAACACAATAATCATCGTAAATCCATATCGGTCAGAGCAGTAAACTCACGATTACCAATCTACAGAACTATTTACCGAGATGGACTTGGTAATGTTGTATGGGGATTATTTACAAGGATAGCTCCAAAAGTAGCACCTGTTGCAAAACAATTATTGATGAAAGCTATTGATATTGTTCGTGAAAAAACTCCTGGTGCAATTGTCAATGTTGCTCGTAAGGTGTTCTCGGCGATGAAAGATAGACCAGCATGGTTAATGCGACGAAGATCACAACCAGTACAATTACCAAGTACTGAAATTATGCCCGCAGACGTAAGTAAAATAATAAATCAAGCTGCAAATCAAAAACTGGCAGCATTAGCAGTTCAAGGACTCAGTGAACCAAGGAATAATATTTCAAGTTTGATATCAGGAAGTGGAACTTCCCGAAGTGGAATTTCCCGAACGCGGTAATCAACGTGTTAGATAGAAATAATTATAATAAAATGTTCAAGCGCGTATCCAACACAGCATTTGACATGGAAGCACCTGTCCTTAAAGATGAATCAGTACGTGATTATCAGTTTTATTCTTATGACGCACGGACACCAGATCAACATGGAAGAATTGAACTACAAGTTCATGACACAAGTAGATATTTTCTACCCGCTGAGGCTTTTATTGAGGTAGAAGGTACACTTGTAAGAACAAACGATGCTAATTATGCAGATGCAGTAAAAGTTGGTTTTGTCAACAACGGGATCATGGCATTATTTGATAGTACCAAATATATGATCGATGGAAAAAATATTGAATCAATTCAGAAAGATGTCAACGTTGCTACAACAATAATAGGATTAGCAAGATATTCTGATGATTATACAAGATCAGCAGGTCCCACAATGATGTTTGTAAAAGATAATTCTGGTCACCCTGAAAGCGATCTGTATAATACAAGACGACCAAAAAACGATACCAATACCGCTGATGCTGCTGTGTGGCCAGTAGTTCATGGTGCTAACCCAGATTTCAACTTGGGATTTGCAACGCGTGGAAATATGTTGCTAGGAGCCAATAGAAGTCTTTCATGTACAATTCCACTATAACATATTTTTGGATTTTGTAGAAATGTTAGAAAAGCTATTTTTGGAACTAGACACACGGTTGTTTTTGCAAGAAAGGGTGATGATAACGATGCTCTGTGGAGACCTGCTGGAGATGCTGGTAAAGTAAATATATCGAAACTTTCACTGTGGGTGCCGGTAATGACTCCGACGATCACAGAAGAACAAAAATTGATTTCTTTCATGGACACAGGTGGTAAATCCTTGTTGTCATGGTTAACAACAAGCACAGATAGTATACAAAACTGACGTTAACGGTCAGTTTGCATGGCATATAGCATCACAACAAGGTGTTTCTGCATTCTTGAGGAGTCAAATCCAATGATACCTCGTTGATAAAATCAGTTGAGGCATTTGTGAGAAAATTGTGTTCTTCTGACAGGGTTAGGTTTACAGCTTTCCGAACAGATAATGCCATTTTGGATACCGTATTCACTGAAATACTTGTCTCATGGAGTCCGATAGAAAGGTATTTCGTTCATGAAAATCGGTCGAGTGGTTTATGAGAAATTGAATTCTTGTGATTTCCCATATATTTATATAGGTTATTGTTAGGGTTACGGTTTTCTAGTATAACGTACGTATGGACCCGGCAATTCTGGTGCGCTTTTTGCTGTAGTACGTGTGTCATAGAGCCCAATAGATAGGTATTTCTTTCATGAAAATCGGTCAAGTACTTTGGGAAAAACTGGATTCTTGTGATTTCCTTTATGTTTATCATAGGTTAGGGTTAGTGTTGCAGTTTTATGGTAATACGTAAGAATGGACCCGGCGATTTTTATGGTCTTTTCACTGCAATACGTGTCTTATGGAGTCCGATAGATACGTACTTGGTTCATGAAAATCGGTCGAGAGATTTTGGAGCAAAAAAAAATTGTTTTGTTGTCATGTTGTGTTAGGAATTAGGGTTACCCATGAAGTAACTATTTTCTCAAGATCTTGGGAAATTTTCATGCGGCGTGCTTTGCTTGATCTGCCTTGGGTAAACCTATGTAAAGATGGTGCGTATGTCTTTCTGCGACCTGCAGCACCCATTATAATGCGAAATGAGTGTTTGGTATTATAGTGAGCAGACGGATCATCGGAGTTTTATGATACCTGTATCCAAATACGAATCTTAAGGAGATAAATCTATTGATACTTTGTTGAGATAGAGAGCTTGATTTTTTTTGCTAAGTTATAGTCTTTCTAATAAAATTTTGACTGTGTCGTTTTTAGATGAATTTCGTCTTTTTCGGTGAATATCTTGGTAACCCCTTTGAATTGCTTGCTGACATTGGCCCTACCATATGAGCCCGGTAAAGACGCATGCTGAGACACCTAGCCTATGAAGGTAGCTTGAGGGCTTATGGAGTTACTTGGATTCAAGTGACAAACAGACCCTGTACGACATAAATTTGAATAAAGCCCGTCTTCCAAACTAGCACCGTAAGACAGTCTGTTTGACGTAAATTGGCCAAGTTGTCACATCACTATTTTCTGATTATCTCGATACCGCCTTGGAATTTTGACATGCGGTTTGCTATGCTTGATCGGCCTTGGTGAGACAAACATAAGGATAGTTCGTCCACCTGTCTGCGACCTACAATGCCCCCATAATAAAAAATGAGTGCTTGGTAATAAGGTAGCGGACGAAAAGTCGGAATTCTATGATACTTATGTCCAAAGATGCGTCTTCATGAGAGTAACCAAACAATACCTCGTTGGTGAGAACCGGTCGATGCATTCGTTAGAAAATCGAATTCTTGTGACTTAGGGTTAGGGTTATGTGCGTCTGGTAATAACGCAAGAACAGACAATACGATTTGAATGCACTTTTTACAGCAATACGTGTCTCATGGAGCCCGAAAGATCAGTACTTGGTTCATAAAAATTGTTTTTAGTAGTTTGGGAGAAATTCAGATTCCTGTGATTTCCCACAGATGTAGCATAGGTTAGGGTTAGGGTTACATTTTTCAGTTAATAGCCTACGAACGGATGGGGCGATCTGGATGGTTCGTCTGTATGTCTGTACAGCGCCTCCTATAATGTGAAATGAGTGTTTGGTGCTGTATCGGGTGGACGGATCATCGGAGTTCTACGATACATATGCCCCTTTTGTCATTAGAGGTTTCCTATGCTGGATAAAGGTAAATCTGTAATCATAGTTAATCATATGGAACTACGTTTTATTCCTGGTATCGATGACACGTCAAGCACTAGTTCACACCAGTTACACGTATACAATGCTTTTGTTTTATAAAATTTCAATTAATCTGCAGTTGATAATTCCTATTGAAAAATATGTAACGTATAGTTACTGACCATTAAATGTTGTCTTCTGCTAACATCTTCAACACTCCCAGGACTCAGGAATACGATGTTGTCAAGAAAATTATTGTATCAGTTACTTTCATATATATATATATATATATATATATATATATATATATATATATATATATATATATATATATATATATATATATATATATATATATATATATATATAGTGATTGGACATATGTGTATGTATCTTCAACACTCCCAGGACTCAGGAATACGATGTTGTCAAGAAAATTATTGTATCAGTTACTTTCATATATATATATATATATATATATATATATATATATATATAGTGATTGGACATATGTGTATATATTTATGCGGGTTTGTAAGGAAATTAGATTTCAAAGTACATTATTGATTGGATGTTTCTTGTATCAATATAGTTGTGAACAAATATCATTATTTTATTGAATAAATGCAAATAATTACTTATTGGAGAATTTGTAAATGATTAGTGTAGACCTTGAGATTACCCGTCTGTTGAATTAAAAACTGATTTTTTTGGCCATGAGGCTAGAAAAGTGACCGGGTTTATATGACCGGGGGGAGGGGGGCAGTCGCCATTGAAGGGTACGAATACAGGTTGGATGATAGTCATTTTCTGAACGTACGTGCTTGCAATGTTTGTCTACGCACCTTATCACTTGGAAGGCGTGAACTGGTATTTACCTAGGTGCAACGCAATTAGTGAAGAATTGGTGTCAACTATGTTTTTCTGGGTCATACGGATAAAGAAAACACTAAAACCAATGTGCACATACACTAGAACTAACAGGACACAGCATACAGTACACGGAAGCTCAAAATGTAGATAACAGAAGAGCAGAGAGAGACAGTGTGAGATACAGAGCGAGCGAGAGACAATGTGTGTGTGAGAGAGAAACAGCACGAGAGAGAGCGAGAGACAGAGCGAAAGAAACCTTGAGACAGAGTAAGAGAGCGAGTGAGAGACAGCGAGCGTGAGACAGGTGCAGAGAACGAGCGAGCGAGACGCAGAGCACGAGAGACAGAAAGCGAGAGCGTGAGAGCGAGCGAGACAGAACGAGTGAAAGCATGAGACAAAGTGATACAGGGAGAAGATGGACAGAAAAAGCAAGTGGGACAGAGCAAGAGGGAGAGAGGGATTGAACAAGAGAGACAGAGCACGAGATAATGAGCAAAATAGACAGATATAGAGAGAGCACGAGACATACATATGGAGACAGTCAGAAAAAGACATATATAATCTATGTTGGGGTTTGGACTGAGACAAGGAAATCCCAGTCAAGGGGTTATATTATTTGTCTCCCCACGAGGCTTGCCGAGGGGGAGACAATATAATGTAACCCTTTGATTGGGATGTCCTTGTCTCAGTCCATAACCCAACGTAGATTCTTTTTCTCACCCAATAATTTTCTTTAAAGTAAAAAAGAACTTCTCACTTTTGCAATATAGTTTATGCGCAAATATTTACATACGGTCCATTAGTACAAACATGTTTATGAGGACTGTGGCTTGACCGTGTCATCCGAAGGACACAGTAGTTATGAGTGAGCCCGCACAAAATAATAATAACATAAAACGTTGCCTAGTATTGAGGTATTATTACATTTAACATATGGATGTTATATGAATTTACCAAGAAATATTTTTTTTTATAAGAGAATGTTTCATTTTTATCACATCTGATTTAGAAAATTTCGTGGTAACTAATGGAATGTTACTGGGCCCACACCTCTGTTGTAGCAGTAGAGGTTATTATTATAACGAAAAGTAACATGTAGCATATGTTCATGCTTGGGTTATTCACGGGTAATTAGTAATCTGTGTCACTATGGTATATAACTCTTCTTTGGAGGTGGTGAAACTGTGACATACTTGTGTTGTCCTTAATATTGATTGTAAAATTACCCCCGTGTATAAAACACCATCCAAATACGGACCCAAGTGGATAATCATGTGCTAAACTTTCAAGTTCACGGATTCTTTGAAAATTTATTTTTCTGTCTTGGAAATATAGCAAGTGCTATAGTGAAATTTGCTTATGGATGTGTCGACGGATAAAGGATTCCTTCTGACGGGTAAGTGCAATATTTGTCATTAAATATTGCACATTTATTTTTGATTCAACTGGGGCACAATGGATATGCTTAACAAAATTAGAATAAAGCATGTTTGACAATACATTTCTGTCTGTTACTAAGTTTTCCGTAGTTGTTAAGAAAGTTGGGAGGCTATGAAGTGTATAGGTCTATAGTCTGTGTGCATAGATCAATGTTTTCTGTCATAGTTCATTTCACACAGCATTGAGAATTTTGTCTTATCTGTAGCACAGTAAATTTTCAGGTCAGCGTCATAATTGTTGCAAACAGTATATTTTTCACACGAAGTATCTAAAACTGGTTAGGTAGCTTTAGCTTCAATTAATGATGCTGATCTGAAAATGTACCGAGCAATGCGTGGAACAAACTAGCATAATATCAAAAAGCTTGACATCATATGCATGTGTATCTCTGTCTCTCTCAAAATGGTTTTGTATGGTGTGTTCTCAAAGATGGATTGACATAAGTTACTATGTTTTTTGTTATATATTTGTTGTTTGATTTTAAAAGAACTAAGTCAGGCACAGCAGAAGACAACAAGGGTTTCTTTTTTTAAAAAGTAGTTCTGAGCACATGGACACCTTGACTGAGATGACTGGCCTGAGATAAGAAAAGTAAGGTTAGCAAAACAACTATATTTTTCTGTTGCATGGGTGAGAAAAACAAATAATAGCCGTTTGAAACTTTTATTATGTATTCCCAGCCACAAGAACAACATAAAATAATTTATAAAACATTAATAATTTTCAACAATGGTAACATTAAAAGAGCGGTTCAAATACAAATATTGAAAATAAAGTTTAACAAATGTTCATCTCATGAAGATGTCTGATGAGTTTCACTAAAAACCGATACAATAGATGACAGCTGATAACATGAAAAAGAAACAGTGGGTCAATATTTGAAGGGCAAATAGCTCTGGTCAATTTCACGTGGACATCATTTAACAGAGCAAAATCAAGACCCATTTATTGATGTGATTGAAATGTAAATAAAAGTTTGGGGTTAACAAAAGAATTACTATATACCATGATGAAAGGAGGGGGAAAAAAACTATTACTGTGTAGACTACCTGCAGTTTAAGGAGCCGAGCAGTGAGACCCATTAACTATGTCATCATGTCCAGTAGGAACTGACATGCAGTCACTCTAGAATTAGTACTGGAAGACAATAATAAATAAAAGGAAAACGAACTGTCCAATATACGGAAATATTCTGAACTGGAATAGCTATCAAATCTATTACATCAAAGAAATGAAAAGATTTCCGACTCTCTATTAAGTTTTTTGTTGATTAATACCACAACTGTTGTGTCAGTTACAATCATGAAATTAAATGAAAAAAAAAGACATTAAGTGTAAGTGTTTTAGATTTTTAGTGCATCATTAACAATTTTTCAGTCATATCGCTATAGTATCTGCAGTGTGACATTTTGTAGTGATATCAAGAACTGGGGCATGATGCCGCAGATATGTAGCATCATGCCCCACCCAGTCACATTATCCTGTCACCCGGCCGATCAGTCCTAACACTAACCTCTTAATACTAAGCGCCAAGCGAGGCAGCTGCTAGTACCATTTTTATAAGTCTCTGATATGACTTGGTCAAATGTCATTCATTCTTACCAGCATGTACAATACCAGTGCATTGTCTATTTACTGAAATGTATTGATTAGGGCTGAAAGCAGCCACAGGTTTTGTAGATACAAACAATGGAAGCAGACAGTGCTGTTTTACACAAGAACAAATTTCACTGACTGGAGGAAAGGGTTTCCCCCACGGAATCTGCTATTTTGAACCAGTCAGCTGATTCCTTGAAACCCTTTTATGTGTGACTATGATGGCTTTTCCACAGAATACATCTGGATGGATTGTTTTCTTATAAAGCCTGTGCAAAATGAAGAAAAGTTGAATAAAATGTTATATTAAAAAAAGGCTTAAAACTAAACCTGACTTTAACATGGAATATGATAAATAAAGAAATGGAACTTCAACGATTCTTGGCTGCAGAAGTTTCTGTGGCACGATGCCAACAAAGATCAAACAACTGCAGCTTGTAATGCATGTAAGAGATGGTCCTGATACCAACAAAAACCAGTGGATTGTTTGCAGGACAAGTTATCACAAGGAAAGATGCACTGTTTACAAATCAAAAAGTGCAAAGCACAATACATGTCAATTAAAATGTTTCAGTGAAAAAGTCAAATCTGATAAAGATGTTGTGGGTGATTTTTAGATTAAGTGATCAATAAATACAACATGAGCCCAAATGAGTTTTTCAAGAATCTGTTTAATTAATTAAACAAATGCACAAATGAATTAGTTAAGTAGGGTTTTCAGTAAAAATAGGAAAATAGTGAAGTAGTACACGTTTTCCTCATTCAAAACTGGTGATGACAGCCATAACCCAAGGACCCAAAATAAATATTTTTAGTTCACATTTTTATGTAACACAAATATATATATATAATACATAATATGTTGATATTGTTTCTAAATTAATAATTCACATTCTATTAAAAAAAGATTATATGGAGGAAACAAAGAGCTGATTAGTTCTTTAAGAAAAAATAAATACTTTTGTACTTATACTCAAAAATGCAACCAATAAAACTTTATATCACAGAAAACACCAAATATATAATACAATAAAATTCTAATGCATGTGCCCAGAAGAAGCAAATTAATTGGGCTATTTTTGAACAGTTACAGACTTGTTTACCCATACATTTTCTTGTTAGTATTTTAAGCAGTGTCTGTCAGTATTTTCATTCAGTGTTTCGAGCATCTTAGCACATATCACCTATGAAACAGGGCACAAACTTTAGACACTATAAATACACTATAATTACCATTATGTAGTATTGCACGACATACTGATGATACACTATTTTGTTGTTGTTGTTGTAGGGTTTAACGCCATTTTTCAGCACAAGATAGGATATACATGGCAGCCAGTGTATATGGTGGAGGAAGATCCCGGGAAAAGCCAGGAAAGAACCACCGACCCACGAGAAGCTACTGGCAGGCTTTCTCACATGCACACATTGGCTGAATCCAAGACTCAAACCCATGCAGACACAGGTGAGATGGCTGTGATCCATAACAGAGCGCTTTAGACCACTCGGCACCCCACACTATTCTGTAAATAACTCCAAGTTTGTAAAGACATTGATATTCAGGCACCTCTGTGTTCTAAGCAAAATCTGCAGATATTGACCATTGACTTAAACATGTTTATATTACAGTGATAAAAACCCACAAAGGAATACCTCTACACACCCAAATTCATGCTGTTATTTACATCTGTTACTTTCTCTAGAAAATCTGTTTTCTCAGCTTCATACATATCCGTCACATTTAAAATAAAGCCAAATCTCTACATTTTACAAGCTTAAGGAAGACTTAATACAAAACATTATGACATAAATTGTTACCACCACCCATCCTCTCAGAAAATAATAAGTTCATCTAGATATGTGAAGGCAATCTTATTTATTTAATAAAATCTGATATCAGCTTTGTTAACATTTACAGTAATGGATTGCATCTAAATACCTTGTGCAATTTAGGAATCTGGGAACATATTTGTCATTGCTTCTGTTAACTTGTCAGCTGTGCTCAATGACAAATTCATATTTATGATCAGCTCACAGAGAATCGCCTCAGCTCGTGTTATTTGCTTTTGAAATATTTGTTGATCACTGACTTCCTTTCCCTTCATCATTGACAAAACATTTATATTTCCCTTCACTAATGATTCCAATTTTGCATGATTTTCTGATTCCACATGCCAGAAACAGTCATTCCATCCACCATGTGCACAGGAAAAATCTAAGTTCTCTTTCAGACGATGGTTTAAGGCATGGCCACAGAGTTTTATAGAAAATGCTGCTTTCTATTTTTAGACTTTCTACTTTCATGCTAAAACTTTCTTATCATCGACAATTTTCTTTGTTTAAACAACCGGATGCGAAGAATGTTAAAATCAATGATGTGGCACAGACTGCACACACGGACGCGGATTGAAGAGATGATACAACAAAACAAAATGGAATAAAAACCACTTACAAATTAATTCAAAAATATTAATAATAAATGCATAATCAAATCGTATTTTCCGATCAATGACCATACCGAACGACTTTATTCTGTACAAATATGGTAAAATATGGACGGGTAAACAGGTCTGCAGTTATTTCAGATTATGCAATAAATGCTTCAAGAAACATACAAATGATCTCCATTTTCTTTCTATAAGGAACATGTCTGCACAATTAATGGCTCAAAATAAAGTCTTCGTTAGTGAATTTCACAGGACAACCAGGACAGCAGAATATCTACAATGAAAGAACAGTTTCAACAGTTATAATGGTACTGCAAAAGGAAAAGTATAAAATGTTACCCATGCTGCATTTAAAAAAAAATATAATAGCTTATTATTTATAATAATTCTAGCATAGTGATGGAAAAATTGATCAAATCTAAATATCAGATTTTACCTTCACTGGTCAACTATAAAAGCAGTAGTTACAAACATAGTTCCCATGCTTTTCAAAAGATAAATGTTCAGGTCATTTCCAAGATGAAATTACTTTGTTTAAGATTCACATATGACCATTACTGAATGGAATTAAAGAACATTTTGGATTATAAAACATGCATTTTCTAAATCTAAAGCTGTTTATCATTCAAGACTCCAAAATAGTCATAAAAGATGAGCATGTGCAAAACCATGAAATGTATC
Source organism: Sinohyriopsis cumingii (assembly GCA_028554795.2). Lineage (NCBI taxonomy): Eukaryota > Metazoa > Mollusca > Bivalvia > Unionida > Unionidae > Sinohyriopsis > Sinohyriopsis cumingii. The sequence continues at coordinate 292,486 of JAPYKE020000084.1, forward strand.
ACACAAAACAAGTTTGACTATTACTCATATAAATTGGCATGTAAAGTCATTTCAACGTACAGAATACAAATTCTAATTTTACCATGCTGACCTGCACTATGTTGTTATGTGGAAACAACATAATGAACATATGCATGTTATACAATGTAAACATTTCCTATCACAGTAGGAAAATAAAATAAAAGCTAAGTATTAAAATCTTTTCTTGAAACGAAAACAGTTTAACTTTAAATTTACCTGTGCCAAAAACCCAAACAAAATTTTTCAAACAACCTAAACTCATTAAGATGATCTAGTTTAACATCAATCATTTAAAAACATTTAAAAAAAAAGGGTTGATTTAAATTTTGAGGAAAAAAGCCTTCAAAATGATAACTGCTGCATAAACAACTAAATTTCTTTAAAATTTAATTGTCTTCTTGTAATTGATAAACCAGTCCCCAAACCTGTACTGACACAGGGGCTCGTTTTGTTTTTGAATATATAATAAAAGGGATGAGAATTTCCCATTTCTCCTGTGTTCTATTTAAGATCTGAAACCAACGCTTCAAGCTACATGTCACTGTGTAATAGTTTCACACCAAAGTTCACCTAACCAATTCAAAATTTTGGACAACAAAATTTGGCTTAAAATGAAAAGCAGTCCGTTTTCTAATCCAAATTTCCTATGAATATACAAATCCTATTTTTTACATTTGGTTTTCTAGGTTCAGGTGTGAGGTCCATGCAATACATAAAAAAAATAGGAATTTGCTGCCACTGTGTGGTAGCGGCATATGGTAGTCACTTACCAGTAGGCCTAGCAAATTTAATCTATGTTATATAATCGATAGGAAAATGATTTATTTTCTCAAAAATGGCAAATATGGCATGTATTATAATCATTATGTCTTTAATCCACTGACAGACTAGTCAAAACTACACCATAGATGAAACATGACCCGGTACTTGCCATTTGTGTTACTAGTCAGATGAATTCAGTCATTTGTGTTGACTTCAAAACTCCAACAATGATATCAGAAGTCCAATAATCATCTGATATCAACAACATACTTCTTTTTAATGTTGTTGTACAAATATTAAATGATATTAAATGAAAGACAGATACAGAACGAACATATAATTCTCCACATATTTAATTCAAGAACAATGACAAGAAACCCGTCAGTTTCGCAGCAATCAGGCCAGTCTTAAAAGTGAAAATTTTCATGAATTGCGCAGACAAAATGTCTTACTTTAGTTTTTGCAGTTTCCACTTCAGGTGATGAGTTGTCACCAGTGGTAATTTTAACAGCATGAGGAAGCTAAAAAACATTCATGCATCGAGAGCATGGATCGAATGTGTACAGGAGAATGGTTGGGTTGATGAGAAGATGCTGCAGTGGATAACAGTGTTTTATCTCAAAAACACACTTTAATACATTTTAAATTTGAGTGCGTTCACTGACATGTACTATTTAAATGATTTAAAAGTTGTCCCACAACCTAAAACGCATAAAAACAAACAGTTCACCAAAACAATATTTTAAAAATTAATTTAAGCTGTCCCATTGTATACTGTAAATATGGTATATTCAATGTTTTTACAAAGAATATTAAAATAAAATTGATGCTGATAAGTTTTTTACTAACCTGCCATGACAGAACTTTAAATCCACTTGCAGATTCAGCACAATGGTGGACACTGTCAGCCCAGGGGATATTCCCCCAAAACAAACTGCCAGTGTTCAGCTAAATAAAAACAAATTGTAATACATGAACATCTTATCATTAATGGAGAAAAAGGATACATACATTGTCCATCTTATAGTTAAATCAATGTATGGCCACTATATTGAAGCCATGACTGATATCTGGATAGGTTGACAAAGGAATGTAGAACTAATATTGTTTTATTATATATATTTATATTTATTCACCAAGGCTATTCAATAGTTCCTTTTCAATTTAAATGGAAAAGACAATTCACGCCTCATTTAGAAAGTCTATTGAACTGGCCACCAAGTATATAATTTACGTAAGGCTATCTGTATGGCTACCACATACCTGAACTGCGAAATACACTAATTGTTGCGAATGATTACATTTTCCAGCAACACTTTTCCTTATCTGAGCAATCCCTTTTTATAATCATAATATCCAAGAGTTCTGTTTCTATCTCTAAGTGTTTGCACAAAGACGTACAGTAATACTGCAGGACACACACTTTGAAGTTTAACAGGAAACATGATTATCATATCTATATATAACATCTGTAAAAAAAAACATGCATTAAAATGGCCAACTGAGTAAGACAATGCTGTTACACCTTGCTAATGAAAAAAGGCAGGCTTAATAAGTAGTTTTCGTTAGCATGATTATTTAAGTAATGTGATTATCCAAATACTAAATGCTAAATTTGGACCTATCTTAGCTTTTGCCCACTACATCTGGATTATCATGAAACTGGCTTAATTGTTTAAGCATGTTAGTCGTTCAGGTTTCTGCAGGTCACTGTTGTTAAAACTTGCACAATGTTACAGTCCTTATCTCCTCCAGAAACAGACATTTTAAAATAGATATTGAGTAAATATAATGGGTAACAAATCCAATCGATGATCTTTTTCTGTTCTTCACTCAAAACAAACAAATCGTTTTATGTTATGTTCAAACTAGTTGGCAAAATAACTGTATTAGAAGTTTGAAAGTGGATTTCTTACATAATGTCACCTGTTTACTGTTTATTTCCTGCAGTGTTTTGTGTACATCTGCACAGTATCATCGACTGTCTTAACTTTGCACCAGTCCTTGATTTGTTACCCATGTCTCTCACAACCTTACATCCCTGTTTCAAAATCATTATGTCACCAACTGATTCAACACCTTTCTTTTTTTAATACTGATAGCAAGTGCTGATTAAGAAATATTTGACAAAATAAAATATAAATATGTACCACGATTACAATAATAGAAAACAAAATGGAAATGTCCAGTTTAACTAATGCTATATTTGCAACAAGTTTGTTGCTCTGGAGCGAGTGTTGGCTGTTTAAGTCAGGGCATATGGTTGTGTTGGTTTTCTTTATCTTTTTATTTGAGGAAAGCCATGATGGATATTGTTTTGAAGGCAAAGGCAAAGCAAAACTTGGTTACTATAATATACACTTTTATACCATGTTATAGTATTCTTGCACCATCCCATCAAGAAAATAAAAAATGCACAGAACGTAGTCATTTCATTCACTGATTTATAATTTTTGATCTGATCGTCACTAGGGGTTTCCAAACAGTCAACTTATTGGCATTTTTAATCACCGCTCTGGTGGCCTAGTGGTTATAGCGTCCGCCTCGGATGCAGGAGGTCGTTGGTTCGATTCCCGGCCAAGTCATACCAAAGACTTAAAAATGGTACTAACAGTTGCCTCGCTTGGCGCTCAGCATTAAGAGGTTAGTGTTAGGACTGGTCGGTCTGGTGTCAGGATAATGTGACTGGGTGGGATATCATGCTACATGTCTGCGGCATGATGCCCCAGTGCTAGACATCACTATAAACTATCACACTGCAGACATTGTAGCAATATGACTGAAAAATTGTTAAAGCTAAGTCAAAAATCCAAATCACACACATTTTGGTTTTGAATCTCTAGCAACATGGTCACCATCTCCTTAGGCCAGTCAATGTTCACAAGCAATGTATGTGATGTAGTTCATCCTCTTTGAAATCAAATAATTCCGTAAATTTTGGATTTACATCTCTTTGAACAAATGCAAACAAGAGTTCTTCCTATTTACGTGTTCAATTTGTTTTAGAAATATTAAAACTAGAAATTGCAAATATTGGATATAGACACAGTTTTGGCTGAAATAGACTATTCTAGAAATAAGAAATGGACACAGAGCAGTCTGTTTGTTTGCATCAGAAGCTCCTGTTTGCATTGAAATACCAATAATCGGACAGTGTTAGGGACCCCTTGGTGTCAATCAGGTTAGAAATTATAAAACATTGAATGAAATGACAAACTTTTGTGAATTTTTTAAATTCTTGATGCTTTTTGTTTTTAAAATTGGTAGAGGTTACAAACAAATGGGTAACGATGCTTTACAGGTACACAGGTATTCAGCCATTGATAATAACCCAGGTAAAATATTGTACAACCGGGTACCCATTAAAAAATAAGTTTTCCAAGTTCAAATCAAGACTCAAAAAAATGATTTCAGTTTGAAGATTGTGTTGTATGCTCATTTATTCATCATCAAAGGGGCTTGTATGGTTCCTTACAATTTACTTATCATACATGTACTATATAACAATACAAGGGAGGACACTTCTATCCTTTCTCGTGCGACCTATTTAAGAATCAACGCTGATATTTCAGATTGTGTGCCATTTTTCTCACGACCTAAATGCACCTGTTTTGAGTTCCAGATGACATCAACTCGTCAATACCTCTCGTCAACAGCAACAGTAAGTACTAATTAAGAAATATTTGATGAAATAAAAATTAAAATAAAAAAAAATAAAAGAAAGCACAATAGAAATGCCCAGTTTAACTAAATGCCATTATTGCCTCAAGTTTGTGGCCCTGGAGTGAGTGTTAGCTGTTCAAGTCAGGGACACTGCTCATATGTTTACTGTGTTTTTTTAATACCAGGAAACCTAAGTCAGATATTTTTTGTCACGGCAAATGTAACACAAAAATGTGGTTACCATAACATACACTTCTTATATCATGTTAGGAAAAATTGAACAAACTACACAGAATGAAATTTTTCACTGAAATGTTTAAAATTAAGGGTAAAAAAATCTGTTATTTTATAACACTGAGAAAACAATTCAAATAAAATTCACATGTGTAAATGTGTAATTTTTGCGTGATTTTTTTATATGAAACAGTTCCAAGAAAACAGACGGGTTTCTCGCATCAAAACAACTTGTCAAATTCATTCTATTTTTATACTACATACAAAGTGAACCAGCCTAGATTGAAAATAAATGGTGCCAGGCATTATTAATAATAATAATAATAATAATAATAATCTAATCTTTAGAAGCTCTAAGCGCTGTACAACATTAGACAACACCTATAAGATAAAAACATATAATAATATTATTACAAAAACAAATACCATGAAATTAGAAAAAAATTAAAAAATAAAAAACATGCTGAGAATATTTCAGGTAGGAAACATTATTAGGTCTTTAAGTTTGTTCTTGCAGTTGAAATAAGTGAGTTTTAAGAGCCCTCTTGAATGTGATCACTGTGTCTTTGTGTCTAAGTTTAGTGGGCAATTCATTCCACATTGCTGGGCCCTAGTATGCAGAAGAACGCTGTCCATATGACTTGGTTTTCATAGTGGGAATAATGAGTATATGATTATCAGAAGACGAGCATAAGTATCTTGCTGGTGTGTAAACATGGGTGAGATCGGATAGGCATGTTGGACTAGAGTCCGACAGTGAAACGTAACACAGAGAACAAATTTTGTGTTTGATTCTGGATCGATTGGATAGCCAATGTAGGGTACAGAGCAGAGGGGAGGTCTGCTCTGATCGTGGTACTCTAAGTATGATCCAAGCAGCTGTGTTTTGAACTTTTTTAAGTTTCTGGAGTAGATATTGAGATGAACCAGACAGAATTGAGTTACAATAGTCCAGTCTTGAAAATACTAATGAACATACAAGTGTTTTAGTGGCAATATAATAAACCCCCAAACTGGGATGAAGAGATGTGACTGATGGATGTTATACGACTGAAAAATTTTAGAAGAGGGATTTTGTTAAACTTAAAAACATGTTGCACTGGACTGCCGTTGAGGGATGAACCATGGCAGGTCGAGTATAATACAGCAATCATCATTTGGACTTTACAACTGTTACTGTTGACATGTCGACTAGTTAAAGTGAGTGTTATGCATAAATAATCTATCAATTTCTTTTGTCTCTGCTATTGTACTATGGTATTTACAGTATGTTTTCAGACGGCAACAAATAATTACTTTTTTTTTGTCGTCCAAAGACATTAAATTCTTTAATTAGGTGTCTGAAAACATACAGGGGAAGATAAATGTGTGCCCCCCCCCCATCCATAACGAAATTACTGTTAGCTCACATGATGACATGCTGCCATAAAGAAAAATAAGTATTTTGTCCAATACCATGGAAAGGATAATGAATGAAAAACAGGTGTGTGTGTGTGTGTGTGATTTGGATTTTTAACGTAGCTTTAAAAAAAAATTAAGTCATGTCATTACGATGTCTGCAGTGTGACAGTTTAATAGCAATGTCTAGCAAAGGGGCATCATGCCGCTGACAGCTAGCATGATGTCCTAACCAGTCACATTATCCGGACACCAGGCCGACCAGTCCTAACACTAACCTCTTAATGCTGAGTGCCAAGCGAGGCAGCTGTTAGTATAAGATGTAGAAAAAATAGTGGAGCAAGATCCGAAAATTACAAAGCAAATAAATGTTATATTTGCCCCCCCCCCCCCCCCCCGGCCGAAACGGTGTCCAAAAACAAACTGTAAATACAGTGTAACTACTAATCCAAATGAATTTAGACGATTTGAGACAAAACTTTTAACCGCTGATCCAGGTAAGTAGCAGACCCACTTATAACATGGGGTCAGTTGTAGAGCCCATTTTATTTTACTAGAAAGTACCAAAAATCTGACCCGTATTTGTTGAACAGAGGAAATCGTGATCAAAGTTGGTAATTGAAACCTGTTGGAATTGTTATCGCTCTCTCAGTGGTTGGGCATCTTGACTATAAAGGTCATTTTTACATAAAAGCAAATAACTTAATTAGACAAAGCACTTTATTGACAGTTATTGCCAACAAGATTTTAAAATGAGTATTCAGCCATTAAACAGACCAGCTAGCCCTACCTCCCTTAGAGGCTTTCACAGTGTCAAGCAAGGATGGCATAATTTCATATAGTTATGGATGTCCCTCGATAAATTACACCCTTGGCTATAGCACAGTCTGTTTTTGGACCCGTGGTGCACGAGTTATCAAGGGAGTGGTGTATATTGCTCTTGTTATGCTCTGATTATGCTTTTTTGCTGCTTATATTAGTAATAAGTATGCTTATACATTTATAGGGGGTTAGCACATGTAAACCTACAACAAAGCAGTTCATTTTCATTCGATTGGGTACCCAGGTAACTGATTGATAGGACTGACAGGTACCTGGTAGAAATTTCCCAAAATTTTGACATCTCTACATATGGGCGGATATGCAAATAGTTTAGGAATAATTAATCTAATTGAAAACCATACAAAATGAAATCTTTCATTTAAATATTTTAATCTAAGGGGAAAACAACTCTGTTGTAACATAAAAAAAAATCTTTAAAAAACTTCACTAAGTATTGTATTGTAATTTTTTGGGGATAATTTTTGTAATTATTACTTATAAGTGTATCATTACAGATAATATGTGTTTGAAAGAAATAAAATATATTAAAGATGCAAATATTAATAATATAGGGACATAAAAAACGATCTATTTATATACCCTGGACTAAATGTCACATCTTATGTCATGTGGCATGTATTTGGCAAATGGAGAACTTACCACTGGAGAACTCGCTTAGGGAAAACTAGCCCTAGGTTGGTTGGTGAATTCGTTCCATGCTGACTGAAGAGAGAGAGAGAGAGAGAGAGATAGAGTTAGAGAGCTTCTCTGGAGAAGTGAGAGCTCTTACTTGTATACTGATTATGACTGTCAAATTTATACCTAAAGTGGTCGCAATGAAATCAATCAGTTATCATTAATAATATTAATTCTCAAAGAAGATGAAATTGTCAGTAAATACTGGCATAGTTATCACCAATTTGCTTCATGTACCAGTTGCATAAGCTCCAGCAGGTGAAGCTTAAAATGTAGGTAACATTGCATGTAGAAATAAAAAAGCGCTGGATTTTACACCTCAAAAGCATCTTACATAGTTGACTGAGGGGGTAGGGGTGCTGATGCACATCTGTGAAGTTAGTGGGCAAACAGATGGAGTGAAGCCTTCAGATACTCATATTTAAGTTAATCTAAGCCAGGTTTGTTTCTATAAAAAAGGGTATTTGGTGATTAATTTCGGTATTACTAAAAATATGAGGCAAATATTAAATTCCAATGAAAATAATTGGGATCATTTAAAATAAATAGTTAAATAGACAGTTACAATGTTATTTTGGGACGGAGACAAAGCTTATGAGGTAAATTATCAGATATATGCTGAAATAAATGAGGCTGCACTTAAGTTGTTACTATCTAGGATACAACAAAGATTATTATGCTATCTTGCTTTTGGTAAGTTTCAAACAAACAAGTCTGATATAATGATATAACACCACACAATGGTGACATTATTATAGTACAAGTCACATGGGTCATGTATGTGCATTTACTCATTTTTAATTAAATATAAATTCTTTTAAAATTTAACACTAATTTTATTTAACCAAAGTCTATTCAATCCTAATTACTGAATGCTCTGCACCTTAACTGTCTCCATGAATCTTCCAGACAAATGTCTATCGCTATGGACTTTTACAATGGTGGCCATGTACTGAACTTGGGTCAAAATAAGAGCATGTCCAGTGTAATCATCACAATCGAGGGTAGTACGAATTTGTTTATCAATATATGTAGCTTTCATTGTGACATCATAGTGCACACCATTCAATCCAGATTATACTGGATCACACCTTTAGGTTCATTTTGTTAAAATATATACGTACTTTAATACTGATTTTGCCGCTGGGACCTCTTGGGGCATCGAAATAATGTCCTTCAAAAGGAATATGGATGTATAATAATCTAAATGAAGTGAATACTTGCTACTCAAAGGTATGTAGAATCAAAGTATAAAAAATGGCACCAATTACTGAATAGTTGGTGCTGAATGCCTACATGTCCTATGTGACTTGTAATATATAAACAAAATCAACAACAAGTTATTTCGCAATGACCGGCAATAATAGTCCAACATACACAAGGCATAAGTAAACACTTGCTATAGAAATGAACAGGTGTGTGTGTGGGGTATATCTGAATTTAAGTATGATTAAGTCCTAAATGATGTATGTGTATATGATATGTCTGCATGTGGCGGTTTATAGTGATGTCTAGCACTGGAGCATCATGCATCAGACATGTAGCATGATGTATCTCGGTTATTCGGTAACTGAACAATTCAAGAGGCAATCATATAAAGTGGTATCCATCATTGGGCGATACCTCTAAATTAGTATCTATGATCTTCGGGGCGACGTTTCGCCCCATGGATGTTTCGGCCCAGAACATTTTGCCCCACTTCAATGGACATTTAGCCCCATTTCAATGGACATTTCGCCCCACATGGTATATGGACGTTTTGCCTCATGGATGTTTCGGCCCAGGACATTTCGCCCCACATCAATGGAAATATCGGACATTTCTAGAAATTCACAAGCATTACACCATTGTCTTCATTTTACTTTAGGGGCCTACCGTTAAGATTTAATTTCATGCCCCATAATCCCATCACTTTCATCCATTTCAATTACATTCAGCGTGCCGTTATATCAGACAATATTTTCCCTTTTTTCTTCATTTATGTAATAAGACTGATCAGAAAATTAATATACCGTTTACAGTGATCATTTTCTATACGGCAGTACTTTTTATTTTCGCTGTTACACATACTGATGAAAACCACTTTTACCGTTTGTAGGAAATTGGCATATCACCACTTATCAATCATGCTGTTCGTTTACCCAATCAGCGAGCATAAATTAGACACAACTTAAAAGGGGGCTTTGTAATTATAACAGTCAATATCAAGATCGTATATATGGAGTTAGGTTTATTCCTTTCACGAAACATAAAAACTACGATGATTAAAGACTTGTGGTCGCCTGCAAAATAGCTTCTTTTTTTAAATGTTGAACTTTACTCATTTTTTTCAAGCTCTGGTTAATTGGCTTTTTATCTCCTGCCATTTATTGGCATTGTTACTTTCACATTTTGTATATAGTTGTGTTCTAATCTATCAAAGGCTTTTTCTTGGTCAAAAAGTACCATAGCAGCTTTTTGTCCACTATCATTTATATGTTCAATAATTGTTTTTATACTTAATATATTATATTATTTTGATGTCTCTGCCTTTGGGACTTCATGTTTGATCTATATTTATTATTTTCCCCATTTCCTTTTTAATCCTATTTGCTATAATTTTGCTTAGTATTTTATAGTCCGTATTTAGGAGGGAGATGGGCCTCCAATTTTTAAGATCTTCCCAATCCCCTTTCCCTTGATACAGTAGTGTTATTATCCCTTCCCTCATACTCTCTGTCATAACATCATTTCTAAGTAAAATGTTATTACACAACCATTCTAAGATGAGCGACAACTCACCACAGAATTTCGCATTGAAGTCCATAGTGAGTCCATCTCCACCTGGGGATTTTCCTTTGGTGAGGCTTTGAATACTTTCCACTATTTCTTTTTGCGAGATGAACTCATCACTTAAGTCTTTATGTGCTGATGATATCCTCTCGCACTGAATATTTTTTAGATAGTCATCAATTTTGTAGTCTTCATATTTTTGAGATGTATTTATTTGTGTGTAATATTCCTCAATGTATCTGAGTATTTTATTTTTATCTGTAGTTTTTTCCCCATTAATTTTCAAGGTCTCCATAATTTTTCTCCCTCCTCCTAATCTCTTCTTGCTTATACAGCTCTTCCGCTTTTCTGAATTTTCCCACTCTCATTTCTTTACCCCTGATGTTTTCTTCTATTATTTTGTTTAGTCTATCATTTAGATTTTTTTTCCATACCTGCTGTGTTTTCCTTCTTTAATTGCTGTTCAATTTCCTCTTTCTCCACTTTTAGTTTTTTAATTCTGATATTTGAAGTTTCAATAGCTATACTCCTTATTTTTAATTTAAATTTATCCCATTCTCTAATAATATCCATGTTTCCTCTTTCAATAAACCTTTTTTATTCATTTTTAATTTCGTTTATAAAATTGGGATCCTCCAATAACTTATTGTTAAATTTCCAGCCCCCTTTTCCCACGTTATCTTTAGCTTTACAATTTACTGTCATGTATATAAGTTTGTGATCAGAGATCTTAAAATGAATAATTCCAGCCTCTTTGTGTTTCTTCGTTAAAGTTTGTACACAAGAATTTATCTATTCTACTCCCTTTGTTTATTTTATATTCATATGTATATTGTTTCCTAAGTATATTTAACTGTCGGTATACATCTTTAAATGTATGCCTATTTATGAAGTTTTCCATTTCTATCTTAAATCTTATATCATTGGTTGTTAGTTCCCCTACCCAGTTATAGTCCTCTCCTAATATTACGTCTTAAACTGTGTTGATAGATTTCTAATAAATTCCTGTCTTGGATATTTGTTGGAAGGCATATAGAGGTTAATAAAATGTATTTTCCCAATTTTGACATGTAGTAGTCTCCCTTTAAAATCTTTACCCTCTTCTATTCTCTCCCATTGGATTCCTGGACATTGTTTGATCTATTGATTTACGTGATATTAAAACAACTAGTACCAAGAAAAGGAAAGACTGCAAATTATAGAGCCACTGATAAATTTCCATGCAAACACGTGCATGAGCTTCTATACCAAACGATCTGTCGGACAGTACACTTGAAGAATCATAATTTTTATCCTAAAACTCAGATTTTGATATACTAAGATCAAACGTTGTTTATTTATATGTCATTGTTATTGTTATTAGTGAACACCATAACATCTGTGCTAAATTGTAATTTACTTTTCATAAAAGCTTACACGACTTACTCAAAACCCTGGCTACAGCTTAAATACCTTGATACCACATTAGTAGATTATTTAAATATGAAGATCAAAGAAGTTACCTGGCTGTAATTAAGTCCTATTAACACTTGCTGGGAGCAATAGTGAACGCCAGAACATTTTTTTTTCTGTATGGCACCAGACAGATGCACCCCTACTTATAAAAAAAAAATAAAGTTGTTTTATATGTGTATATTTTCCAAAATTTTGTCAGGGTATTTATGTATTTCCCTAGTGTAATCTATAGGGTTGTTCATCCTAGTCCGGTTTTTGTCACCTTACTCGAAATCCCTCCCCATAATTTCAAGTTGACCTTGGCTAGAGGAAGGGACAGCCACTAAATCAAATTATCCATGTTTTATTATTATATTTTCTTATTGGATACAATCCATCCAATGATAATTTGTCAGTTTTATTATTTTAAATTTAAATTGGGATTTTTATTTTAAATTTAATTTGGAATTTGGGCGAATAAACAGTGAATTATATTTAAACGACAAATAAATCATATTGTTTTGTATGATTGATGATGTGTGTCGTTTCTCGCATTACCATTATACTTAGTACTAATATTAGTACCCTTACTCGTGCCTCGTGGACAGGGTACTAACACGAGCATATACATGTTAATGGAGCAAGCCGGGTGTGATTCACACACGGCACTCTTTTAGCCTAATAATAATACTTTAAACATATTCCTTGCATATAATTCAATAAATTGAGCAGTCCTCTTATTTAATACCGGAAGTATCGAAAATCATTGTAGAAATAGTTGTAAAATCTCGTTTACTTTTTCAGCCGATGTTTTCGTTTAGATCGTCTGCTATATTATTTCAAGTAATTATTACTTCCGTTCTCAGCCTTGTTTGTCTGTGTGCCATATAAGGACATTGACGCCTTATTTGGAAATGTAAACAAATCGTAGTAAAGATTTGGTGCCGTTTGGGTCAGAAATTCTGCGCATTAAAAGTAAATACGGTTTTTCGGCAACTCTGAAATTCACCAAGAAGCGATTATTCGCACTTGATTGATAATAATATAGCGTAGAATATCCAAAATATGGTCTGGCAAGCCTTACGTAGAAAGGGGTCACGGTGAGATCCTCACGTTATCTGTCATGGCGGACAGTATAAGGTTAGAGTAACCATGCCAATTTATTTTATCATGTAAGGGCTTAATAAATTCAAAATAAGCCAAACTTCTTTCACAACATGATTATACTTATGTAGTTGATTTCCACAGTTTGTTTTTCTGTCTTTAGTGATGATATTTTTTGCTCCATTACATGATATGGGATCAGTTCATAGCCTCAACCACAACAAAATCAAGTTGAGGCTACGACATCGTAGCTACATTATAGAGACAGGCTGTACTCGAGTGAGGGTGCATACTTTATTTAATTGTACTTCTCCCGACTGCAGCAGGCCGTCTCTTTAACTATTTAGAATAATTCCAAAGAATTCAAATCACAAGGGACACTTAATTATATTTTTGATCCTTTTAAAGTAAAACGAAGAACGTGGTGTAATGCTGATGAATTTCTATAAATGTCCCATATTTCCATTCATGTGGGGCGAAATGTCCTGGGCCGAAACGTCCATGTACCATGTGGGGCGAAATGTCCATTGAAATGGGGCGAAATGTCCATTGAAGTGGGGCGAAATGTCTTTTTGGGGGGGGGGGCACCAGACAGATGCCCCCCCCCCCCCTCCTAATTATAATAGTTATTTATGTGTTTTTGTGTTCCCCCAGATTTGTTGTATTGTATTATTTCATCGTTTTTGTAACGTGAATTAGGAGTTCGGGTATTTTTCAATCCCTAGTGTATCTAATAGGGGAGTGTCTCCGAGAGTGATCTCACTTATCCTCTCGGTTTAACTTCCCCTAGTTTGTTTTCCTTGTGACCTTGCTAGGGTCTCCTACATCCCATGTTTGTTATATGTTTGTGTTATGGGTTATGTATGCTATATTGTATTTTTGTTGGGATAGCTTGTTGGATCAAATTCTTGTAATGTATAAGTTTTCCTATTATATTCCGTATTCATATACAACGGAACTTCTTTTTATACTTTTTGAATTTGGAAGAACGGTGATGTCCCCTTATTTTTTGAGTCTTATTGATTCTTATGTATGTGTTAGATCACCTTTCTTAATAAGATTAGGCTGAGCTCCATGAAGGGTTCACATTTTTTTTATTTATTATGCTTCTCCCCCATGGAGCTGGTCTATCTTTTAATTAGAAATATTTCAAAAGTGGTTCAATCGTAGAGAAAAAAGAAAAAGAAAAAAAAAAAAAAAAAAAATTCAATTTAAAAAATTTAAAATATTTTAAATTTAAATTGATTTGAGTTGCAAACCAAAATTCTGATTTTATACATTTTTTTAAAGATTAAATAAGTTTTCAATTTAAATTTAAATTTAAATTCCAATTTCTATTCACACAGATTTTTGTTGGAGTTAGTGATAGAAAAGATAGAGATTCAGTTTAAAATTTATTTATTCAAGAGGGGTTCCTTTCCAGATTCTGCCATGGGCCTGTTCACTTCGCGTAGCGCCATGTGACATAGCCCCATGGCATCATTATCTGTACTTTCCCTCTTGAGGTATTCCCTAAGTTAAAATTTAATTGGGCCGCACTTCTTAATATTGTTAACAATAAAACTTGAAATTTTATATAAAGTTGCTTTGCTAAAATCACCATCAAGATATAGTATACATTGTGGTTTAAAAATACTGTTTATGTTTATTTCATCAATTATATTTTTCCTATCATTTTGTGTTTCCCTACAATTTAACATTACGTGTTTTTTATTGAAAATCCCTATTTTACACAGCGGACATTTAGGCGGTGCTCCGACCATATGTCGTCTCGCTGCAACCTCTCCCGTCAACCACGCATCATGCATGTATTTGAAGGCGAGGCTTTGTATTTTTAAAGATCCTAATTGTGACCAGTGCCCCCATGCCTTTTTCCAGTTAACGTATAAGTTTTCACGTTCGACTTTACTTTGTATATTTTTGGTTATGTCATTCCGAATCCATTTATAAGAGAGTTTTTCGTCCTGGTCCCAAAATTCTTTTTTGTCCCTATATTTCATTAATAATTCTTTTATACTCTTATATTTTCTAGGTGTTTCTAAAAGTTTCATTAATTTGTTATATTTATATATTCCCTCCCTGTTCCGCAAAATGAAACCAAACCAATATATATATATATATCCCCTCCCATGGTAATTTAGGTTCGTCACTCAGTCGTTTAAATCTATTTAAAATATTGGTAATTTTTAAAATTATGGGGCTTGGTAACCCTATTCCCCCTGATTCTTTTGCTTTGTATAATATTTCTTTTATCACATAGTGTAGTTTAAAATCCCATATGTATTTGATTATAAGTTTATCTATGTTGTTTAAAATTATGTTACTTATGTTGGTAGACTTCATAATATAATTCAAATTTGTATACATATATGTTTTGGCCACCTGGGCCCGTTCCATTAAACATAACGGCATAAGTGCCCATATATCGATATTCCTTTTTATCTCACTTTCCATTTTTTTACAGTTTTCCTTTTCTTCATTTCTGCCAAAGTACACACCAAGTGCTTTAACAGTATCTTTGAACATATGGGCTGGTATGCTAGAGAGCCTACCGCGCCAGTTACCTATCTCTAAAATTTCTGTTTTATCGTGATTTATTTTGGACCCCAATGCTCTTCCAAATTTTTCATATTCCTTTATAAGGTTCTCAAAGGATTTCGGATCCTCTAAAAAGTTAGTACAATCATCTGCATGTTGTAACATTTTCACTTCTTCTTTGATATTTGGAACTTTTATACCTTTAATTCCTTTATTTAGTTTTACACTGATACTGAGCATTTCAATTGCTATTACGTATAATAGCATCGATAGTGGGCACCCTTGCCGCACTGATCTTTTAATGTCAAATTGTTCTGTCATGGCTCCGTTGTTTTGAACTCTTGAGGTTATGTTATTATATAAAATTTTTGTCCATTTCCGGAAAGGTTCTCCGAATCCAAATTTTTCCAGGACTTTCTGTATATAGTTATGCTCTATTCTATCAAAGGCTTTTTCTTGATCAAAAAGTACCATAGCAACTTTCTGTCCCTTATTTTGTACATGGTCTATAATTGCAGTTATACTTAATATATTATTTTGTATGTCCCTATTTTTGGGCCCACACGTTTGGTTTACATTTATTATTTCACCTATCCCTTTTTTTAATCTATTGCTTAATATTCTACTCAGTATTTTGTAATCCGTGTTAAGGAGGGAGATGGGCCTCCAATTTTTTAGTTCTTCCCTATCCCCTTTGCCTTTATATATTAAAATGATGACCCCTTCTTTCATCGTTTCCGACATTTCTTTACTTCTTAAAAATATATTGTTATATAACCATTCTAGAATGGGCAACAGCTCTCCGCAAAATGTCATAAAAAGTTCTGCAGAGAGTCTATATCCTCCTGGAGATTTTCCCTTATTCATTGTATTTATACTATCTAAAATTTCTTCCTGTGATATAAAATCGTCACATATTTGTTTAAAATTGTCGTTAATTTTTTCACATGGTATTTCTTGTAAGTAATCATCAATTTCATTCTCTGGTATTTTTTGAGACGTATATAGTGTTGCATAGTAGTTTTTAATATGAGCCATAACTTCATGTTTTTCCGTTATTGTTGTTGTTGTTGTTGTGTTGATTTTGAGTTTTTCCATAAATTTATCTCCCCCCATTCTTTTCTCCTCTCTTTTGTATAATCCCTCTGCTTTTTTATATATCCCCGTAAATTTCCCTGCCCTAATTTCTCTACCCCTACCTTCTATTTTACTTATTTCTTCCAATCTGTTTTTTAAAATGGTCTCGATATCCTTAGCATTTGTTTTTTGTAGTTGGTATCTGATTGCTTCCCTTTCTGTTTTCAGTTTCCTACTTTTTAAATTACAGTGTTCTATCGCTAGTTTTTTTTAGTTTTACTTTTAGTTTTTCCCATTCTAATATTATATCTACATTTTCCCTGTTCTTAAAATCTTCTATCTCTTTCTTGACCTTTTGTATAAAATCTGTATCTTTTAAAATCGAATTATTTATCATCCATCTTCCCTGCCCCCATTTTATTCTATTTTTAAATGTTACAGTCATATTAATAAGTTTATGATCGGATATTTTAAAATCAGTAATATTTGTTTCTTTGTATACATTTTTATCATAGTTGTTGCAGTAAAATTTATCTAAGCGACTTCCTTTATTTATTTTATAATCAAAAGTATATTCCTTCCTTAATAAGGTTTGTACTCTGTAAACATCCGTTAATTTATATTTTTTGATAAAAAAGTCCATATCCGGTTTAATTCTAATATCATTTGGTGCTAGATCTCCCTCCCTATCTATATTTTCTCCCACCCAGTTAAAATCGCCCCCTATAATAATATTTCCTGTTGCATATTTCTCTATATATTTATTTAAATGCTCTAAGAATATTTTTTTTTGTTCCCTATTTGCTGGCATGTATATATTAATTATGTGCATATCCTCTATTGTAATATGTATCATCCTACCGTTAAAAACCTTATCTACTTCTATTCTTTCCCATGTCAAACCTTTTTTTATTTTTGATTAAATCTGCCACCCCTCCTTTAACATCTGTGTGTTCGTAATCACTAATTAATAAAATTCCATTCAGGTAATTTTCCATTATTATTTTTATATTGTCTTTAAAACCGTTATGCGTCTCTTGTATTAACATTACATCATAATTTAGATCTTTAGGAAATTTAAATATTTTTTCCCTATTTATGCCATTTATGTTTATAGACAAGAACTGTAAGTTTTTTCCTTCCATTCTTGTCTCTTCCCAGGGTGTTGCTTTTTTTTTTTAAATTATTCTATTTTTTTATAAATTTGTTATTAGTTTTTATGTTAAATACTAGTTTGTGAAAAGTCTGTAAGGGGGGCACTGGTTTCCCCACCCCCCTCTGATGTAATTGTTCTGCTTTGCGTTTCCCCTGCACTTGTCACTGTTGTTTGGATTGTACTTTCTGTATCTGTGTTATATGTTTGTATAGATTCTGTTGTTGATATTATGTGTCCGGTGTCTTCCTCCATTTCTGTGTCATTTTCTGTATCCGGTTCAGATTCGTTTCGCCGCATTGCTTCTCCCTCACTTTCAATTTCTGGGTCTTCTTCTTGTATTTGCTCTATTTCTGCTTCTGCATCTGCAGTCTTCTTTCCCTGTTTATTCTTTTTCTTCCGTTGTAGTGACTTTTCCTGGGGTGATATTACCTCCGAGTTCCTTTTTGCCCTCCTTCTCTTTGGCATCGGCGTCGACGTCAGGGGGGTATCTGTCTGTGGGCTATCTTCTATTTGCGTATTCTCCTCTCCTAGAATGTCAAATCTATTTTTCATAACTATGTCTTCTTCGGTTTGCACACATGATCTTGAAGTTTTATTTGGGCTCAGGTAGTTTTCCCACTCTAGTGTCTTGTGCCCTTCTATTTTAGTGATTTCAAGCTTGGGTAGGGCTTGTATTTCTTCTTCTTTTTCCTTTTCTTTTTCCTCCCTTACTTGCCTTATCAGATATAGGATATCTTCCTGTTGTTGTTGTAGTTGTTGTTGTTGTTGTTTTTGCTGCTGGAGTGGCGTTTTCTGCCCTTGTCCTGCCACTTTGCTGGCATAGGTATCCTCCTGTTGTTTGGGTCTTTCTATTCCCCCTTGGCAGTCTCTGGGTCTGTGTCCTTTTTGGTGGCACAGGGGGCAAACTCTATCCTGTTCGCTCCCCCTGTACCACGTTTTAAGTCAGAAGCCCAAAACATAGAAGAAGATCAGGATCTTCTTAGCATCTTCCCTGCTTACATATAGGAGTCTATTTCCAGACTTGATTGGGGCAAAACCCCATACAGTCACCATTTTGTGTGTCACAACCGTCACTCCTGTTTTCTTTTTAATCTTTTCCACCAACTCTTGCCTGTCTACTTCCATGGGAAGCCCCATTACGTTGATTTCTGTTAGTCTTGGTTCCATGGTCCTGAAGAACGGTGCTGCTTTGTAGACTTTGGCTATCATACCCTTTATACTTATATCTTCCTCTTTTAGTAATGGTACCCCTCCTTTTGGGTAGATCACGAACTTGTTAAGACCGCCGTTTTGTAGGGCTTCAATCTTCCCTATGTCTACTCCCATAGTGTGAAGTCCCATCAAAACTTCACTTTGTCTTGGTGGGTTGGTGGTCCCTTCAAAGTCGATGGTCTGGCACCCAGCCGGGTGAGAGACTATCATTTTGTTGTCTTCATATACTGTATGGAAGTATTGCCGGATCTTGGATCTGACTGGGTTTGTCCTTCATCTTGATCCATTTTTCCTTTTTTTTGTTCTAAATATTGTGTGTGGGTTGCATGATACTATAAATGCGAACTAAATCTTCCCTATTTGATTTTGTTGTGTTAGAGCCGGTCAACCCCTTCTACTTTTTTTTCTAAACCTTACAGTAATACTACAAAAATACTAAATTCATGAAACATAGAGTGCAAACAACACTGTTTGCAACAAAGACTAGGTGAATTCAAACTCACTCTGCACTGTCGCATATAATCCCAGCCGGGATTAATAATATGCAGCGGTGCGGAATAGTTGAAAATGTTATAGTAAATACAAAAAATCTAAATTGTAAATAGGTATTAGTATGAAAACAAAATATCCCTTCTTACCTTTCCTCAAAACTTCGCAGTTTGCTTTGTCCTTGCCATTTTCAGACGATAAAACAACACACACTGTACTTCTCAAGAAGGAGTATAAGAATGTCTTGGGCCGAAACGTCCATGGGGCGAAACGTCTAGGTACCACCTGAAACATTAGTACCGTCATGGAAGCCGCCATTTTTGTTGTAACTAAAATTTGCGCATGCTCAAAGTTAAGAATCAGTTTTGACGTCACTGTTCTGTGCGTTCCGTTCTAAGACATTTTTTGTCCACAAATATACCTGCAGTTGCAGAGTGTAGAACAAATAAACCAGCTTTTGTACTACAGTATAAATGGCGGAACACAATGAAGAGATTGCATATATCCATGAAAACCGAAACAAATCTCGAGAAGTGGGGGCGTTAGGTGCGTCCCTGTGGAAGGGGAGCTTTTACCACTGACAAAATCACAAGACGGACATATATCACCGGTAAACATTTCATAGGTGGGAATAAACCGACGACGGAACATCCCGAACCTATCCCAGCAATATTTACGCC
This sequence comes from Sinohyriopsis cumingii, assembly GCA_028554795.2. Lineage (NCBI taxonomy): Eukaryota > Metazoa > Mollusca > Bivalvia > Unionida > Unionidae > Sinohyriopsis > Sinohyriopsis cumingii. The sequence goes on from JAPYKE020000084.1 coordinate 312,544, forward strand.
GAATCAGGTTCGTCATTTACATCTGTTTAGAAACTAGGGCATGTTCGATTAACATCGGGGGTGGGGGTGTTCACAGGGGGTCGTTACATAGAAAATCAAGGGATGGGGGGTTCTAACCTGTAACAGGTTAGAACCTCCATCCCTTGATTTTCTTTGTAACGAGCCCCTGTGGGGGTGTTTTTAATCAATAGATGTGCTAGTAATGCAAAGCCTTTCAGTTCTGTGATACTGGGGCGGATTCAAGAATAAAACAGATGGGGGTCTAGATAAATAAATAAATAACAAAAGTACACAAGAGCTCAAACCTTAAAGAGTATATATATATACACACACACACACACACACACACACACACACACTACACAAGGAGAGAGACGAATATACAAAAGAAATAAGAAAACACACTAAAGATTTATTGAACTTAGTAACTTTATTGTATAGTTTAGAATTGACCAGTTATATATATATATATATATATATATATATATATATATATATATATATATATATATATATATGGAGTCCTGCCTTCTCACTCATTTGTATACTTCAGAATTATATACAGGCCTGCTCAGTTCAGGGGGGGGGTACTTAGGGTATTGCCATCAATTCAGAAAATCAGAAGAAAAAAATATCTTTACAATAAATTTTAAGATGTTGTCCTTGCAACTGTCTAAATAATAGTAGATTACTACAGGCTTGATATTAAAAGATGTTTGTATACAAAAAATGAACTAGTAGTGGGACCCATGGGGCATAATTTATGTATTACCAAAATGTGCAGTTTATATATTACATCGTAAGACAATGTTAATGTTCAAGTGGCAGCTTATCAAATGGCAGTTTATTTAATATGTAAAAACCTTTATTCAGGTATTTCTTTTTAAGGGTAAAAATAGCATGAGTACGAGTGCTGGGACACAAACTACCTAATATGGCAGTGATGTGGTTGACAATACAAATATAAAGGAAACAATGATTCCAAAATGGTGGAAACTTTTTAAAAATGACACTAGTTGCATCACCAATAGATTTTATTTTGATATTCTATCTAAAAGTAAAAAGATTCATGAATATTTCAGGATATCATGCTATTTACTAAATGATAAACATTTTCAACAACGTCATCAGTTTTACAACTTCTTGTGTGTACAAGTGTATTATCACTAAAAGAATATTCAACTTTATTTATTTTGAAATGATACATGTAGATTAACTCTTCAAAATGTTCTAAAACATCAATTAAAACATTCTTTAAAATAGACTAAATCAAAACAGAGAATCATGTCAAGTACTTCATTGTATTTATATTTTTTTTTCTGTCATATATTAGCTAAAATGCAACCTTTGATCAACATACGAGCAACCTTTAGGCAACAGCTGTCGCCTAAAGGATATATCTAGTGTCGCCCAAAAGTCAGACAAGATTTTCTACTGTTTCTTTGAAAATAAAACTGTATTGGTCACTTGATATATATAAATGAGATAGTAATAAGGTTAAAACTTATTTTTAAGTCAACTTTATTTAAAAGGATGCTTAGATGTTTAAATTTTAAAATTTTTTATATATATTCGCTGTGCAACCTTTCGGCGACATCATGTATATTACGTATACCTTTGTTGGTATCGTGTATGTTTATATCACTAAAAACAGTGATACCTTCGAGCGTAATGCGCATGCTTATATATTGGCCTAGTCATCTTCCGGAAAAGCCGTCTCTAAATTTTCAAAAATAATAGCGGGTTTGCAGTTGCCTTACAGAAAGCACATTGTAATTACTGCAAATGAAAATGTAGTGCAGGGATTTGTAGACGTAACAGGGATCTAGCAGTGTAGCCAGTAGGAAGAATATTCCAATGTATGGAAGAGGTTGGTTGATTATGCAATTTGACTGACTGTGACTGTTGCTTGTTTATTCCGTCAATAATTCCTGTTGCAAACTGGGCCAAAATATCTCGCAGTGACTTGCATCATTCTTAGATATAGTGCATACTGTAGGTTAATGATTGGCTTTTGATTTAATCTACATGCAATTTAGGTGCTGGAGATACTACATAATGCCACACCATTATAGGGGTGGGGTGTGTGTCTCATATCGTTGCTTAGGGTAGTTTGCCTATAAATGACTGACTGTTTGGAGTAACGTCGTTTTCGCCTATCAGGACATGCATGACAATTACCGATAAAGAATATCGGGTACAGAAAAAATAACACCAGGACAACACCCACCTACCACCTCGTAAAAATAAGAGACAAGACATAATTCCCTCCCTCAGTACAGGTTTATCCCCTTTTAAATTTTTTTTATAACCAACACAATATATATACACTGCAGTCGGGCATTTCTATGCACCTGAAGTTTTTGCTTCCAATACTGAAGCAAAATGAATACCGAAATCAAGCAATTGACAAAAACAAAATACAGCAATGCTTACCATTTGAAAAGATGCAGTTGTCACCAGAATATTCTGTTCAAAATAATATTAATTTTGAACACAGGGGATACCACCCCCCTGTTTTCCTGACTCACAATATGTCGGCCTATTCTGCACATAGCTTTGAAAAGATGTAAAGTTTATCCATCTTGCTATAGAAATAAAATATGTTACTTTGGAATGTTTCTGTTAGCAGTTCAGTCGAGTAATTAGGTCAGGTTTATAGTGTGTTTTACAAAATTCAATGTAAAAATGCAATAAATGGCAAGAGATATTAAGCAAACTAAACCGATCTTGTAAAAAAGTTAGTCAAGTTCAACATTTTATGAAAAATAAGCTATTAAGTGTAAGAGAAACAACAATGAATAGGATGTAATGTGTTTACAATGTCTTATTGATGGTGAAAAAATATTACATAATTTAGAAACAGACTGTACGCCGGGGAATTTGTTGAGAATTTATGTTTTAGTGGCAAGTAGACATGTTGGGTAGCAGACGATTTTGTAATTGTGGGACAACTTCTTGCAAAATTGGAAACTTGGATAAAAATACAGCTTTGTTTTAAGGTACACATTTCCATCTTTTATATAATGTATTTATTTATATTATTCTAAAAGATTCACAGTAAATCAAATTTTTGGGGTTGCAGGTTCAAGAAGGTCATGAAGTGGGTCTTCACGTTGCCATTTAGAAATCGCATTTTTATGTGCATTTCGAGTCTAACGAGGATATTTTTTGTACACTTCATGAATATCACTTTTCTTAATTAATGTACGATTATTCTTTCTGAATACAAAATGGATTTTTGACCCAAAATAGCACATGATCAGATGTTTACTGAAATGACGTATCGTTGCGCAGAATTGCCCGATGCGCAGAATAGGCTGACATGGCAGTATACATCTTTTTGTGTCGCCATGGACCATTCGATTCTGATGCTTAGTGTGGGCCTCCTTTGAGTAGATAAATAAAAAAAATTGTGTCTATTAGATATTAGATAATAACTGTAATAGATAAGGAAATTAAGATGCCAGATGATATAAGGACTTATTGCATGCACTTTTGTTTTTCACCTCACTTTTATAAGCATCATTACACACACTTTTAATCCATTGCATTTTATCCTTCAGCTGTCCTTTAACACTTGCATTTTTAAAGTATACCATATCCATGGGAAATAGAGCATTCCTAGCATACAGATAGACTAAGAATTGAGTGTACTGTATTTGACTTATTTTGACTTTATCTTATCACCATTCTGTTTTCACTTGACATCTAGCTAGTCCGTAATGAAAATGGTACCACCAGTATGGCTGCCACTGACCATCTTGAAATTCTTGTTACTGTTACTTCTGAATGAATGGTCATATCAACATTTGGTTTTCACTAAAAGATTTTTGCTGCTGGCAATTTCATTCTTGATAAAATGGTACCAGTCTGACTTCCGGTATGGCCCAAACGACAGCCATCATGGAAACCTTGTTATTGCCATTTCTTCTGATTGCATGTCCATATCAACATGAGGTTTTCACTAAGAGATAATGTCTGCTTGGTCCTAACTAAGATGGTGCAGATCTGATATCCAATATGGCCACTACATTAGACATCTTGAAAGTCTTGTCATTGCTTCTTTTGAATGGATGGTCATATCATCATGAGCTTTAACTAAAAAACATCTTGGGCTTAATTGACAGTGGTACTGATAATAAGGTCAGTATGGCCACTATTGTTATTTCTAATCATCCATTATGGATGGTTGTGTCAGCACGGGGTATTCACCAAAGACTGCTTAATATATCTAGCTGATCTTAAACAAAAATGGTTCCGATCTGACATCCAATATGGCCACCAATGCAGCCATCTTAAAACTTTTGTTATCGCATCTCTACTTAAACAGAAAGTAATAATGAATTGGGGTTTTCACCATATGCCTTTGTATGATGTCCAGTTGGTCTTAAATAAAAGTTGTGCTAATCTGATGACCAAAATGTCCATCACAGCAGGGCTTATCATTGGAAAAGTACAGCAAATTTATTTGCTTGATATATTTAACAGTTAAAAGTATTGTGTATTGTCATTGGGCCCAAAATTATGGTAGCTTTCCTATTGGGCTATCATTTTAGCCATGTGACACTATAGAACCCACTGTTATACTTTATTTTTTCTGACATCCATTAAAAAGTACTCAGTTAATTAAACACCCTATCACCAAATACTAAAACCCCATCATTCATATAACACCTGTTCTTTTCTTTTCTTATAGGGACCCTGAGTGGCCGAGTGGTCTAAAATGCTCTCTGTTATGGATCACTGCCATTTCACCTCTATCTGTGTAGGTTCGAGTCTCGGATTCGGCCAGTGTGGGTATGTGAGAAAGCTAGCCATTTGCTTCTCGAGGGTTGGTGGTTCTTTCCGGGTATTTCCTGGGTTCTTCCTCCACCATTAATACTGGCTGCCATGTATAGCCTATCATGTGCTGAAAAATGGACTTAAACCCTACAACAGCAACAACTTTTCTTATATGTGTGATTATAATCCAGGATAATTACTAGCTCATTTGGCCACTACATGTATCTGTTGTACCTGACTTGACCATGCTTCTGCTGCATGACCTTTTTGTTTGGATTTGCACTGACATAGTCACATGATTGGCCTGCCATTATGGAGTCCACTGGTATCGTGTATTATATATTTCAGTGATTTCCATTATGAACTTGTAATGTGTGACACATATTTTCAAATTAAACAAATGATGAATGATCATTCTGAAAAATGAACACTGCACCTTCAGAACAAGCATGAAATTACCCAGCTAGCCCCATCTAGATCTGTCATTGATGATCAAACATTGGTGATTCCAAATCAGATAGTGGAAATTACCTGAAGAAAGATCATAAGAAAGAAAGGGCAGTTTTCATTAGTGAATGGGAGATTTAATTTACTTCAGTGAAAATCATTGGATCACATGGCAAATTTTCTATACTGCTTAACTTTTGTTTAGATCTGCTTAGTTACATATGGGTGATAGGGGGTGGGTTGTCATGGTTTAGACTACTTTAGGCAATATTCAAACTTGTTATTAGCTTTACTTGTCATAGAACAGAAGATGCTATGTGATTGTCTATCATGCATCATTTGTTATCCATCCATTTGTCTGTTACTGCTAATTTGTTATCAAATCTCCTAAACTACATTGCAGATGGCAGTGAACCTTTTCTTATATACACATTCATCTCATGGTCTAGTTGGTCCTAAATAAAGATGCTGCTGCTCAGACATCCAATATGAAAACAGAGTTTTCACCAGAAGACTTAACATACAGGTATCGTCTAGTTGAGAATCTTGTCATTACTTATCAATGGATGGTGATATAATGTTTTAACTAAAATACTTCTCATGATGTCTAGTCGGTCTTAAATGAAAAGGGTGCTGATCTGAGTTCAATTATAGCTGTCACAGCCTTGATCGATCTTATAAGCTTTTTATCATTACTCCTCCATAGCAAATAGTTTTGTGACAATCAGTGATGCTGTTCACAAATCCAATATGGCTGTCATAGTGGCCATTTTGAGAACTTTGTCATCACTTCTTGTGCTAAATGGATTTCTTATTAACATGTGGATTTTACTAAAAACTTAAGGTGTCTAATGAAAATGGTGCCACTCAGGCCACCATGGTGACCAATATAATGGTCATATCAGCATGGTGTTTTAACTGAAAGACTTGTTGTGATGTCTAGTTGGTCATAAATGACAATTATGCTAAACTGATGACCCAATGGTCATTTGGAAATTCTTGCTCTACTCTTCAATGCTGGCCATGTTGAAAGTGTCGTTATCTCTGCTCCTCCTAAATGTATGCTTATATCAACATTGGGTTTTCACCAACAGACTTCTTATGATACCTAGCTGTTTTTAAGTACAAATGTTGGCATTGGTAGATCCAATATTGATGTTACATTGGATATCTTGAAAATGTTGCTGTCACTACCCTCCCCCAAGCATGGATGGTTACATTGTCATCGGGATTTCACTAAAAGTCTTTTAATGCTGTCTTGTTACAACTCTGTGGTCTTCAACTGAGTAAAAGAAAAGATACAAAATCATCAAGTTTGTAAAATTCAACAGATAATTTATTTCCTTTTAAATAAAAGTAACTTAAGAGTATTGTGAATTAAATCCCAAATAGTCCTATAAATTATATCACATTTACAAAAGTGTAATGTCCCAAATGAATTCCATGGTGTTCCAAATAAATTTCAATCTTGCATGATCTGATATGTGAATGGTATTAAATTTGCAAATGGTCTTGCTGTTTCAAATTGATGTAACCTAGAATATGTCCTTGAATTAATTCACAATAATCCTTAAAGAGTGATTGTATCCTGAAGTCAATGAAAACTTTAATTCCAATGAATACTGGTAATTAAAATAAATAAATCTCCTCAGATAATAATTGAACACTTCTAAAAGACATATTCCACTACAAATGTTAAGATAGGAATAGTAATTCTGATTTAAATAACATTACATGTATGATTTAAATACCTTCTTTCTTGACCTATGTTGCAATAAACCATTTTTGGGAAATAGTCTGTCATCTTAGTACAGTTTACGTCAAATTTGTATTAAAAAAAAGAAAAGAGAAAAGGTCATGTCTGTTTACATAAATATTACCAAGCTGTTAAGAAAAGGGCATGTAGATCATGTTTTTCAGAGGGAAATACCAGTGTCCTGAATTCACATCCAAGTTAACATGTTTACAAACAAAATTGCATTATCTTAAAGTAAAAGCCCACTATAACGGACAGAATTACTATTTAATATGTTCTTTACAAAATGACCCGGGGGCCCGAGTGGTCTAAAGTGCTCTCCGTTATGGATCACTGCCATCTCACCTCTGTCTTATCAGTTCAAGTCAGTGGTTCTTTGTGGGGGTTTTTCCCGGGTTCTTCCTCCACCATTAATAGTGTTGGTGGGAATGGAAAACCACTGGCAACTCGGTGCACATGTACGAAACCAGGGGTTTGTGGATTTACAGAGAGTACATGTCGAGCAATTTCCTTTTAAAATAAAATGTTTAAAAATACTAAAAAGAAGTGCAGTTCATTGCATTTATCATGTCACAGTCACGAAGACCTGGTTTTCAAGTAAATTGGTAAGCAGTATTTTGTTGGTTTCCAATTTAATTCACAATATTTTACTCTATATGACTATCCTCTTGCATGGACTGTCGGTAACTTTCATGGATTATAATCCACAGTTCACATGCATGCATGTGTGATTTCATAAGATATGAGGACTAAGTCATGTTGGATAGAGGGTTGTCACCTGTATCAGTAACTGTTACAAGTCTATAGTCATAAACTAAGTCATAGAAAGAAGAAATACTGACGGGTTTTGATTTTATTCTATGCGTAAATTCTTCATTGATTTGTTCGATCTCATAACTACCAGTTGGTATTCCAACAACAACCCAGTCAGGTGTTCCATTGGGTTTATTCTTATTAGCAAATACAAGCAAATTATTTGCTGGTGTACCATTAAATGATCTTGATCTGATATTTGGCCAACTATGGTATACTCGTAATTGCGCTAGTGCAATTTCTTTTGCTGGAATTGCAGTTGGAAAATTGATGCTAAATTCAGGATTAATCGAGCTTACTGAGATCATCGTGGTCTTGTGCGGGGTTGTGTTCGTCACGATCTGCTGGAGTAGCTCTCCTGACGTTGTCAGTGATGTCATTATTAATACTCGTACCTTTAACAGTACTGTTATATTTTTTAATCATTTCTGAAAACTCAAAATCAGATATAATTCCATCACTGAGACTCACCGATAACAACGAAGATAAAACTTCGAGTATGCGACCGTCGCTGTATGTAATCTTATCATGTAATCGGATCATTTTTCATTTGTAGCTCTCCTGATACTCCTACCTTTAACAGTACTGTTATATATTTTAATCATTTCTGAAAACTCAAAATCAGATATAATTCCATCACTGAGACTTGCTGATAACAACGAAGATAACTTAGAGTATGCGACCGTCGCTGTATGTAATCTTATGTAATCGGATAATTTTTCATTCGTGCAAATACATACTTTTTTTGCAATGATATTGAGCACACCTGCAATCGTTGTTGTAGCTGAAATACAAATAGTTACAGCTACTGGTGCCATCATTGTCATTGTTGATAATATCACACCAGTTCCAGCAACAACAGCGAATACTGAATAAACGATCACGTTGATGATAACTAGTCGTTGGCGATATTTCTTTACTTTTACTGTGTATTGTTCGACTCGATCTTTTAAGTTCATTTGCCATTCACACGCTTGATTGTACCTAAACTTTTGAACGTCGATTGAGGTACTCATTATATTTTATACAGTAATCAATTGAGGTGTTTCAGCTACAAATTCGAGACACCACCATTAAGATGTTGCGGTTAATTTCTTATCAGCTGCTTCCAGAATAAATATTTCTTCATTTCCGCTATTTAATACAACAGATACAACCCCGGAAAACTTATCAGTTGAATGACGTCATGGATACGTTGTAAATATTTCAAATTTTGCAGCACTGAACACAGACAGCCTGTACACGCCAGTGACTGTTGCGGTATATTTGATAGTTTTATTTTGCTGCGACCATGTTGCGAATCCCGATGATACTGTGTATACGATGTTGGTAATATGCCTGGGAGTAACCCTGCCGGGAATTTTAATCAAACTGGTTTTATTAAGGATCTCAGGAATCCCCGCTACGATGTTTTGCTGTGTTTGTTTGATCGGGTCTAGGTTAGTTTTGATATCATCGAGTCTTACATCAACGGTCAACGGATTACCAAAAGATTCCTCTGCGGTTTCATTAATTTTTCTAAAGTTTCTGCGAAGATTTGTGAACGCGTTTGTGTGAACGTCATACTCTGCCCGCAACGTGGATAATTTACCATCTATGGTGTTGTAGTTGACGTCATCGTATTTTTTTGTTGCGGCATCTTCGTCGGATGTTGGATCTCTCAAAACTATTGAGTTCTTCCGTCATTATGTCACTGGTATTTTTCACACGATTAGCAACACTTGCTATAATTTGATCTCTGATGGTTGTAAACGATATACTTGAATCCCTGATTTTTCCGCTGTCAGTAAACACAGGGATATTATCCGTGACCGCACCGAGTACTCGTTGAATTATATCATTCCATTTGATATTGCTGGTTTTTAGTTTACCATATCAATCCTGAAAAATAACAACCTCATCTGGGTCAACTCCAGCAAGATTCATAATATCAGCAAGTTCATCTTTAGTCGCGTACTTCGATAGATCAATGTCATCTGACTTTTTCTTAACACCAGAAGAAGATCTTCTTCCGTAAATATCAACCATTATATAAGTTCTAAGATCTGTTTAAAACGAATCGGTTACTTGTATAATCATGCACAACTTTATGTGGTGGTTTGGATGATTTTGATATAGCGTTAAGTACATTAATTACTTCACGGCCACATATTGGCAGATCTATCATTGTTTGTGTGGGTAACATTGAATACCAAACTTGCGTGTGAAGTGGCATGACATACTTGATAAACTCACACAGTGGAGCTAACCCGTATGAATCAAAATAAACGATTCCATGTGGATCAACCGCGTATGATACCCAATGAGTACCAGGTCCTGAATTCGAGTCAAGATTAATAATACCTGTTTCGAATTCATTCGGTTGTTTCGGTAATTTATCTCGCATAAAAACACCTCTGAAGTTTTTTATTTTTAATTGTTTAGCAGCATCAAGTAAATCAAAATTTGATCTAGCGAAGTGATCCTGGAAGCCTCAGACCTCTTCCCCAACGAGATCCCGGTAATCTTAGGCCGCATCCATTTTTTGTACCCTTTTCCTGTTGCTTTCTTTAGAGCCATTCCAGCAGCTGTTCCAACAGCACCTAATGCGGCTGGAGTGGCAGCGGCTATTAACGCTGGTATTGCTGCGAGAAGTGGAAATATTCCGCCGGTTTTAACCGAGTCCTTAATTGCACCCGCAGAGAGATTAAGTTTGGCTCCTGTTTTTCATTGTTTAGCGCCGTTGAAATGTTTAAGTTGACGTTCTGATAATGGTAATTTATTGTGACCACCCATGATCTGATCTCGCTTTAGTGATATTTTCATTCCGCAGCTTTTTGCAGATTTTGATTGAAGGTTTTTAATCTGACCAGGAGTCAGACTGACACTAACGTGATGATATGGCATTTTATGATAAATACTTGCCATGCTCCAAATAATGGTTAAAGATTTTCCACTGGTGCATCAACGACTCTCATTTGACCACTACCACCTTCAAGTAACATTGCTTTGTCACTGAGTATAACCGCGATTGCTCTATAATCAAGACCACCTGTATTTAATGTTGCTTTAAGATGTATATCGACGACAGATTGTTTTGATAGATCAAGATGCTCCAGTGAAAAATAAGAAATTGGATTCAAAGTTCTGAAATCATTTTGTGATATTTGCAACCCAGTATCTACATTTTGATCACGTCCCATGAATGACATCAAATGATGATATACACGTCCTATATGATTTTGTTCATAATTTAATTGTAAATTTTCTGTTGGTTCTTGTTGTCCGTTTATCCGTAAATAAATATCTGTTATATCTAGTTTATCAAATATCATATGAGTACGTTCTTGATTATTTAAACGATCATAGTTCTGAAACGCAATAAAAATATACCGTGGTGTAGGGCTGTCAATGGGTATTCGGGTACCCGGGTACCCGACCGTATTGAAAAACCTGGGTATTGAAACGTAAACACGGGTACCCGTAAAAAAAAAATCGCCACACTCGCCAACCACTTCTAACAGGTGTGACAGCTATGGCTTTAATTAGAAACCAGATCCCTGCTTAATATAAATAAACAATACATCAGAGAGTCTGTTTGGATTAATAAAATTCATTGGCATTGTGCAACAGGACAAACCGTTATCCCCGAGGCATTATATACCAAGGTTAAAACATAGCATTGTTCTACAGGTAATAAACCTCTTTGTAGACGATAACTATTGATTGTGGGTGCTAAATGATCGGTACATTGCATGCTCTTTTAATGAAATCCAGATGGATACCTTTGATTTCCGAACACACATGTCGAAGAAATCCCACAATTTATATTATGAACAATTATCACCTAGACACCTTGAAATCTTCGTAATGCCTCAAAGTAATCTTTGAGCAGCTCGTTGTTTTTCTAGTCGACTAGCGCTGCTAATTTTGAAAGTTAGCCATCATACATATACCGATATTTCTACTTTCGATACTACTACGTTTTTGTCATAACTATCTTAAGAATTATACTTCCAAAATAATATCACTTCTGCGACTGCGTGGTCACGTGGTATAACTGGGGCATAATAGCCCTATTTGTTATTGCCATTTTAGAAGAGCTTCATGTGTCGAACAAAACAGTTATTATAGCGACTCTTAGTAATATTATTTTTGTGTTTAAATAAATTTTTAAGAAAGAGTAATGGGCAAAGGTTCTAAAGTGTGGGCGCATGCTGAACGACTAAATGATAATAATGCTCGTTGCAAGTTGTGTGAACTGGTGCTTTTTGCAAAAGGTGGAAAACACAAGTACTTTGCGGAAACATCTCGTTGGAGCACATCGCATCGACGTTGATAAGAATGAGAGCGCAAATAGTACTCCGAGCATTGCTTCATTCTTGGTCAGAAAACCAAACTTATCAAAAGCCGCAGATGACAACGCTTCATCAGTAGACGAATTGTCAACATATCTGTCGGAGACGCCACTTAATGTTAATGGTGACATTCTTCAGTATTGGAGAGACAATACACCACGTTATCCCAGGCTGGCTGCCCTTGCACGAAAGTATCTCTGTATTCCTGCGACGTAGGTTCCATCAGAAAGTGCATTTTCGACGGCTGGACACGTTATAAACAAGAAACGTGCATCGCTGTCACCAGATACGGTCGATATGTTAGTTTTTTTGAACAGAAACTGGAAAATGTGTTGCGAACAATGATCATGTACTTGTTGACTATGACAGACTGGCATTATTGAGATTTGCTAAATTCTTTCTGAGTTTTTCTCATAAAAATAAAAACATTTACAAACATTATATTATCTAGTTTGAATTATTATTATTGTGTAGTGAATACAGTTTGTGGTCTTCTGTCTCTCTCACTCACACACACACACACACACACAAAGACGGTTTTAACGCATTACTCTTGACATGTGGTAAAGCTGCTTTACACGCATGCGTGGGTAATTCAAATCTGCGGTCAAAAGCCGATGAATAAACGTGGTCTGTTCTAACAAGGACTTATACTTTAAAAAAAGGTGAGTGTTCTAAAGGATTTAACGCGGCTGATCACAGTGATCATTAAAAGTTGGATTATACCTACCATCTGTGTACAAAGGTCATTCTAAATAAATTTATTAATTAATAGCGTGCGGTCAGATCATTCGCAGCTACATCGGTGCGGACGCATCAGACCGAGTAGTGCATTACACGGTTAGCCTCTATCGCCATACAAAATATTAAAGAAATGGGGATAACAATTAGTTGGTCTACGGTTGTACATGTCATTCATGTGCTAACGGGTACCCGGGTAGCCGTTAAATTTCGTAACGGGTACCCGGGTTGGTTTTTCGTGATTTTTGACAGCCCTACCATGGTGCAGAAACACCTTGTTGTGATGCTATATGCCATGTAAACTGACTGTTAACGTCAGTTTTGTATACTATCTGTGCTTGTTGTTAACCATGACAACAAGGATTTACCACCTGTGTCCATGAAAGAAATCAATTTTTGTTCTTCTGTGATCGTTGGAGTCATTACCGGCACCCACAGTGAAAGTTTCGATATATTTACTTTACCAGCATCTCCAGCAGGTCTCCACAGAGCATCGTTATCATCACCCTTTCTTGCAAAAACAACCGTGTGTCTAGTTCCAAAAATAGCTTTTCTAACATTTCTACAAAATCCAAAAACAGCAGCGGGGGGGGGGGGGGGCGAATCCGACATTTTGTCCAAACGTTATTTGGCTTAATTAGTACTTTCTGCACTCAGCGGATCCGGTGTCGTCAGCGCCTGGTAAAAAAAAACGACGTCGTCGTCGTTGTCATCGTCGAGGGGCCAAATCGACAATTGTCCGGACGTCATTTGGTTTAATTAATACCTTCTGCGCGCCGATCCCCAGCGTCGTCAGCGTCCGGTAAGCACATCGACGTCGTCGTCGATGTCATCGCCCTCCCTGCTGCTAAGTGGTTACAGTGAAGATCCTCATGATCTTACCAACAGAGTGATCACCAACTCCTCCTCTTGTAGGTCAATTAGGTTATTTGACTGATCGGTAATTCTAAAATTAATTCTCGTTAAAAGCCGATTATGGCATCGCATATACACCGGATTAATCGGACTCTCAATGATCAAAAATCCCGGAGGGGCTGTTGGTGAAAATGAATAAAGGATATATCCCTGTTGAGCTTGATTTGATTGCTTGGTATCCACCTGGTAACTCCCTTCGATAACATCACACACTAGATTGATCGCTATCACTGATGCGATATTTACGTTGTACGGGGCAATATGCCTACCACCATCTCCGTTATCGTGTTTGAGGATATAAGTTGATGGACCGAGAAAATCATTAAGAGACTTTCTTAGTTCTGGCGCGTTGTATCCTGGAAACTTGAAATCGGGTAAATCGGCTTCTGTGATATTATACTCGGTTAGGAATTTTTGTTTACTACCATCGCTGTTATCGGATATCATTTTAACGACTCGTTCATTGATATATTCCATGTCTGATATAAGTTGATTTAACACCTCAACGTGTTTTCGTTCTTTTGTTTCCCGTAGCTGTTCTAGTTGTAATTGGTAATAATAATCAATCTCGGCAAACATATCAGTGATATCACTTAAAATAAATGTTAATATGGCGACCGATTCAGTAGTTTTCTTATGCTGAAAATACCACTGCATGATATTCCTGTGTTGAAATAAAAACCAACTGGGTGATAACGTGCTTTTTATAATAGATAAATTATCTAGATACCGGGGGGTAATTTCATGATACGATTTCTCATTCGTGTGCAAGTCCGCGGGTGGATTCTTAGGCCATCCTAGTATGGTTCTTATTGAACTGTTATAGATATCAACCATATACCCCGGTGTGCTTATTTCAATCGTCGACGATAATGTCGGTTCATGAACCGTAATAGCGATTTTTGATTCCTTTCCTGTGATCGATTTTATCCTGCGCTGAAATTCTCCATTGATTTGTTCTATTTGGTATGACCCAGTTGGTATTGTAACCTCATTCCAGTCTGGGGTCCCATCGGGCTTATTTGTCCATGCAAAAACCAGCGAGTTATTAGGTTGTTGTCCGTTAAATGCATCCGCTTGGATATTAGGCCAACTGTGATATACTCGCAATTTTGCCAGCGCTATTTCCTTCACTGGAACCGGCGATGGGAAGTTCACACTGAATTCGGGTTTCGTTGACGTTATCGATATCATATTTGTTTGTACCGGAGTGGTATTCTCCGCGATCCGCTGAAGTAATTGAGACCCTTCGGGGTTCAGCGACATTATTATTATTCGTTGTTTTTAGTGTCTAATTTCAACAACCAGGTGGTTCCGGCTTCCAGTTGAAAATCCTCGATTTTTGACATCGCGGAGCTATACAACTGGACCATCGTGGAGAATTCAACATCGGATATGAACAAATTATCAATCGATAACGAGATCAACCCGGATAATTTCGAGTACGCGTCGGATACTATTTGATGTTTTACTGTATACTCGTCGAGTTTTTTCTGAAAACACGATGATATCTTTTTAGTGATTGCGTTGGCGACTCCAGCAATTGTTGTCATCGCGGAGATAGCGATTGGAACAGCGATCGGGGCTATCGTGGTCACCGTGGATAAAATAACACCGGTACCGGCTACTATACCCGACACCGAGTACACGACCGCGTCGATGGTGGTTATTTTTCTGCGGTATTTTTTTATTTTTGCGCGGTATTGTTCGGAAAGCGTTTTCAAATTCGTGGAGAATTCTTTTGCGGTATCGAATCGATATTGATGTGACGTCGGTGATACCTCTGATTCAATTACCCTGGTGGTCATTTTTATTTTAAAAGAGCTAGTGTTTTTAATTACTTAGATTCGCTACAAATTCCACATACCATGTGATGTTTGTCCTAAATAGACTGCTATCAACGGCCTTAATTATAAACCGTTCAATTGTATCCTTGTCAATGATTGTTGACACTGTATTGTTAAACCCGGATGAACTCGACGATGATATACTAAACTGCATCGCCGAAATCAATGTCAATCGATAAATGCCCTTAACAGTTGCGGTGATATCTACTGTATTCTGTGTAGGAGTCCAATCGAATGATCCATGCCGAATTGTGTATACTATGTTGATGATGTTCTCATGAGGGGTTTTTATTTTTTCGAATTGCTCTGCTACTCTCGGTAGTCCGTCTTTAATCGCTTCAACATCAGTTCTGATTATTTCTATTTCCTGCCGACTCGCGTCTATATTCCTTTTGTTCGCTGCAACATCAGTTTTGACTGTTTCTATTTCCCCTGTATGCGCGTCTATACTTTTTTTGTTCGCTGCAACATCAGTTTTGACTGTTTCTATTCTCCATCCTTGCGCGTCTATATTATTCTTGTTCGCTACAATATCAGTTTTGATCGTTCCTATTCTCTGTTCATGCACGTCTATACTTTTTTTGTTCGCTACAATATCAGTTTTGATCGTTCCTATTTCCCCTGTATGCGCGTCTATATTTCTTTTGTTCGCTGCAACATCAGTTTTGATCGTTCCTATTTCCCCTGTATGCGCGTCCATATTTCTTTTGTTCGCTGCAACATCAGTTTTGATTGTTTTTATTTCCCCTTCATACGCGTCTATACTTTTTTTGTTCGCTGCAACATCAGTTTTGATCGTTCCTATTTCCCCTGTATTCGCGTCTGTATTTCTTTTGTTCGTTGCAACATCAGTTTTGATCGTTCCTATTTCCCCTGTATTCGCGTCTGTATTTCTTTTGTTCGTTGCAACATCAGTTTTGATTGTTCTTATTTCCACTCTATACGCGTCTATATTCCCTTTGTTCGTTGCACCATCAGTTTTGATTGTTCTTATTTCCACTCTATACGCGTCTATATTCCCTTTGTTCGCTGCAACATCAGTTTTGATCGTTCCTATTTCCCCTGTATGCGCGTCTATATTCCTCTTGTTCTCTGCAACATCAGCTTTGATTGTTTTTATTTCCTGTCCATTCGCGTCTACATTCTCTTTGTTCGCTTCAACATCAGTTTTGATTGTTTTTATTTCCTGTCCATACGCAGTGATATCATTTATAGTTGTTGTAATCTCATCCAGCTTGACATTTTTTTTACCAAAGAATTTATCAAAGTTGTTATCGATCCTGTTAACATTTTTTCGTAACGTGTAAAATTGGCCCGACAGCGTTGTAAACTCCGAAATAGTAGTTTTTATCCCCGCAAGATTCGGTTCGGTTACCGTCGGGGTCCCGAAAAAACTAGCGGTAGTGAGTTGTATATCGGTGATAGATTTTTTCACCTGCGCGTCAAGTTCGGTCACCGATTTATCCAACCTTGTAAAACCGTCTCGGATTAATGTTACCGCCGATATATGTTCACCCGGTTTGAGTCGTCCGTCGCTGGTATACAACGCGATAGTGTCTTCGGCGGCGTCACGCTGTCGTGTTAAAACGTCATCCAGCGACACATTACTGGATTTCAATTTACCCTGGCGGTCTTGAAATACAACTATTTCACCTGGGTCAACACTGGTTAAATTCAACGTATCAGCGATTTCATCCTCGATTAGTTTTTTTATGTCATCGGTGGCGGGCGTTTCCGTGGGTTTTTTCAGCGCCGAAACCGGTCGTCCCCAAATATCAATCATCGTTATTGTAAAAAAAAACGGCGTTTCTAATTAACCCGCCGGGCCTCTACGACCCCACTAGTGTATTCGTTTACAACGACATGAGGTGGTTTCCGCGATGATGAAATCGCCGCGAGTACGTTTAATACCTCACGGCCGCATATCGGCGGGTCGCTTAACTGCTGTGTTGGCAACGTGGAATAAAAAACCCGGGCTGAACACGCCCGGGCTGAACACGCCCGGATATACCGCATAAACTCGATCGGCGGAGCTAACCCGTATGAATCAAAATAGACGATCGCACGCGGATCAATCGCGTACGCAACCCAATGAGTTCCCGCTCCGGAGGACCCATCGAGGTTAATTATGCCTGTTTCAATATTCCTTGGTGCCGCCGGTAATTAATCCCTCATAAAAACACCTCTGAAGTTTTTTATCGCTAGCGCGTTCGCGGCGTCTATTAAATCAAAATTAGACATAGGAGTCATTGACCCCCGGGTCAATAAACGGTTCCCGGTAGTCTTAGACCCTTTCCCGTGTACCATGAATACGGGGTTCCCGGTAGTCTTAGACCCTTTCCGGCTACGGGTCGTTTTTTTTATAGCCTTTCCCGGTTGCCTTTTTCAGTGCCATTCCCGCCGCGGTACCAACGGCCCCTAACTCAGCCGCCTTAGCCACTGCTGGGGCCGCCGCGGCAATCAACGCTGGAATCGCGGCTAACAGCGGAAATATCCCACCGGTCTTTTCCATGTCTTTGATCGCTGCGGCCGAGAAATCTACCTGAACACCCTTTCTGTTCTTCATCGCATTATTGAAATGTTTTATTTGACGCGCCGTCAACGATATCTTATGATTACCACCTGCCATCTGTGACGGCTTCAGCGTTATTATGGTCCCGCATTGTTTAGCCGACTTTGATCGTAATTTCTTGACTTGACCATCAGTCAACTCTACACTGACGACACTATACGACATTTTATTGTAAACGTGTTTGTGCTTTCAATTACATGTTTTCCACTGGCGCATCAACGATTCTCATTCGTCCATCAACGCCTTCCAACAGCATTGATTTATCGCTGAGAATGACAGCAATAGCTCTATAATTAGCAATAGTGCCGCGAGTTACATTAGCTCGGAAGTGTATATCAACGACGGATTGTCTTGTTAAATCAAGATGTTCCAGCGAAAAGTAATAGATCGGATATAGTTCTCTGAAATCATATTGTGATATTTGCAAACCAGTGTCGACGTTTTGATCACGACCCATGTACGACAGCAATCGATGATACACACGTGCGATATGGTTTTGACCGTAATTAAGTTGTATATCCTCAGATGGTTCCTGCTGGCCGTTTATTCTCAGCGAGACGTCAGTAACGCTTAATCGATCAAATATCATATGGCTGGATAATTGATTATCAACTCTCGTCATATCCTGCAACGCAACAAATATATGACGCGGAGCCGAAATACCTTGTTGTGATGCCAGGTTCCATGTGAATATACCATTGATATTTGATTGCTTAGTATCTGTTGTTGTTGTTAGCCAACTTAGTAATGATTTTCCTCCCTGCTCCATGAAGGATAGCAATCGTGCCTCTGTGGTAATGGATGGAGTCAACACCGGCATCCACAATGACATTTTAGTTAAAACGACTTTACCAGGGTCATTATTTGGATTTGCAGTATCCGCTGGAATTCTCCAAATTGCATTTCTATCATCACCTTTTCGCACAAGTACCACGGTATGCTTTGCTCCGTAGATAACTTTTCGCACGTTCCTACAAAATCCAAATATATGATGCAGTGGAATCGCGCATGAGAAAGATCTACGCGGTCCTGTTAACATTGATATGCGTGTTACGGCTCCGATGTTGAAATTAGGATCGCTGTTTATAATCATATTCTCAACATCAGCATCAGCGTCACCAGCATTTTTTTTTGGTCGTCTTACCACAAATTGCGAGTTTCCGGCAGTGTTTCTAGTATCCTTTGCAAACATCATAGATGGACCCGCTGATCTTGTGTAATCGTCGGAATATCTTGCTAGCTCGATTATTGTTGTAGCAACATCAACATCGCGTTCTATAGACTCGATCTCTCGTCCGTCAATGAGATATTTTGCGCTCTCAAACAGCGTCATTACGCCGTTATTGACTAAGCCAACTTTGGTACCATCTGGATACGGTGCTGGTACAGCAGGAGTATCGGCCTCTGTTACAAGTTCTCCTTCGATTTCAATAAACGCTTCACACGGTAAAAAGTATTTACTGGTATCATGGACTTGAAGTTCAATTCGCGATCGTATGTCGGGTTGTACTGCATGATAGGAATAAAATTGATAATTACGGACAGAATCATCCTTGTACACTGGTGCGTCCATATCAAACGCCGGGTCAGCTGTTCGTTTAAACATTTTATTCAATAATACGCTGATGCATCTAAATCATCGTCGTCATTTTAAACCACTCCCCGCTATTATGTTTGCGGCGTCATCTTGATTACTGTTTACCAACGACTCTAGTTTTTCTTCCACGGCGTTATTTATTACTTTACTGACATTTGCAGGCATCACTGTCGTTGATGGCATCACCGGTGGTTTTTGCTTTTTTCTCCTCACCAACGACATTAGTTTGTCCTTTGCTGCAGAAAGCGCCTTTCCGGCAACATCTCCAATAGCACTAATACCCTTATCACGAATAACATCAATAGCCTTCATTCCTAATTGTTTGGCTAACGGCGCTACTTTTGGAGCCATTCTTGTAAATAACCCCGCAATGGTGCTACCGAGACCATCTCCATAGTACGCGCGGTAAACAGGCAATCGCGAGTTTACCACGTAGACGAGTACTGGTTTATCGTGGTTGTAGTGTATGATCATCTTTATTATAAAAACACCGGTTTTTCAATTAGTGATTGTGATCATCACCCCCCCCCCACCGTCGTGTGGAAAACCGGAATACATTTTATCAAAATTTCCTGGGGTTTTTGCCCTCGATAAAAATCCGGCTTTTTCCCGGTTTTTTCCTGATTTCTAGTCATTTTTGGTCGTTTTTTGTTGCCTATAGTCGTTTTTTTTTCGATTTTTCAGCAAAAACATCGATTTTCTCTAAATGATTTCCTGGGGTTTTTGTCCTCAAAAAACGGTCAAAAAATGGCAAAAAACGACCAAAAACGGTCAAAAAACGACCAAAAACGGTCAAAATTAACAAAACGATAATTTTTTTAATCATCCACGAGTTCGTCTATGAGCGTTCGATACGCACTAACGTCCATGATACCGCCCGTAAATAACCGCTTGCAAATATCAGCGGCCTCATTGATTATTTCCGGAGAGTTATTTCCGGCTCGTTTTCCTCCGATTAGTACCTCTAGCCGTGATATATCACTGAGAACACTGTTAGGACAGGTAACGCCGTAGGATTCTTTACCAACAGAGTATCCTTTTCCTTTTTTTGGTATTCTACTTTTTACTTTATTGTGGAATGCGTCGTAATCGGGGCCATCACCACGTAGTAATGCACTCTTGTATTTACTCGCTAAATACACCATTCTTGTCCAATCCCTTAACGACTTTATATTTTTCTCGTAGCCGCTATTGATATGCCTATCTCGTAAATTCTTAACAAAATCAATTAATTCTTCATCGCTGAAGGCCCTGATTTGATCTATTGTGCCCTTCTTGAGTATATTACTGGGTATATTCCTCTCTCTCTCTTTTTCTTCCGATGTTTCTTCCGATGTTTCTTCCGGTATTTCTTCTTCTGGTTCTCTTGCGGTAGCACCTAGTTCTTCTTCGTCGGCCATTGTAACATAAGGTTCTTGTAGTTCGGTTATAGCGAGTGGTGGTGGCCTCCGTGTTGTGGCAGCCGCTATTTTTGCAGGGAGTGTTTCTAAAGACCTTTTTGTTTGTTCGGTCTGAGCCGCTATCTTTTCAAGCGTATCGAGGACGGGTACAGTTGCCGCCGTAACATCTTTGGTCGCTTTAGTTACCGGGGCAAAGAGTTGTTCGCTTCCAACAGTAAAATCGGTTTGTAGTTGCTGCCGCGTTTGAAGTTGTTCTCGGACCCTGTCTCGTAACGGTATGAACTTTTTAAGCGCTGCTAGCCGCTCTCTGGCTAGCCGAGTAGTAAGTGATTCGCCTACCATTATTGCAATTGCGAAGCAATTTCTAATTTCTCGCCGGAGTTTTCGTCTATAATCCTTCTAATGTTTTTGATCTTACTAGAAATCTCCCGGCGTCGTTCATAAACACGTCCGAGTTTTTTTCGTATTATTTCAACGGCAGTGAATAGTCCAATGAATGCATTTGCGTCATTGTGGTACAAGTTTTCATTGATCGTATGTTGTAATCGTTTTATAAAAAAGTACTCGCGGGCCAGGGTAAAACGCCCCCGTTTCGATTGTTCGTTAATAATCTCATAATCGGATAATATTTTTTCACTGTCGAGACCATCAGATAATTCAATTCCTTGATTTTTTAATTTTGAAATCTCGGCTAATATATTATTGATGTCTTCGATATTCATTATTCCTATAAAACATCTTGTTTTTAAATAAAAAAAAAATGAAACCCCGTGTATCAATCCCGAGGTGTTCAACAAAACTGAATACTTTGTTTTCTTCCGGAATGGACAATTTATTGTCATGGCGACTTCGTCAGCGCCATAGGCGCCGGTGACTTCGTCACTCGCTGATATTTACATATGAAAATCGAATTCTATGCCCGGTCTTTTTTGAGATTGCTGCTTGATATACTCGTTCTGCTACTTTTCGTATTGAGGCGATACAAATGTCAAAGTATCTACTGGCTTCATTCATCGACTGAAATATTTTTTCCTCGTGAGTTGTTGTATCAAATGACTTTACGGGTTTTGCTTTCTTTGGGTATTTACCGGTTTGGCCTTTTTTGGTATTTTGACTCTGCGAGACAGCTTGCAAGTTTATAAGAGAATTATCAGTCTTATTATTATTAATATGATCAATCACAAGTCCATTTTCGATTAATCCGTTGAATACCTCAAATACCGCCCTATGAACATGGTACTTCTTCTTTCCGGCACCAAACATCAGATACCCCTGATTACTTACGGTACCAACCGGCTTCTTCAGTTTGCGGTTTCTAACAATGCCGTCGCGAGATGCCTCGTAATTGACGAGCACAGGATGCGGCTGAAATTCTTGGTCCATTTATATAATAATACTACTTGTCTAATTTATTATTTGGTTTAATTATAAATCTTTCAACGTAGTCTTGGGGGGTTTTGATGACGAAGTCGGCGGTGGGGTCAATGACGGCGTTTTTAATTCGCTTGTCATAATAGCGTTTTAACTCTCTGTATCGCTTTCCGCCACAATTGATACACAACTGCGATTTTCCTCTTACACCGACGTGGCAAACCAAGCACGGGAGGGGGCCAAGAGAACCATTACGAACGCTTTGTAAATGGTACCCGCAGAATTCACCTCTACATGATTTATTGCACGGGGTTGTCGACCCAATCATCAACCATTTGCAGTGATTCATTATACTATATTCTTTCATTTAAATACTTGTTTTAATTATATGGATGAGTTCGAGAGATTAGCAGCAATTAAGCCCTGGAAAAATATTAAGTTCAATCTCGATAGAGTCCTCAAGGACGCACCAAAAGCGTTAATAAACGATAGAACCCTGTTGAGTAAAATACGCGATTGTATCGATGAATTCAAGCGTGATGGCGCATCTCATGGTTGGTCAACATTTCGAATTGATGGCGTTGTTGATGCTACCATGAACGACAACCGCGCAGCAACGATAATATCACAACTTGACGGTAAAAGGTATTTCTTCAGAGTAAAATTCATTGTCCGGGTGGAATCAGGTAATTGGATCATACGTGATAAATTTGAACCAGTTCTCAGCGACAAGAAAACAGTCACTGTTAGCCGCGACTCCAAGCCGGGGTTGTTAACCGGAATTGACAGACCATACTATGAACGAGCGTATCCTGAAACAGCAGTTGTTTATGGAATATACCCGTTAAATAAGAAACCTGATATCGGAAAACTGAAACCAATGAAACAGTCAACTGTGATAAATTGTGTAGCAGAACGAATAATAGAGCATTTTACAAATGCGTGTCGAGGAAACAAATTGACTGATTTACGACGTAGCAAAATTAACCAGTGGGAACTAACCGTAAAAGAGCGTGGAGCAACCATCAGCGACATAGCGAGATTAGAAACGTCGTTGAGATTTCCAATAACCGTTACAACGATAACCGGTGAAGTATTATACGAATCGAAGTACAAATCAAATGGAGCCCCAATCAAAATTATTGATCATAACGAACACGCATGGACGCCCGCGATTACAGTGTTTCCACGGGATAGAACAGTAAAGTATATACCCGAAGAATTCCTGGAAGAGAATGGGTTTCTCGCGGAGAGGAAACTATTTGATGCTATCGCTTATTTGTGTAAAAACGACCCTGTATCAGTGTGGTTACTTCGCAGCGCTGATACCTTTGATCAGTTTGTAAGACCAAACGGTGAATTATATCGCACTGAAGCATTTCACGACAGGATGAAAAAAACCGCCATAGAATTTGAAGAGCATGATGAACAACTGCTAACAAATTGTTTTACGATTCCATCGGTTGCGGCTCATGTTGCAGCGAGGAAAAATGCGTGGAGTCCAACACGCAAGGAATTTCTACCGGATGTACAATCCAGTTGTTTGGAATACTATCACGGTGGACTATGGAACACTGAATACAACCGCGACGCTATGATTTCCGTTGATATGGTTGCCTGTTATCCAGCGAGTTTTCTCGGGTATGGATCCGCCGCTGAGTATTTCAAACGATTTGGACACCCCAGACATGAAATGACTCGTGTTGCTATTAATGGACCACTGCCTGATTTTGATTTAACCGGATTCGCTCGCGTAGTATCATTTGAGTTCGCGGCAGGACTTCATCGCTGTTGCTATATTTGGATCGGTAGACACATGGCTGAAAAGAAGTGGCTGCCAATAGCGCTGCTACGGTACATGATTGATTGTAAAATGCTAGTTTCGTTGATTGTCAGTGACGCGATTATATCATACCGAGCGCAGACTGAAGTCTGGTTACCAGAACCGGAGCGTCTAGATAGCATAATTGACGAGTCCAAAAAACACATTGATGCCGACGAGGAATATATCGTCGAATGGTCCAGGAGGATATTCAACCAACGAAACCGCGAGGCAAAAGATCTCGGTAGAAGAATAATCGGTAAGTTCACACAAGGTGGAAAAAACTGCGATTACAAACGATATTGCTCACGGCTGATTATAGATGACGCAGAATATGATTTCGTAATCAAGGACGCAGTGGCGAAAAATAGATACGTGAACTGCGAAACAGCTTTCTTGTCCAATGGAACAAGGTTGGGTACAGTTGTTACCTACAGCGATGGAGACAGCCCGGCATACCCGCATTTGAGGGCGTCTATGCTGGGTTATGCCGCTATCAATTTATTCTCGATGATAAATAGATTCCCCGACACCGCGGTTAGAGTAGCCGTTGATTCGTTTTATGTTGACGTAGCGTATAAGGAAAACGTAGCCGGGTTTACTAGTCCGGACGAGAGTTGGGGTACATGGAGAATTAAAAATGAAATACGACGCGATTATTCCCCGTCAGCAGATGTCACCGTTGAGAACAATTACCTACGCGGCGATAAATTGTCAGAATGGTCTAATGCACCACCGTGTTCTGATCCAATTTGTAGACACAAAACAGTTTATTTAAGCGGCTGTGGCGGGTCAGGAAAGACGACTCGGGCAATTGAATTATTTCGAACGCGGGCAAGTATAATCGTGCTTACACCGACCCATAGACTAGCGCGAGAGATAAAACACCGAAATGTTGACGCCGTTACTTATCACAGCTTTTTTCGATACAGCGGCGGCGAGTGGACTCCTGATCGAATGGGCGAAAAATTTATTCCTGAAGTTATCATCTGGGACGAAATATGTACTGTTTCGTTAGATGTTTTACAAATGTTTCTTGAGTGGTTACTGCGCGCGAATACAGCGGTGATCATGTGTGGCGACCATGGCCAACCACCACCATTTGTCGGCGAGGGTCCACATAATTGGTTGAGCGGGTTCGTGGACTATTATGAAGAAACCGATACTGATTACCGGGCACTTGATGAACAACTGCGCGGGGTTAAAAAATTAATCAGATTACAGCCGGATAGAATTCAATGTGAAATAATCCGCGAGGTGATTCCGGAAACGCCGTTAAATGAATTCTGGGAAACATGGAAACCAAACGATTTGATTGTAGCGAGTAGAAAGATAGTCAGGGACACACTTCAGCGGAGGTTGTTTACGTTGCATAAGGAAAAGTTTCCAATGCGTCCAGTGCCGTTATGTTATAGACCCGCGAATACACGGCGGCAGAACATTGAAGTTGAAATCCCGGGCCCGACAGCGTCGGGGACAAAAAAACAAATTCTCGTGCTGAATGATATCGTGCTCGTCGATATCAGCGAAGTCGAGGACGCGCTACGTGCTGATAAATCCCCGTGGACGCTAGGATACGCAACGACAATACATTCCTCGCAGGGACTAACTATCACGGACACAATTGTTTGGATGGTTGATAATCGCATCGAATGGTCAAATCTAATCTATCTTGCGGTGTCCTGAGTACGGAGGATAAATCAGCTTCGAAGAATTGTTATTGACGGAGTCACCGACGGAGTCACCATCGATGCAAGCGTCATTGATAGAAAACTCTCGGGTTACCGCCAACAGGATAACAAAAAAAACAGCGGCGTTTTGATATTGATGCCGAATTAATAATTGCGTTACGACAACAACAGAATAATCACTGCGCGAGTTGCAATTGTATAATGAGTTGGCGTTATTCGGATAAAGACGCTCGCCAATTTACCGTGGACAGGATCGATAACAGTCTCGGTCATGTCAAAAACAATGTGAGGTTGACCTGTCTTGAGTGCAATAGACGCAACGGCGCTAGTTAAGACCACGCGGGGGTAATTGAGTATCGTCATGTATCACTTGTAGTTGCTCGCGTGTAAACCCCCGCTGTGGGGCAGTTGGATCTAGTCTATAGATCGGTGGTCTATTAGTTGATCGTGTTATCGTTGATATGTTATGTGTGGTAACACTCCAGATAGGATCAGTAGCTCTTTTTTTACCGCCTTCAAGCTCTCCTGGTTCATACAGATATCTAACAGTGACATCGCCGAGAATCGGCTTGGAAACGCTATCTATTTTTGATCTTCCGGGTATATACTTTTCTTTAATCGCGTCGCTGGGCTTCATGTTGATTGCTCGGGTAATCTCGTTATTTAACGCTGAAATTACGCCTGGCAACCTTTTGACCCATTCACGAGATCGTTTTTCTTGGATGAATTCCTTCGCGTATTGATATCCAAATAACCGTTCAGCAAGAGTCCGATTGAATCGTTCAACAATTGCCTGATCACGATGTAGCGCAGTATGACCTCGTCGTACCGCGACGCTATGATGTTTCAGCGTTGATAGAACAGCGCCGCGAAATTCACTACCAGGATCAACTTGTAATAGATTTGGCCAGCGCAGAGGACCTCTTCGATAAATCCGCTCAAACGCATCGGCCACTTCAGTTGCTGACTTTGTTTTTAACGGCTCCGCTTGTTTGTATCGACTCGCAACATCAACTACGGTTAGCGCGTATTTGTAACCGTTGTCATGCGGCAGAAATAGTATATCAGCCTGATGAACTTCATTAGGTACGCTGACATCAAAGCGCGAGAAGTTGATTTGTTTAGGCGGTGGTAGATAAATTTGCCATATAGCCTGTTTGGATAACCAATTAGCCGCAACGGCCCTCGTTACTTTTGCAGCGCTTGCAAGCTTACCAATTGCGGCCTTCCCCTTCCAGTATCCTCTCGGAGAATAATAGATGGATTCCATGTTGTTATTATAAACGCTAGCGTTTTCAATTACCAGCGCGAGAAGCTCCGCTTCCAATCATTAATTTACCTTTCATAGCCGATTTTACCAACCATGAGGCCAATTTTTTTTTGAAGGATTTATCAGGAATAGCATTTAGCGCGTGAATTAATTTTACGTCCGCGATATGACGCTGTTGCAGATTGCTACTTTTGTAGTAAGCAACATCATGAGCATGACACGCCTTATCGATAGCGTTTATTGGGTACTCACCGGGTTTGGGCTGATTTTGATCATCGAGTCTGATATCTAATCGTGTTCCGGGGCCACAGTAGCTATATCCTGGGAGGTGCTTTTCTCCTGGATACTTTGCCCACGGGGTTCCGGGGAGTTTTGATAACTTGGCTGCAATATCACCTCCTCGCTTTTTTTTAAAACATCCCCGGGTTTAATAGAAATAAATCTAAATTTCTTTGTACCGCATTGTGCACACTTGCCAGTAAGCGCCGATCTGTTATTTTTTGTTGTAACGGTTGTCATATCATTTGTGCCAGTACGCACTCTACACTTCACACAATATAGATCCATAATTTATGTATAGAGACATGAATATAATTGACTTTTCAGCGACTAAAACAAGAGAACCAGTTAAGCATGTTGCAGCGTTACCAAACTCGATCCGGATGATTATCATCGGACCATCTGGATCCGGCAAGACGCAATTGTTACTCAATTTAATAATGAGATGGATGAAGTGGGATAAGTTGTATTTGGTTGCTCCTAGCGTAGATAATCAACGATGCTACGAGGTGTTGAAAGATTTCAACGAGAATGCATCAGCGATCGCTAAAAAAAATGTCATCGAGTTTATTACAGATATCAATGATGCACCAGGTATCGATGATATTGATGGCGACGTTAACAATCTAGTCGTGTACGATGATGTTATGTTAGACAATCAAAAAAACCCAGCTAGGATATTTTCCAGAGGCAGGCATAAAAACACTGACGTGATATATGTCACTCAACGATACACTCAGATTCCAAAAGTAATCAGAGACAACTGTAATATTCTTGCTGTATTCAACGGCGTTGATACACACACGCTACGAAATATTTGGCAGACATGGTGCGGCGGTGACATGGACTTTAATGTTTTTCGAAACTTTTTTAGTCATGCTCAGTCGACCCCACATGGATTTGTAACGATAAATTTACATGACCCTCGGACACGATATCGTATCGGACTTGACCAAATATTCGGTTAAATTGTAAGCAGCAGGGGGGGCGATGACATCGACGCGGTCGTCGATGTGCTTACCGGACGCTGACGACGCTGGGGATCGGCGCGCAGAAGGTATTAATTAAACCAAATAACGTCCGGACGATCCCCTCGACGACGACGTCGTTTTTTTTTTTACCAGGCGCTGACGACACCGGATCCGCTGAGTGCAGAAAGTATTAATTAAGCCAAATGACGTTTGGACAAAATGTCGGATTCGCCCCCCCCTGCTGCTAAAACATGTTATAGTGGAATTGTACATGAAAGACTTCTATTGGCTCCTAGCAACATATTTCTACGCGTTGCAAATCCCAAGTTGAAATCTGGGTTAGCACCATGAACTACTGGCCACTCAGCAGCATCAGCGGTATTGGTATCGTTTTTTGGTCGTCTTGTATTATACAGATCGCTTTCAGGGTGACCAGAATTATCTTTTACAAACATCATTGTGGGACCTGCTGATCTTGTATAATCATCAGAATATCTTGCTAATCCTATTATTGTTGTAGCAACGTCGACATCTTTCTGAATTGATTCAATATTTTTTCCATCGATCATATATTTGGTACTATCAAATAATGCCATGATCCCGTTGTTGACAAAACCAACTTTTACTGCATCTGCATAATTAGCATCGTTTGTTCTTACAATTGTACCTTCTACCTCAATAAAAGCCTCAGCGGGTAGAAAATATCTACTTGTGTCATGAACTTGTAGTTCAATTCTTCCATGTTGATCTGGTGTTCGTGCGTCATAAGAATAAAACTGATAATCACGTACTGATTCATCTTTAAGGCCAGGTGCTTCCATGTCAAATGCTGTGTTGGATACACGCTTGAACATTTTATTATAATTATTTCTATCTAACACGTTGATTACTGCGTTCGGGAAATTCCACTTCGGGAAGTTCCACTTCCTGATATCAAACTTGAAATATTATTCCTTGGTTCACTGAGTCCTTGAACTGCTAATGCTGCCAGTTTTTGATTTGCAGCTTGATTTATTATTTTACTTACGTCTGCGGGCATAATTTCAGTACTTGGTAATTGTACTGGTTGTGATCTTCGTCGCATTAACCATGCTGGTCTATCTTTCATCGCCAAGAACACCTTACGAGCAACATTGACAATTGCACCAGGAGTTTTTTCACGAACAATATCAATAGCTTTCATCAATAATTGTTTTGCAACAGGTGCTACTTCTGGAGCTATCCTTGTAAATAATCCCCATACAACATTACCAAGTCCATCTCGGTAAATAGTTCTGTAGATTGGTAATCGTGAGTTTACTGCTCTGACCGATATGGATTTACGATGATTATTGTGTTCGATCATCTTATTTTATTTACCATTTATCTAACAACTAGTCAATGTAATCATCAACAAGTTCATCGATAAGTTTTCTGTAAACGCCGATATCCATGATACCACCTTGAAATAATCGCCGACAAATATCAGCTGCTTCATTGGTTATTTCTGGTGAGTTATTTCCGGCACGTTTTTCCCCTTTGAGAACTTCTAATCGTGATACATCATTGAGGATATTATCAGGACAAACAGGATTATTTTCTGGCTGTGTCAGGATATTTAGACCACTTCCAGCTGCTCCTTCTTCTTCCTCACTTATTGTTCTGAGAGATTGTGATAATTTTGATTCTTTTTTTACAAGATACATGTTTATTTTTCTGCGACAATCATTATATACCTCATCATTAAAATAAACTCTATTTTTATTGTGATATATACGATATATCCATTTATACCAGATTTTGGGATTACTAATACGAGCGGAACTATATTCAGGTTTTAATTTTTTTTCTTTTTTATCAAAACTTTTTGCTGCAAGTTTTGATAACGTATTAATATCCCTAATTTCTTTTATGAATCTGATATCCACATTGGTAAATTTATTGCTCAGCATAATCATTTCCCTTTCATCATCTTCCTCTTCTTCTGGTTTTATTCACGATCTTTCATATCACCTATCTCAGTATGAAGTTTTCCAATACCTTCAAGTATTTCTTCACCAACGGGTGGAGGTTGAGCTGCAGCTATATCAGTTGGAAGATTTCGTAAAATCTTTTTTGTTTGTTTGGTTCTTCTTGCTATTTTTTCAGTCTGCGCTGCAGTTTGTTCTAATACTGGAAAAATACCCTTTTTCCTCTTCTCCTCCTCCTCCTTAATATCGCCCCATATAGTTTTTTCAACAGCCGCTGCAGCTTTCTTAGTAGCTGTAGTGACAGGTTTAAATAGTTTTTTAGTGTCTTCTTTGTACTCAACTTGTGATTGTTGCTGCGCTTGTAGTTTTTTTCTGAATGAATCTCTAACAGGAAGAAATTGTTTGATTGCTTCTAATCGTTCTCGAGCTATCCGTGCAGTATGAGATTACGGATCTACCATTTTGTTATAACATAATGATTTAATCATAGCAGCAGAGAGAGTGGGGACCTCAATTAAGACGTAATTACGTAAATAGCATGCATAATAAACTAGAAAAAATCACCAACGACAATGGAGTAATATTAATTAGAAAAATTCCATAGAGATTTTCTCAGTAAAGTGTCGACACTTTTCTTAAATCTGTCGACGCTTTTTATTTTTTGATCGTTCGTAGGAAGGCTTATTTTCGATGTTTCAGCGTTTTTTAGACAAAGGTCTGTTCACCCTCTCTGCTGCTGTGGCAAATTCGTGTCATTGGTCTGGAAAACTGTACATGTTTACTTAAACACCAACTGCTACTCACCCCTCACCCTCATAAATTATTTTATCAGCGATCTCCCTAACCCTTTCTCTTTCACTGTCTCTAAATGTACTCCTCATGATAAATAATAAAGATGTGTCTTTCAACAGAAGAGACGTGTGCTGCTAATGAATTTTAGTTTTAAACAACTTTAAAAGCTTTAAATGTACAGTATTTGTTTGCACCAACACTCTGTAAATCATGTTTGTGCCCCCCAAATATTGCACCTGAATCGAGATGAAATTAAAACAGTGTAATCAGTAAGAATCTCTGTCACCCAATCTTACTATTTCTTTTTTAGAGGTTAGCATGTAGAGCTAGATAATGATACTTATGTATTTGAATCATCTAATGTTGCGGTGAAGGACGCAGTGTACTTTAACTGTTGTTTAAATAGAAAAGTTTTGCGATACATAATTGTTAACTATTCAAGAAAGCGACAAGGTTTTAATGTATACCTATATTTTATCTACAATCTGCATCAAATTTATTCCCAAGTTGAGAGGGAAAAACATTTTGAAGTGCCTCATTGCACTCAATGTATTTTGCCTAGCAACATAAATAAACATAAATAAATGTGGATGCTGATTATATTCTCTATATTTCTCTCTTTATCTCTCGCTCTCATCCTCTCTATTAATTTAGTCTTGTGGTGGAATAAAAGATATTGTGTCCAGGGGTGGGGGACACTCAATTTATAAACGATCAATCTCCCATGAGTTACTGGTTCACAGTTTCATGCTGACAGTTTAACTTGTCTGTACTATACCGTTTGTACCCGCTTACAAGTTTGTCTATCTCTTAATAATGACTTAGCCAAATAATAAGCTCTTAAGCAAAATAATGCATAGTACTAGTTTCTCTCCCTGTCTTTGTTTTAAGACGCTAATAAGCTGGTGTGGTGGGTATGTATAAGGTGTACGAATCATTGTAAATTTTGCCACGCATGATCCAGATAAATGTATGTGTGTACCTCATCATTCTAATAGTAACGGGAGTGTTTGACTAAACCAGAATGAATGATCATACGTACCAAATCTATTAGATGGATAAACTGTTATATTTTGAGTGTAGCACAAAATATAAATCGCTTTTTCATCTATATGCACCCCAGACGCGGTCGCAAAGACAAGGTGAATGTCAGTGGATAATTTTTACTAAGGTTTTATTCACTGTTGTTTTTGAATATGTTCTTTAGTTCCACAACTTTGTATGTATACCGTTGTCAAACGAGAGAAACAAAGCGACATAAAATGCAATCAAGATAAAACAATATATAAAGATCAAATAAAGAAAAAAAATGTTGATATAAACCAAATAAGGGATTAGAAAACTAATAAGCAAAACGAGATCAGAAAAATAAATTTCTCTTGAAAAATATAGCAAACTAGGATGCGGAAACGTACTAGATTTTAGAAAAAGAGAATAAGTATAGTTTATCATTTTGTATGTTACTAAGCCCAAACTCGTAAGCATGAGGCAAGGTCTAAGTTTCCGGTTATCATACTATGGATACCAGTTTCATTTGCTTAGCATTTCAAGTGAAATCCTCCGTTGTAAGGAAACACTTTGCTGTAAATAAACCCTCCCTTTTAAGAAAAGAATTATGGTAAGGAAACCCGCTGTTGTAAGGCTAGGACACCCTCCATTGTAAAGTCACTCATCCATTGAATTATATGATATATATTGACCAGGCTGCAGGAATATGAATCGCATTAGACGAATTGTGGCAGGTCTTCTCAGCTCAGGCAGAACTCTGCTCATATGTCACTGTCGTCTAATTTTCAATTAACACGGTTCTTTTGCATATCAGACGCATATATGTTCTAGTATCCAGTTCGAATTTCAGGTGTTCCAATCATTTAGCTGATGCATTGTGAAGTTTTAAACTTGATATTTTATGTTATCGACTAAAGATGTAGCTCCTAAAAGAAGTGCACTATCAACACTAAACGCACACATTTATTGAAACGAGGTTTGCACTCTGTTTATTCCATGGTCAGGTACTAATGCAGAGGAAATGCATGTTTTCATGAAAAGCTTTTAGAAAATGCCAAGTGATTCATGTTGTAATGCTCAATTCATTTATTAATATCAATAGTCTAATGATACAAGAGGAAGGGTTTTGAAAATGTCCCTAACGATTGCCCATAACAGGATTCCCACGCTACCGGGAAGTCAGGAAAAAGTCGGGAGAAATGATAATTTTTTTCCCGACCGTGAAAACTTCTTGAATTTCGCAAATATTGACGAAAGTCAGGAAAAAACCCGGGAATTTTCCTCCACAACATGAAGCCTGAAACAATTACATAATTGAGTCATAACTGAACTGATCGTGAGTTAAATGTATCGAGCTCTAACCAGAATATTAGGAGGTAGCTTTGTAGACGACATATTCGTGTACACAAAGACTTGGAATGAGCATGTGGCCGTCTTGGGGGAACTCATCGATAGACTCTGTAGAACGAACCTCACAGTGAGACCCACTAAATGCAGTATTGGTTATACAGATTTAGATTGTTTGGGTCATAGGGTCAGTGATTTGGGTCAGTTGAAACCTCACCCCAAGCAAGTGGAAGCGATTAGAAATGCACCAAAGCCAGACAACAAAACCCAAGTTCGTTCATTTCCAGGTCTGGTAGAGTTTTATAGAAAGTTTATACCAAACTTTGCAGCCATTGCTAGCCCACTGTCTGATCAGACAAAGAAGGGGCAACCAAACAAAGTAGAGTGGGGACCACCACAAGATAGAGCTTTATGCGTGCTGAAAGAGAAACTAATCAGTGCACCTATATTAAAATTGCCAGATGTTAGCAAACCCTTTAAGAACAGATGCCTCTGAAACTGGGTTGGGAGCAGTTTTACTGCAAGAGCAAGATAACAATAAGTTACCTGTAGCTTACTCAAGTAGGAAATTGCTACCCAGGGAGAAAAAAAACTATTTCGTTATGGAGAAAGATTGTTTGGCCGTAGTGTGGGGAATTGGGAAGTATCATGCGTATCTTTTTGGGAGAGATTTCGTTCTCGAGACTGATCCCCATCCCCTATTGTATTTAAACAAGGCCAAGGTCGCTAACGCTTGATTGATGCGTTGGGCACTGACACTACAACCTTATCGCTTCCATGTAGAGGCAATACGATGAGTTGAAAATATAGGGGCAGACTACTTGAGTAGGGCATGATTGGAAATTTGGATAAATTTTTACCCAGTATAGAAAATCCAGATTGCAGTATAACCAGTGTAAATACTGTAACATATCATTAGTAGTTACTTTTCTTTTATTCTGTGAGGTTCTTTTTTAAAATAAATGTGTACATTTTTTTTTTTACTGTTAGGGGGAGGTATTGTCACAGAATTAGGCAAACAAATAACTTGGTTTTGCCTTAGAACTATTTGCCTATTTTTCATTGTACATACATACAACGTTATCTAGGGTGAATAAGTGTTTTTCCAGGTAAGCGACTGTACTAACGAGGGAGATTAAAAACATGATATGCTCGGGTATTTTACCCTGACTATTGCTCACTCTCCTATGGATTTCAGTAAGATCAATTTCTAAACCGACACTGGATGTTTTGGATCACGTCAAGGAATGTACGCTCTCCATTGTTCTCCAGCCATAGGGGTAAGTGTTAAGTTTATATTTCATTTGATATGCGAAGCTTATTCGATTTGTAATGTCATATCGTGTAATAATACACAAGTTCGGTTTTATTGTAGCTGACTGTGACTATGTCTAGAGCTGACTATGACTTGAGCAGTTTACAGCTGTCTGGAGTTTCCAGAGTATTTAGGTCTGCGTGCTGTCAATAGGTATGTATGTATGTATGTATGCCTGTACATGTGGTGGAGCCACGGACGTGGACGTAGCTAATTCAAAGGGGGCTGTATGCTGTCTGCATGTGTGTATACGTATGACTGTACATGTGGTGGATCCATGAAGGGTGCGAGCAACCGATAAGAGTGTGGGCCAACCCAAGGAATCGTGCGACTGTACAAGGGTCTAGAAGCATACGTTTGGTTCAATTGTTGTTCGAATACGAAGCAAATTTTCGGTACAAAATTATTTTGAATCTTAGTTGTGTTCCAAGAGATTATGTGAATCTCTATTATAGTTTATAACATTATTTGAAATACATTTGAATATCATCAGATTATTTTTGAATGTTAATCGGAGTCCATACTTGAGATTATGTGAATCTCT
This sequence comes from Sinohyriopsis cumingii, assembly GCA_028554795.2. Taxonomy (NCBI): domain Eukaryota; kingdom Metazoa; phylum Mollusca; class Bivalvia; order Unionida; family Unionidae; genus Sinohyriopsis; species Sinohyriopsis cumingii. The sequence continues at coordinate 348,113 of JAPYKE020000084.1, forward strand.
CTTGTAGTGTATAATATTATTTGAAGTGTAACTGCAGTCCATGAGGTTTCTTGGATCTGTATTTCATATTGAATTCATATTTTTGGTTTATTTTCAATGCGTGAATGTTTGTGTAGAGTGAGTGGGTCAATCGTATGTTGAGAGCATGAGAGAATCATTGTATTTTTACACATATATTTTTCTTTATTAATTCATTTAATAAATTTCCATCTTTCACATATTGTGTTTGTCTTATTCGTTTAGTCCAAAAACCCACTCGGTTTCTATTCTTCGACAGTCTATATTTATTCCGAGACCAACTTCGGAGTTTTGTTGTATCACATGACTACCACGTTGACATATGCTCTCTCACGTAGGGAGCATAAGAACCAGGGAACCAGTCTACTCTGCTGAATCAGACTGGCCAAGTTTATTGTTGTTCACGAAATAAATATGTTGAGAATTATATGTTCTTTCTGGTTTTAACTTTCATTTAATATAATTTAAATTTTGTACAACAACATTAAAAAGGAGTTTGTTGTTGATATCATGTGACTATTGGACTTCCGATGTCGTTGTTTGAGATTTGTGAAGTAATGTGACTATTAATGCAAATGGCGAGTACCTTGTCAGGTTTAATCTATGCTGAGTTTCATCTAGTCTGTCAGCATATTAAAGACATAATGATCATATTACTTGCCATTTTTGAGAAAATAAATAATGTTCCTATCAATTTAATGCAGGTATAAGTCGATATAACCTAGTTTAAATTTGATATGCCAGCTGGTAAGCAATCTTACGGTGGCGGTAGATTCCAATTTTTTTTATATGCAATTGCTCTGAACACAAACTCCATCCGAAATGTCCAAATGTGAAAAATGGGGTTGGAATATTCGGCGGAAACCAGGATTAGAAAAATTTCGAATCTCTGAGCTGTATTTTGGTGCGAAACTATTACACAGTGACATGTAGCTTGAAGCATTGGTTTCAGATCTTAAATGGAAAGCAGGAGAAATGGGAAATTGTCGTCTCTTTTATTATATATTAAGAAACGATATCAGCCCATGTATTTGTAAAGGTTTGGGGACTTGTTTATTGAACTAGAAGAAAAGTTGATTTTAACAGAAGATTCAGTCCTTGTTTATACAACGATATATAATTTTGAAGATCTTTTGTCAGACTTTAAATCAGTCCTTTTGTAAATGCCTTTAAATGATGGAATTTGTAATCAAATAATCTCAAGGAGTTTAGGTTGGTTGAAGAATGTTGTTTGAGATTTTACTTGCACAGATAATTTCAGGGTTAAACTTTTTTCGTAACAAGATAAGATTCTAAAATTTTGCATTTATTTGGGGGTTTTCATACTGTGATAGGAAATGTTTACTTTGTGTAACATGCACACATATTGATCTAGAATTCTTTGGAATTAAAGGTTTGAAAGGAAACAAAATAATGTATGCTCATTATGTCGTTTCCATGTAGCAACATAATGGAGGTCAGCAAAGTAAAGTTAGAATTTTGTATTCTGTACATTGAAATGGCTTTAAATGCCAATTTATGGGAATATAGTCAAATTTGTTTCGTGTGATACATTTTGTGGCTTTCTACATGATCATCTTTTCTGACATATATGTTTTAGAGAGTCTTGAAAGTGAAACATCTTCCAATTTGGAAAATGCATGTTTTTTAATCCCAAATGTTCTTTAATTTCATTCAGTAATGGTAATATGTTAATCTTGAAAAAATTAATTTCATCCTGGATAAAGCCAGGAAAAGACCTGGAAATTTATATTTAGAAAAGCGTAGGAAGCATGCCATAAGAAAAGATGTAATGCATGAAATTGACATTAAAGTCCTGCTAGAAAACGGTTTACTTATTTGCTTCTATATTTAGGAAGGAGGGCTGGCAGTCTTGAAAGGTCACTCGTTTATACGACATATATGAGAATGCATGCAAAGAAACAACAACACCATAAGTAAGAAACTGGGTGGAGTATTTGAAAAGATAAAAACAATATGTACTTTAAACAATTATAAATTTGAATGAATTTTTTAAAACTGATTATCTGAATCCAAGGGAACCAAGGAAACAGGGTTCCATACTGGCACTGATAAGCAATTAATGGTATGTTGCCATAGTTGACTATATTACATGTGAATCATTTCTACAATTACTTGGAAAACACTTCTTATATACTCAAATCTTTAAAATCATTGGTACAATGTGATCTTTCATGAGACACGATGTTTTGATGCGGGACGTTTTCCACGTTATTTATGTATACACATAGCAGTTTTGAGCATTACTATCATTGGCTAGGAAACTGAAGTAAGTTTCGAGAAGGATGATAATGGAACCGTTCAGTTTATGACCTCTAGCAAATATCTCTAAAAGGCATATATGGCATGTATATTCAAGAAGATATATCCATAATGTATATCTGGCATCATGTGCATCAGTACATAGTGGCTCATGCCCCCCCCCCTCCGATTTCACCTATACACATATTTTGGCCTACATCCATAAAACAAAATAGCTGACTACATGCATAGTTTCAGTTACTGTTTTGAAAACTATTTCACTTTCAACAACCTGACATCCTTACACGTACGGATGAACCGATGGTACCCGGATAAATACACCACAACGTTTTATTATTGGTCAATACTGTTCGAGGGCAAAGAGCTGATGCCATTCAAAACACCTGTGCCAATACAGGGCGATCACAGATTTTGTTAACAATAGCCTTACTTTCATTCACAAATAAGGCAGGCATTCCGCATTTTAAGGAAATTATTTGAATAGCAGCATAACTTTCACGAAAAACAATGCAGAAGCACATGCTATTTTGGTATATTGCTGTAATTCATTCCCCATTCAATGATTGACCGTTCATTCATTCATCCACATCTCCATGGATCCATAGAAACATACACACACACACACACAGCTAGAACGATATACGTGTCCACGAAATGAAATTAAAACATGTCCATTATCTTTTGCAGACATAAATAAGATCGTTTGCGCCTGATTTACTCGCTGAGATAGTCCAGTCCCTCATTTGAATAGCGCACTTTCTGAATTTAGTTTCTGGCTGCTGAACAGTTGATGATGGCGAGTACAATGTCAAGCAGGTATGCATCAACACCAGAGAGTCGAAACTTTGCAAAGTTAACCCGCCTTTTTGTGGAATTGCTTAGAGATGTGTTGTGGGAAACATTGACTAAACGAATTCTTCCTGAAGAGCTTCCAGATAAAGTGCGTATAAATAAGCAGAAGCTCGAGACACTCGGCAGGATGACAGAGGACCAGTACAAGAGAATATGCAGACCTGATGGTGGTGTAGTCTCAAATGTGGATTTTGATATTACTTTGCTTTATATTCTTCTTAGAAATTTACCCATGGAGGAGAAAAAAATTCAGCGACCTTCCAAACAATGGGGATGCGAGACCTATCCTGATAAAAAGCATTTAACTGAAGGAGATGACATTGAAAGAATACGTTTAGGAAGAAATCTGGTGTTTCGTCACGTGGCAAAAGCGTCCATGTCAAAGGATGTATTTGATCAGATTTGGGCAGATATGCTGGCCGTGGTAAAGCGATTTGACATTCGTTTAAAGACACATTTTGAGAGTGAAATGGAAGTCATATATAATGAAGAAATGCCATCCGACTTAGAGGATTCACAAACAAGAGAGATTGCTATGGAAGCAAACAGAGAGGCAGAAGAAGTCAAGAAATTGGTGGAAAGGAACTTACAAGATGATAGTACGGTTAATTATTATTTGTTTCTAAAAACTCCCTTGATCACTACTGTAATTGGTCGCATTGTCATTATGGTTGGTATCAAACAAGGTATTTGTTTGGGGTAAAAAGCTTGGATACAGATATGTGATGTTTTAGTTGGATTTTTGATCTGGTAAAATTTGTATGCTATAGTCTCATGATTTTGTGACAGACAAAATGGCTGAAACAGATAGAAAAGTAGATGAACTTACAAAAGATGTCAAGGAGAAAAGAAACGGTAACTTGAGAATTGCACAGTATGGGGGGGGGGGGACAGCTATGTAGTTTCTTTGATTTTTGCACCAAATGCAAAGAAATATAAAGATATTTTTGGAAAAGCATGTTTTCTGTACATTGTTAGTAATAAGATTATTGTCATACTTGAAGTATATCAATATTGGTGTTGTATGTATGTATGTATGTATGTATGTATTCGAAGTTGTACAATTATGTTTAGTGTCTATCACTGTTCTATAATGGTGTAGTTCAACAAAGTACAACAATACAGTACAATGCAGTTACAATTCAGTTTTTTCCCCATGTAAATAATAAACAAACAGAGAAATCTGATTGTGGTCAGACACTAATCTGCTAATTAAGTTGATCAGATTCTTGTGACTCTAAGGCGCTTCCCAAAATGGAAAATATTTTTTGGTTAGAATATGACTGGGACTAGGAGAGGAACAAATCCCTAAAATTTGCATGTAAACGATATTGAACTTCTGTAACATAGGTTTCATATGCGTGTTATTTTTATTTTAGATGCTGACCGAGAACCGAATGAAACCTTGAAAATCATGTTAGGTACGTATATTTCACGCCTTTTAAGAGATTTATGGAATTAAAATGCAGAACAGTTCTATAGAAATAGTTTGTACGCTTCATTTGACAATAACAAAACATTGGCTAACCAATGGTAAAATGTTGGGAAGCAGAGGCCATGACATCAGAAATAGAATGATTTTTTCCAGTGAAATGAGATGTCCAATGATTTATGGTATTCAGTGTATTGTCACATATCATTTCCGTAAAATGTATTTTCCAAAAACAATATATTGATACTAGTCTATTTTTAGGTATTACGTTTGTTTTTTGTTATTTAAAAGGTAAACAGTATGGGTTAATTAGATATCTGGAAAAATCTTGAAGAACATCGATAGATGTATCTCCGTTGTTTTAGCTACTTTATGGTCGTGATTATACAGAAGTGCTAATTATAGACTCCTTATCACTGAAATAGGTACCTTTATCTTGAAAACTTATGCTTGTAAAATCCAACATCAAATCGGTTTAAACTGTCATTATTTCAAAACAATAACGTTTACTTGATTTGTATATTTTATGTATCGATATCAATTTGATCATCTGTATACGATTGTGCCGTGAGGAATAAGTTTATGAAAATAAAACAAACATAATTAAATGAAATATTGTAAAGTTAAGTCTGACCGTTGTTAATTTGGTTTCTATTACATGTAATTGGGGTTGAGCCAAGTAGTCTCAAATCATGTTGAGCAAGACATTCGAGCTATTTCAAGACACCCCCACCCCACGCCAGTCCCCACGGTCATTCTGAGATGCTTTCAGTACTTAGCAGGTTGAACAAGAAAGAACAGTCTTATCTGGAATTTCTTAAAATACTTTTGGCCAGTAGAACAACTGCTGTCTTATGAAAATTAAATTGTTCCCAGATATATTTTACTGTAATCTTTAGTTTGTACAGATTTTAATAAATACCTCATTCAAATTCTATGTTTTGCTGTATTGCTAATTAGCTGGGACAAATTTTCTTTTGCTGTAGGAAGTCATAGAACTTCAGAAGTCCAAGTGAGCGATGAAAGAAGACATCCTGTCATTGAGGAGACAGCCATACAGATAGGACAGAGAAATGTAAGTGCTTCATACATGCATTTCATATAGTTTACCACACTATTGGTAGCTCACTTCCAGTATGACTCTATCACAAAACATAACTTCTGAAGTGTGAGATGCTTTGATGATACACCTTTACTACTAATCAAGCATTTCTACCTTTAAATCAGTGTCTATTCTACAGTAGAACTGAAAAGTTAGGGGGGAGGTTATTTCCCTTAACATTTGAAAGTCAGGGAACATTTGCTAAAAATAACACAGGTTGTAAATGAAGACATGTAGTTGGAGCTGGAAAATAATGACCTTGGTTGAATTTCATTTGGTCAATGTGTTGGCATGAATTTGGATAGCAATCTACTGGTACATTTAAATATTAGAAGATTGTATGGGATGGCCCTCATCTGATGCTATTCTTAAACTTCATAGAGAATTGCCATGAAAATTTACTGACATGTTCATGCCAAGATATAGTTGATCTTAGTGATAGGAATCGGACAGAACTTCACAATCGATAATCGGTTCCACTTAACCAACTGGTAATCAATTATAATTGGTTACTGATAGCAAATTTTAATTTTTGTTCGTTATACAGTTATATCTTTGATCAAGAGTTCCAGATGTTAATACATGTACAGGAGTAATCTCTTTTAATGACCTGTATACTTTAACCTGATAATATTTTTACATTTTTTCTATTTTGTGTTAGTTTTGTTCTACAACTTTGTAAAATGAACACAACTTTTTATGGCTGATCAGTCATATGAAATACTGTAGCAACCCCCGTTTCATCCATATGAGATGTGTCTAAAGTTAGAGTATAGAAGGACATGGTTTTCTTGTTTGTCATTGTTTACAAATACTACAAAGGATTCTACATTTAAACTGAAACAAATCATCAAAATGTGTTTAAATTTATTAACTCAATAATTTAACAGCTTGATCATGTAATCCTGACATTATGTTCCTAATTATGAAATTTTGCACCTATGGAATATCCGATGGTTTTATATTTGTAGTTGTAGAGGGAATTAATAATTCATATCAACTTTCCTGGCAGGGAGTGTTATGGGCCTTTGTACTTTGCATACAACTTAAAAGAAGTAGTCTTCCTTCACACACAATCGATTATATAGTGTCAATCGATTATCTTATTGGTTTGCTCAAGCCACTGATGATCGATTATATCCGATAATCGGAACAAGACTAGTTGATCTTAAATGAAAACATTGCCACTTGGATATCCAATGTTGCCACTAGGGCTGTACCGAATAGGTGATTATCACTATTCGGCTGAATACAAATAATTGGACCAACTATTCGGCCGAATACGAATACAAATTGTGTATAAAATAGGTCTACCGACAACATTCAAAATTTCAAATGTAAGCAAAAGCTTCAGTTCAGTAAATTTAATACATAAACTAAAAGTAAACAGTTAACTGCATGTAATCTTTGCATCCTTCTGCCAGTCTGCGTAAACTAGGAATGGAATTAATTTAACTAAACTTAGAAATTGTCACTTACAGTTCAGCTTTCTGGTTTATGACCTGGTTGTACTCGTCCGGGTGTTTATACGACAAATTGTTATTCAGTGGAGTTGTTGTGATTGACTTCGCTGAACTACCTTTACAAGAAATGAATGTGTTGCACAACTGGCACATTGTTCAGAGAATGAGACTACTGACACTGCAATAGCGCAGTCCAGGCATTAGGCAATGCCTGGCTGCAACCACAGCACATTTTATGTTAATAAGAGAGTTACTTCAGTCCACTTGCTGTAACAGACGCATATGCAGAAATAGGTGTCATGTGACCACTATTTGTTAACGGTCCTACCGCTACTATTATACCGAATAGCTATTTGGCTCCGAAGCGAATACGAAGTGAATGGTCGGTACAGCCCTAGTTGCCACCACAATTGCCATCTTGAAATTCAGAATAGATGATGATATCAGCATGGGATTTTCACTAAAACACTTGCATTGTCAATTTGGGCAGGCGATAGTTGCCATATCTCGCAGCAGAGGACCAATGTTCGAATCCCGACATGGAACAAATATTGATTTAATTAAAATATTATTATGATAAAAAAATAAACCTCGTAATATAATGTCTTGAGTAATTCTCCTTAGGCCCATGCTTTGAGTAATTATATATTACTCTCTTAATAAATGTAACCTAACCTCGCCAGTGCCAAGGTTTCATGACATGTATATATAAGTTTTGAGAGTGTCTGTACGTTCTTGAGTATATATGAGCGGTTAAAGGGCATCATTTTCGGTGATGTCTCGATAGCCGTAGTAATATTTACACTGGAACGTGCAGGCAGGCGATAGTTGCCATATCTCGCAGCAGAGGACCAATGTTCGAATCCCGACATGGAACAAATATTGATTTAATTAAAATATTATTATGATCAAAAAATAAACCTCGTAATATAATGTCTTGAGTAATTCTCCTTAGGCCCGTGCTTTGAGTAATTATATATTACTCTCTTAATAATTTTAAGCTAAATATCGTTTGATTTTTAAGAGCAGTGCAGGCTTGGAAATGTTGTCACAGACAGACCTAGCTTATGTCAAAATTCCTAACCATGAGTATGTATTCTACTCAAGTTTTGATCATTTCTGATTTGGAAATTACAACAAAAATACTATGAATAACCAAATTTTAAAAGTAATTGTCCATGAATGTGGTGGTCATAAAAGTCTAGAGATAGAAAACTTGAGTCAAGTAGATGAGTTCATACTCACATACTGTATGGGTGTATATAGCATTTGTGATACATTAACCTATGTTTGGTTGATAGATATGTTCTGATCTTATTTAATCACCACATACATGAATTGACTTAATGATATATATATATATATATATATATATATATATATATATATATATATATATATATATATATATATATATATATATATATATATATATATATATGACTTGAAATATGTTCATTCCATTACAATTTGACCATTATCATGAGGATTGTATAATATATATCTATTTGTGGACAAATTTTATTTGACATGAGATTCATAACTTCTTGTTTGTCATTTCTTGAAGCTTTTTAAATGCTGTAATGAACATAAATATCTAAAGACATTATAATTTTTACTCAGCCAAAATTGCTATAGAAGTATAAATTTCATAAAAGGTGCTCAACAAATTGAAGAAAGACATGGCATGTTTGGGACAAACATTTTGGAAAGATGTACTGCAGAATATTTCTGTACAGTACATACTTTTTAAAGAGTGATTTGATATGTGCCTGCCAGTATGATTAATTTGTTGATGCATACAAAATATATTCTATTTGCTTTATTAAAAAATAAGTGCGTGTTTATGTTGAATATATCGTTGTTTGTACATTGTACATCAAAAATAAAAACCATGCTAATTATATACAATTTACAGCTTTCTTGCTTTTTACTTTTTTATGCACCCTTTGACTTTTAATCACCCTCTGTTTCATGCTAACCTGCTTTATAACGTAACTGCATGGTGAGTGGTATCTGTTCCGTGTTCCATATAAGCCATTAGCCAGGAAACCTAGCACAGGACCTTGGGGTTCGGGTTAGAGGAAGATATGATTGGTTTGATTTGCGGGTTTTAACACTATTTTTCAGTAGTGATATCATATACGCGTGGCCAGTATACTTGGTGGAGGAATAACATGGAATGCCACCAACAAGCTTTTTCCACTCTAAATTGAGTGAGCCAAAACCAATTCATGCAGAGGTGAAATGTGTGAGAGATCTGTAAAGGTGAGATCGTTAGACCATTCAGCTATCCATGGCTCCAGGAGGCGGGGGGGGGGTAAAGTGTGGAACAAATTATGTCGCTAAACAGGGCCCAGAGTGTCATAGTGGTCTAAAGTGATCACTGTTAACTCAGTGCGCTTGTGAGTCTTGGGCTTGCCCAATGTAAGTACATGATGAAGCTTGCCAGTAGCTTCTCATGGGTTGGTGGTTGTTTCCAGGGTTTTCTCTCATTATTCCTCCACCGTTTATACTGGCTGCCATGTGTAGCCTATATCGTGCTGAAAAGTGGCATTACTATCACTGTGCATCTTTTGTTTGTCATGTTCCTGCATGGTGAAATGCACATACTGATATCCAATAAATATCCATTAGTCCAGTCTCTGTCACACCTTTACAGCAGGCATACCTTTAGGTAACATATATTCCCAAGAACAGGGGAACCAGAGTTATGTATGTGTGTAGCAGACTTGGGTTCAATTACAACGTAATTGGTTTAACTGAGTAATTAAGTAGAATTACACTGTATTTGCAAATCACAAATACTGTGATGTCCTTTGGTAGCATTTATGACAGAATCATTAGGGTTGTGATTTTCAACACGGTCCATATTAATAATAATTCTAATACTTAAAAAAAAATCACTGAATTTTAGTATAAGACCCACTCCGATATGATACAACAACCCATTAAAAGGTCACTCTCAGTTTCTCTCTTTGTATATGTAATATTGTGATGTTAATGTAATGTGTATGACGTTGCCTTTCATCTCTCCTCTTCGAATCTCTGTCATCTACAGGTTCTTCCAATATATAATGTGTATGACGTTGCCTTTCATCTCTCCTCTTCGAATCTCTGTCATCTACAGGTTCTTCCAATATATCACTCTGTCACTCTCACATGATTTCTCTCTGATCTGTAACAACTCTTCCAAATGGTTGCCTGCATTTCATTAAATAGTTTTGTTTGGTTCCTTTGAACTTCTGTCACTAATCGAGACACCTTGTGTGAATATTGTAGCCCATTTCTTAACGCATTTACGGCCACACCTATTGCTGTGCTAAGGCCAGTGATGACATTGCCCACATTGTCCATCATTTTATTTGAACATGATGATAATGTTGTCCCTGAGCTAGAGTTGGAACATGACTCACTCTTCTACCGCAAGGCCAGCAATTCCTTACCTGTAACACAGCAGTTTTATTCTGACTTATTTTCTATCGCAAGGCCAGCAACTCCTTACCTGTAACACAGCAGTTTTATTCAGACTTCTTTTCTACCACAGGGCCAGCAACTCCTTACCTATAACACAGCAGTTTTATTCAGACTTCTTTTATACCGCAAGGCAAGCAACTTCTTACCTGTAAAACAGGAGTTTTATTCAGACTTTTCTACCTCAGGGCCACAACTCCTTACCTGTAACACAGCAGTTTTATTCAGACTTCTTTTCTACTGCAAGGCCAGCAACTCCTTACCTATAACACAGCAGTTTTATTCAGACTTCTTTTCTACCACAAGGCAAGCAACTTCTTACCAGTAAAACAGGAGTTTTATTCAGACTTTTCTACCTCAGGGCCAGCAACTCCTTACCTGTAACACAGTAGTTTTATTCAGACTTCTTTAGTGACCAACTTTCGTAAGTCATGACACTTTCTTGGCCATTCTAAATCCGGGACAAGGTTGCAGATTCCAGCATCACGTGAGCCTGTATCAAACTTTCTTCACCTCTTCGAAAAACCATTACTTCCAAACCTGATAAAACCCCTTTAAACCGAATGAAAGTTACTTGGCACTCTTTTTTGCCATTTCAAACAATGGCATGGCTAACTTTGTGAAATCTCAAATAAAGCGTCTTAGTAGGAGCAGGTACCCAAGAACGGATGGAGACTCAATCACATTTTCTGGATCCTTTCATTGGAGTATTTCTGCAACATTAGGTCTCAGCTTCAAATTGGACATCCATATACATTGCAATACAGCTTTGAGTTTTTGCACGTGTTCGCAGAAAGTAGTTCCATACACTATGATGTCATCTAAATTGATGATACAGGAAAAATACTACAATCCTCTCAGTGCAACCCATACCACTCATTGAAAAGTTGCAGGACTGTCTGTCAAATCCAGTGACATAACTGTAAGTTCAAATAAACCATGCTTAGTCACAAACACAGTCTTAGAGATATCTTTGTCCCTAAAATGGCACTTGAAAGTATCCTGATGTACGATCTAATGTACCAAATAAGTTTGCACCTCTAACTGCATCAAGGCATTCATTTACTCTTGGCATATAAAAAGCATCCACTTTTGTCACAGCATTCAGTTTTCCTGTAATCTGCCCATGGATGTACAGTACCATTTTTCTTCCTGACCAACACTATTGGAGATGACCATGGAGAGCTGATTCTCTAATTACACCTTGTTCTTTCAGTTTATCTATAACTTCTTTCTCTTCATTTACAAATGCCAGTTGTACACATATGAAGGGCTGCTTTATGGATTTTGTATTCCCTGTGTCAGTCATGTGTTCTTCAAGATTAGTCCTGGATCATTCTCATCTTGAGAGAAAACATCTTGGAAATCAATGAGTAGTTTTGTTGATTATTTCTGTTGCAGAAACTTCTTCCCATTTGATTATTCTATAAAAATGGCTTTCAAATGTTCAGGTATATGTTTTTCTAGGATTTTCTTCTGTGTACTTTATTGAGCTTGCTTTGCTTTTCTGGTTAGAGGTTTCTATTCTTTACAAGTATATTTTATATAATCTGGAAGCTTGCTTGGTGTCACTGTATTTATAATGTTTCTCTCCATTAGCTTGATACATCTGGTGGCAATGTCATTCCCTTTCTCATTTTCATCTTCCTCTAGAGTTAACACAATTTCAGGAATGCCAATCACAGCTCCTTTTTTCAGAGAGACTGTGATATTCACAACCCCCACCTTTATAGTAGATGTAGTGTTACCAATCTATGCTCTTAAAATAAGTAACAGAAAAGAGTGAAGACAACAAGCTTTGTAAAATTGTACAAATAATTTATTTCCAAAGAGCACAAAGTGAAAAATGAGTAAAAAAGAACATAGGGTAATGAAAATTAAATCCAAAAATGATCCAAGAATTAAAGACACAAGTCCTAGTAAAAAAATGTTCTGACTGAAACTCAGTTCAAGTCCCAAAGAGATTAAAAATTGAAGGTGATGACGTGTTTTTATAGCATGCGAAGTACTGATGTGTCAACAGTCTCTTGTTGAATCACAGAAATATTATTCCAGGTTTGAATTCAGTTTAAATTCCAATGAATGTCTTTATCCAAGAATTTTGTAAGAGCACTTTTGTATTTCCAGAGAAAATAATCACTTGAATTCAGTAATTTGAAGAAAATAAATTTCAGCCCAAACTGGTCATGACATAATATAACTTAAAGTGCTAGATATTAAAGCACAACTGGTAAAATCCTGACAGTCACAAGATAATATAGCTCTGTTTGACCTCAGGTCACAAATTAATATTTTTTAAAAAACTACCATAATTTGTTACCATTACTCCATGGAAAATAAGTTTCTAGCATGATCTCATGAGCTCAGTTTTGGACAAGGTCAAGTCAAAAAAACAATATTTCGTTACAAAAGCAATGAATAAAACAAATATTGCAACTAACATACAAACAATTAAATTCAGTATACATAACAGTAGCATTAAGAATAGCAAGACTGGAAGCCATCACAAGGGGATAACTTTTTTCACAAAGCAGTGTTGGTTCAATCAAAACATCACATTCACCTTTCGGATCATCAGTTTTATGGCGATCAACAAGCACATCTACATTATGTTCTCTCAAATCAGGCATGATGTAATTATCAGCTTAACAAACTCTTCTGATTTGATTGTTAACAATCTGTTGACACTTTATCTCTTTGCCATTAAGGAAATTTATATTCTCACTCAAAATAACATCTAGCTTTCTGATCAGAACCTTTGAATGTACCAATATCAAGGAAAACATCATCTTCGATTTTAGTAACAATTGCTACATCATCCATTTTGACAGTGTTTAGTTCTAAGGTGACTTTACACATCCCATAATCCAGAAGTGGTTCTCCTGCTGCATGTACAAGACATCCTTTGCTCCTTATTTCTGGTCTTTCAGACTCCTCTATTTTCTTGTATGCATGTTCAGCTAGAACAGTTTTCTCATCACCAATATCTACTACAAATGTAACTGAACTGGGACTCCTTGTACAAAACCCTTAACATGCATGCCTTTTGACTTTGTTATACCTCTACAAACAGTTATATTGACAGAGATATTAATGTCTGTTCATTGGACAATTGCTGAATTTGATCACTAACAAGGCCATTTTCCTTTAAAGCTCGACTGTCTCTTGGCCAATGGAGCAATTTCCCATTAGTTTAAACATTTTTCCATGCTGTATGCCCTTAGTTCGGAGCTGTTTTTGGAGGTTTTATCTGTTGTTGGCTTTCTGTCATATCTCTTCTGGTTTCTTGGACATTCACGTTTGAAATGAGAAAGATCAACAGACCTAAAACAGACCTTATTGCATGACTGGTAACTCTCCCTTTAACCTTGTGATCCATCTGTGTAACTTTGTTTCTTATGTGACAATTATCAAACCTGCTGTATGTTGGTTTCCATGAGCTTGCATGAGAACTCTGTTAAATTAGCAATCTGTTTCTTTATCTCTTGTATAACCTCCCTCACCTTATTCAAATCAACTGAATCTGTCTTTGAGTCTTTCTTCTCAGTGTTGCTTTTGTCAGCTCTTGCAGATTCTTCCATGTTTTTCTTAAAGATTTTATTCTTGTTCTTCCCTGCTGCCCTTGCAACTCTGGCACATTCCCCACCCCCCCCCCCCGCCCGGTTTCACCTATACACACTATACACATATTTTGGCCTACATCCATAAAACGAAATAGCTGACTACTACATGTCTGCCCCACCCACCAATTCTTCGGGTGCCCTGTCTGACATGCACAGTTTCAATTATTATTTTGACAATTATTTCATGTTTAACAACCGGACATCCTTACACATATGGATGAACAGATGGTACCCGGATAAACACATCACAATGTTTTATTATTGGTCAATACTGTTCGAGCACAAAGAGCTGATGCCATCCAAAACACAAATGCCAATGCAGGGCGATAACATATTTTGTTAAACATTAGCTTTACTTTCATTCACGGCTAAGGCAGACATTCTTCATTTTTAGGAAATTATATGGATAGCGGCATAACTTGCACAAAAAACAATGCAGAAGCACATGCTATTTTGGTATATTGCTGTAATTCATTCCCCATTCAATGATTGACCATTCATTCTTTCATCCACATCTCCATGGATCCATACAAACATGCACACACACAGACACATACACAGCTAGAACGATATACGTGTCCACAAAATGAAATTAAAACATGTCCATTATCTTTTGCAGACATAAATAAGATTGTTTGTGCCCGATTTACTCAGCGAAATAGTCCAGTCCCTCATTTGAATAGCGCACTTTTCTGAATGGAGTTTCTGGCTGCAAATACTTGATTTCAAAACTATATATTGTTGATGGCAAAACACATTCATACTGGATAAACCTGATTGACTAATTTGTAAATTTTACAGTCAGAAGATACCGACGCTCAACAGTTGAAGATGGCGAGTACAATGTCAAGCAGGTATGCATCAACACCTGAGAGTCGGAACTTTGCAAAGTTAACCCGCCTTTTTGTGGAATTGCTCAGAGATGTGTTGTGGGAAACATTGACTAAACGAATTCATCCTGAAGAGCTTCCAGATAAAGTGCGTATAAACAAGCAGAAGCTCGAGACACACGGCAGGATGACAGAGGACCAGTACAAGAGAATATGCAGACCTGGTGGTAGTGTAGTCTCAAATGTGGATTTTGATATTACTTTGCTTTATATTCTTCTTAGAAATTTACCCATGGAGGAGAAAAAAATTCAGCGACCTTCCAAACAATGGGGATGCGAGACCTATCCTGATAAAAAGCATTTAACTGAAGGAGATGACATTGAAAGAATACGTTTAGGAAGAAATCTGGTGTTTCGTCACGTGGGAAAAGCGTCCATGTCAAAGGATGTATTTGATCAGATTTGGGCAGATATGCTGGCCGTGGTAAAGCGATTTGACATTCGTTTAAAGACACATTTTGAGAGTGAAATGGAAGTCATATATAATGAAGAAATGCCATCCGACTTAGAGGATTCACAAACAAGAGAGATTGCTATGGAAGCAAAAAGAGAGGCAGAAGAAGTCAAGAAATTGGTGGAAAGGAACTTACAAGATGATAGTACGGTTAATTATTATTTGTTTCTAAAAACTCCCTTGATCACTACTGTAATTGGCCGCATTGTCATTATGGTTGGTATCAAACAAGGTATTTGTTTGGGGAAAAAAGCTTGGATACAGATATGTGATGTTTTAGTTGGATTTTTGATCTGGTAAAATTTGTATGCTATAGTCTCATGATTTTGTGACAGACAAAATGGCTGAAACTGATAGAAAAGTAGATGAACTTACAAAAGATGTCAAGGAGAAAAGAAACGGTAACTTGAGAATTACACAGTATGGGGGGGGGACAGCTATGTAGTTTCTTTGATTTTTGCACTAAATGCAAAGAAATATAAAGATATTTTTGGAAAAGCATGTTTTCTGTACATTGTTAGTAATAAGATTATTGTCATACTTGAAGTATATCAATATTGGTGTTGTATGTATCTATGTATGTATGTATGTATGTATGTATGTATTCGAAGTTGTACAATTATGTTTAGTGTCTATCACTGTTCTATAATGGTGTAGTTCAACAAAGTACAACAATACAGTACAATGCAGTTACAATTCAGTTTTTTCCCCATGTAAATAATAAACAAACAGAGAAATCTGATTGTGGTCAGACACTAATCTGCTAATTAAGTTGATCAGATTCTTGTGACTCTAAGGCGCTTCCCAAAATGGAAAATATTTTTTGGTTAGAATATGACTTGGACTAGGAGAGGAACAAATCCCTAAAATTTGCATGTAAACGATATTGAACTTCTGTAACATAGGTTTCATATGCGTGTTATTTTTATTTTAGATGCTGACCGAGAACCGAATGAAACCTTGAAAATCATGTTAGGTACGTATATTTCACGCCTTTAAAGAGATTCATGGAATTAAAATACAAAACAGTTCTATAGAAATAGTTTGTACGCTTCATTTGACAATAACAAAACATTGGCTAACCAATGGTAAAATGTTGGGAAGCAGAGGCCATGACATCAGAAATAAAGGAATTTTTCCAGTGAAATGACATGTCCAATGATTTATGGTATTCAGTCTATTGTCACATATCATTTACGTAAAATGTATTTTCCAAAAACAAGATATTTATACTAGTCTATTTTTAGGTATTACATTTGTTCAATTGTTTTGTTATTTAAAAGGTAAAAAGTATGGATTGAATTAGATATCTGGAAAGATCTTGAAGAACATCGATAGATCTATCTCTGCTGTTTTAGCTACTTTATGGTCGTGATTATACAGAAGTGCTAATTATAGACTCCTTATCACTGAAATAGGTACCTTTATCTTGAAAACTTACGCTTGTAAAATCCAACATCAAATTGGTTTAAACTGTAATTATTTCAAAACACAATAACGTTTGCTTTGATTTGTATATTTTATGTATCGATATCAATTTGATCATCTGTATACGATTGTGCCGTGAGGAATAAGTTTATGAAAATAAAACAAACATAATTAAATGAAATATTGTAAAGTTAAGTCTGACCGTTGTTAATTTGGTTTCTATTACATGTAATTGGGGTTGAGCCCAGTAGTCTCAAATCATGTTGAGCAAGACATTCAAGCTATTTCAAGACACCCCCACCCCACGCCAGTCCCCACGGTCATTCTGAGATGCTTTCAGTACTTAGCAGGTTGAACAAGAAAGAACAGTCTTATCTGGAATTTCTTAAAATACTTTTGGCCAGTAGAACAACTGCTGTCTTATGAAAATTAAATTGTTCCCAGATATATTTTACTGTAATCTTTAGTTTGTACAGATTTTAATAAATACATCATTCAAATTCAATGTTTTGCTGTATTGCTAATTAGCTGGGACAAATTTTCTTTTGCTGTAGGAAGTCATCAAGCTTCAGAAGTCCAAGTGAGCAATGAAAGAAGACATCCTGTCATTGAGAATACAGACACACAGATAGGACAGAGAAATGTAAGTGCTTCATACATGCATTTCATATAGCTTACCACACTGTGTACTGGTAGCTCACTTCCAGTATGACTCTGTCACAATACAGAACTTCTGAAGTATGATATGCTTTGATGATACACCTTTACTACTAATCAAGCATTTCTACTTTTAAATCAGTGTCTATTCTACAGTAGAACTGAAAAAGTTAGGGGGAGAGGTTATTTCCCTTAACATTTGAAAGTCAGGGAACATTTGCTAAAAATAACACAGGTTGTAAATGAAGACATGTAGTTGGAGCTGGAAAATAATGACCTTGCTTGAATTTCATTTGGTCAATGTGTTGGCACGAATTTTATATAGCAGTCTACAGGTATATTTAAAGATTAGAAGATTGTATGGGATGGCCCTCATCGGATGCTATTCTTAAACTTCATAGAGGATTGCCATGAAAATTTGCTGACATGTTCATGCCAAGATATAGTTGATCTTAGTGATAGGAATCGGACAGAACTTCACAATCGATAATCGGTTCCACTTAACCAACTGGTAATCAATTATAATTGGTTACTGATAGCAAATTTTAATTTTTGTTCGTTATACAGTTATATCTTTGATCAAGAGTTCCAGATGTTAATACATATACAGGAGTAATCTCTTTTAATGACCTGTATACTTTAACCTGATAATATTTTTACATTTTTTCTATTTTGTGTTAGTTTTGTTCTACAACTTTGTAAAATATACGCAACTTTTTATGGCTGATCAGTCATATGTAACTGAAATATCATAGCAGTCCCCAAAATCCTTTCATCCATATGAGATGCGTCTAAAGTTAGAGTATAGAAGGACATGGTTTTCTTGTTTGTCATTGTTTACAAATACTACAAAGGATTCTACATTTGAACTGAAACAAATCATCAAAACGTGTTTAAATTTATTAACTCAATAATTTAACAGCTTGATCATGTAATCCTGACATTATGTTCCTATTTATGAAATTTTGCACCTATGGAATATCCGATGGTTTTATTTATATTTGTAGTTGTAGAGGGAATTAATAATTCATATCAACTTTACTGGCAGGGAGTGTTATGAGCCTTTGTGCTTTGCATACAACTTAAAAGAAGTAGTCTTCCTTCACACACAGTCGATTATATAGTGTCAATCGATTATCTTATTGGTTTGCTCCAGCAACTGATGATTGATTATATCTGATAAATGGAACAAGACTAGTTGATCTTAAATGAAAACATTGCCACTTGGATATCCAATGTTGCCACTAGGGCTGTACCGAATAGGTGATTATCACTATTCGGCTGAATACAAATAATTGGACCAACTATTCGGCCGAATACGAATACAAAGTATAAAATAGGTCTACCGACAACATTCAGAATTTGAAATGTAGGCAAAAGCTTTTGTTCAGTAAATTTAATACATAAACTAAAAGTAAACAGTTAACTGCATGTAATTTTTGCATCCTTCTGCCAGTCTATGTAAACTAGGAATGGAATTAATTTAACTAAACTTAGAAATTGTCACTTACAGTTCAGCTTTCTGGTTTATGACCTGGTTGTACTCGTCTGGGTGTTTATACGACAAATGGTTATTCAGTGGAGTTGTTGTGATTGACTTCGCTGAACTACCGTTACGAGAAATAAATGCGCTGCACAACTGGTACATTGCTCAGAGAATGAGACTACTGACACTGCAATAGCGCGGTCCAGGCATTAGGCAATGCCTGGCTGCAACCACAGCACATTTTATGTTAATAAGAGAGTTACTTCAGTCCACTCACTGTAGCAACCGCATATGCAGAAACAGGTGTCACATGACCATTATTCGTTAACGGTCCGACCGCTACTATTATACCGAATAGCTATTTGGCTCCGAAGCGAATACGAAGTGAATGGTCGGTACAGCCCTAGTTGCCACCACAATTGCCATCTTGAAATTCGGAATAGATGATCCTATCAGCATGGGATTTTCACTAAAACACTTGCATTGTCAATTTGGTCAGAGATCAAAATGGCATCCAATAACATATATCCCTTTTTGGCGGCCACCATCTAAATATTTTTGGTACTCCTTCTAAACAGAAAGTTATTTCAACTAGTCATTGTTTCCTCTGATCTTTCCCACTGCATCAAAGATTCTTTTTAATATATGTTTGGCTAAGGGTCGTTATGCATTGCCCATCAAAAACTTGGGATTCACATAAACAACATTTTTTGGTAGCTGCTTACTAATAAGCCTGGCAAAATTAAATGACCTTACATTCTTCTATAGTGGTAAAAATCAATTAGAAGATAATTCATCTTCTCAAAAATTGCAAATAAAACTCGTGTTGGCAAGGTTTGACCTAGTACATGTACTCTAGTTTTCATTGTTGGTGAATTGAGTCTGGCGGCCTATACATCTATGAAATCGGAGGTCCAGTTTTCATGCAATAGCAACAGAAGCCTCGTTTCCAATGTTTTTGGATAAAATATCAAAAATATTAAATAAAAGTCATGTTTGTGAATTACAATAACATGACACATAATTTTTAATATTTATTCCAAGAACATCCACAAATATGCTGCTGTCGCAACAAGGTAGAAAAGCAAGATTCATCATGCAGAGAGAACATTCCAACACGTCACATTATACTAACTAGGAAGAATATCCAACATTGGCTGTTCTTGGTGGAATCTTGACAATCTTCTTGTTACTTCTTTTAAATGAAAAGTGACATATACATGTGGTTTTATACCAGAAGACTCATTGTGATCTCTAGTTGGTCCTAAATAAAATGGTGCTGATCTGACCCTGAATATGTTGGCCATCTTGAAAATCTTGTCATCGCTATCACTAATAGAAGCTATATCAACAGGCGGTTTTCCACAAAATACGTCATTTTCATGTATTGTTGGTCCTAGTGAAAATGGTGATAATATGTTATCCAGTATGCCCTCATTACAGATACTGTGAAATATTGTTCTTGCTGCTGATGCTACATAGAAAGTTGTATTGATATAGGGTTTTCAAGAGAAGACTAGCATTGTGTAGTTGGTCTAAAATAAAACTTGTGCTCTTCTGTCATCCAGTATGGCCCAGATGAAGCTATTATGAAATATTGTTCTTGTTACTCATCCTAAACCTTAAATTGTATTGATATAAGTTTTTGAAGAGAAGACTTATTATCATTTTGTAGTTAATGCAACATGAAAACTAGGTCAAGATGACATCAAATATGGCCACCATGGCTGACATTTTAAATCCGTGTTGCCACTGAAAATTATTTCAAGTTAGAAGTTTCTGAAGATTTTTAAAATGTTTTATATGTCACATATGAATGGACATTCAGTATAAGCATGAGAATATTTTAGTAAAATTTATTGGGATTATTTAAAGTTTAAAGCTGTTGAGCAGCATCAGTTATCAAACAATGCAATGTTTTGGTTTTATTTCATTTATATATTTCTTTATTGGTCATATAAATTGAAGTGCTCAATATTTTACTTGGTTTTGAGAAATAAATGAAGAATATTCATGTTGAGACTTCCTGAAGTGTGCTGCTGAGGAGCTAATTTTTGTTAGAATTACTAATATGACTGTAGTTATTTTAAATTAATCCCTTTGTCTTGCTATATATGACTATTTTAAATTGCTACAGGATTATTACCATTTGTCAAATATAATGACTGTAACAGCTAAATTTCTTTTGTATTTTAAGTGCAGTGCAGGCTTAGTAATGGTGTCACAGACAGACCTAGCTTTCGCCAAAAGTCTTAACCATGAGTATGTATCCTACTCAAGTTTTGATCATCTCTGATTTTGGAAATTACAACGAAAATACTATGGGTGTGGAATGCGGTCAGATTTTTTAAAATTCTAAATCCCTGTCATGAAAGGATTATTCACTTTTGCAGTCACACTGGTAATCCTAATGGAGGTGCCGTATTCCAGTCAAGGGAATTATTTTCTCCATTTTTCCTTAAAGTTAGATCCACTGTTACTCTTTTGTGTTCTGCTTCTTTCACTTTCTTCACTAATGATTTTTAGTACACGTTTTAATCTGGAGATCACTTTCTCGTGCAACAAGCATTGAGGTTAAACATCTAGGTGACAGCTTGGAAATTGTGTGAGAGCTCGCAAGATTAGGGGAAGCTACTCCATCATAACATTGCCTATGCTAGTCTGGTTCATTGTTTCGTATGTTCCCTGTGGTCACTCTGCTATACGAATAGAGGAGCGCAAGGCAGGGAGCAAACAAAGCGGGAAACCAGCGAATGCCTATGATCGAAGTATATACGATGCCATCCATCGTCCAATGCACTGGGTAGTAAATAAATCCTGGTGACATTATGAAAATCCTTTGCATCAAAAAAACGCACGGCAACAAAAAGTGTGCGTCAATTTTCTCCAGCGTGTGTCCCGGACGCACAAATGTGCATAAAGGGAAACACTGTTTATATCTGATCTATGTTGGTTCATACGTTTAGATATTTATTGACTGGTTTGTCCAACATTATATCGATCAATCATTTTCATCTCATGTTGCTGCACATTTTAACAAAATTTCCCATACATTGCAAGATTTCTTCTTCCAACCTATTGTTGAAGCTGATTGTGAAATGGAACATCTGCTAAGGAAACCTATTGGATTCACCTTATTAATACGGTATATCCAAAAGGTCTAAATTCAAAAACACTATATGACATTCATTAATTCTGTTTTCCTTTTTCTTCATCTTTTTTTTTTTAATTTTGCCCCCTGTTTACAATTAGATAAGAATAGTTTTATATTATTCTATTTTGCAGAAAAACTTAATTGGTAAAAGTATAATCTAATATCTGTTTATTTCATTGATCACTTAGAAACAACATATTTAATGACGTAAGCAGTGAAATTGAATTCTGTTTGAATTCAGTCTGATGAAGCATTAAAGCGAAACATGTCACACATTCTACGTGTTGGTGTTGTTTATTTTATAATTTATATAAATATTATATATATATATATATATATATATATATATATATATATATATATATATATATATCATCATCATCATGCATATTCATGAAATACCTATGGAACTTATAATATCATTGATGTAAACCAAGACCATCCAAATGAAGATTAAAATTAGGCATCTAGGAACACAATTCAAGTCTACTTTAGAGTTATGTCCCTTTAGTGTCACTAGAATGATTTGTTATATTCTGAGGCTCAATATGGGGATAGTTGTTGGAACAAAAGAAAGATGCTGCCAGTGCATGTGATAATTTGTATGAATTTGCACATTTGGAAACCAGTGATGCCTGAGAACTTCAGCGAATCAGTTTAAAGTTGTGCATATGAAAATACACTCTGTACAGCAATTGCTATTTAGCCATTTACCTTCAAACTGCTTGTCTCAACACAAGTCATGCCTGTGGAAATATTGTAGCACTTATAAGAACTTCTTTTTGTAACTGTCTACACATGTTTTCTTTGTCTTGACATGACTTGTACATGACAACCATTATGCTTTTGGTGAAATTATCCCACTTTTTTTTACACCAAAATACATCTTACTCTTACCTGTTTATGGACAGTTCTTTTCCAGTACATTTAAAATAAAAATAAAAACAAAGCCATAACAAGTTGTGTTTGTCACTTGTATTATCTCTTGAATCCCACTCATCATATAAATTTGAAAATACATGTATTCTTAAATAAAAGATAGCTGTGTCAGAAGAACGTAAGAGTTATTTTTTTTTCCATTGGTGGCCCCATCATTCAGATGTTTTATCAATAAAATATGATGAAATATGTGACAACACAAAATGACCTTGTCTGTTTGTTTGTTTTATTGATAAAACATCAGACTCTTGTGTCTAGACCTGTATATACTGTCCTTATTTTATATTTATAGCAACTCTATATGACCCATTTCAAAGAAGGCCGATTTTTTAAATTAAATTTGAAACTTTGCCTTGCAGATTTGTTATAATGATAATCAAGATAGACAGCGGACTAATCTGTACTTTTTAAGAATTGGTTTCAGATGTAACTTGAAAGGTTGGCGCTCTACAGGATCATATCACAGGACATTGATAAACATAATAAGCTTCAAGGTTGCTAATGATTTCTTTTGTTTGTCACCTAGGTAGATAAAGGGCAGTCAAGTGTAGAGACGGAAATGCCTCCATCTATGCCATTCCCTGGGCATTCTGAAGATAAACAAGGTAACCTTAACTTCACGACATTGTTACAGGTATAAGATTTGATGAATTTAGGATTTTATCCTTAATTGAGTGTTTAGAACAAATTGAAAATTGTAAGGGTTTCCTTATATTAGGTACATTTATGTGACATACTGATTTACCAAAGAACAATTTTTGCATGCCACAAGTATATGAAAAGTAAAGTGATAATACAGTAGTTTGCTGATTGTTATTCTGTATAAATTATGTTTATTTTCAGAATGTCTATCATCTGAAGAATCAATAACATGGTTCCACCTGGTTTCAGCAACCAACATGGTACACAAATGTTTTTGTGTATAACGTGACCGCTTTTTGTTTTCTTAAGAAGTTTGGGTCCTGGAGTGGTGTATAATTTTTTTGTGTGCAAAACATGGAGTCCACTAAGCAGGGAATGAGACTAACTGTTGATCCACTACAGAACAAGATTCCTTTTTATCAAAAACATGCAATGTTTATTTTCTGAGACAATCATCTACATTGAAACTCAATTTTTGTATTGCTCAGTTAGTAAAATAGGATGCTGTGATATCATTGCAAGTAACAGTGAAACATTTAATCATCCTTGAAGATATCTCAACATGCAAATTCTGGTATTCTCTGAAACTCTATTCCCCACAATGATCCGTACCTGTAAAACAAAGTTATTTTATTAGGTTGTCGTTTGCCTTGCTTTCTTTGGTCACAGTTATGAATGAGTCTGTTATTGTAAGGAAGTTTATTCAGATTACTTACCCAATAACCAGAGCCGTAGTGAGCGATCATGCAGTAAGATACACCTGGGCCTGTCTTGTTCAAACAAAATTTTTCTTTTAAGTGTTGTTTGACCTGGGCCCTGGGTATATATTCCTGGTTGCCCCCCCCCCCCCCATCGGCCCAGACAATAACATTAATAACAGTGTTCGATTGATCAACTGAAAAGAGGAAACCAACATGACTGGTGCCGCTTGTTCTTAAGCATACAGGATTTGTATACCTTTTGACATTTTTTTTTTAATTCCAGCAGCAGAGAGGCTGGACAACCTCTAATTGGTTCACTCTCCATTTCATAAAATAAGCCTTTCTCCTGGAAAATCGTGATTTTTCTCAGTATCCAATATGAGACAACCCTGTCAACGAACTTGACCTGCACAGTCTATCACTGATCGCAAAAAATCTCAGGAAGATCAGTTATCGCGTCGGTGCCATGTTGAGAGCCCAACCTCTCTGCTGCTATGAATTTATCCTAAAATGTTATCAAGACCCACATGATATCTTGTTCTGGGATCATGTAGATTTATTCTTATAAATCCGCGTGGAGTAGCTTGCGCTCATGAAATTTATTTATATCCTATCACCGCTACACCAGGTCTGATGAATATTTCTCAGTGTATGTGTATCAACTCTGTTTAACACAGCAAGAATATTACAATTATCCCTGATCACTTTAGGAATTTGTGTATATCACTGGGTTACATAAATCACATCTGTGTTTTTACGTCTACCTCTGGAAAATATCCTAGCTGGATTGGACTGCTTATCCAGCATCACATCATCATAAACGACCAAATTGTTAACGAATCTATCAATATCATCCACAGATGGTGCTTCATCAATATTGGTTATAAATTCAAAAACATCCTCGTTTTCATTCAACGATCTTGCACTTTCATTAAAATCCTTTAGTACATTGTAGCACCATTGATCATCAGCTGATGGTGCTGTCAGATATAATTTATCCCACTTCATCCACTCATTATTAAATTAAGTAACAGTTGCATCATACCACTTCCAGATGGACCTATAATAATCATACGAACAGAGTTTGGTAGCCCAGCATGATGCTTGACTGGTTCTCGTTTCCTTGTTGCAGAAAAGTCAGTGATTTCCATTTTATACAAATATATAAAATACTATGGATCTATATTGTGTGAAATGCAGGACACATACCCTCACAGGTGATCTAACAACTCTTACAACAAAAAATAACATCAGCAGTTACAGGTAAGTGTGAACGATGCGGTACAAAAAAAAAATTAAATTTATTCCCTCACAGTCAGTTGATAAGCCATAGTCAAAGCCAAATAATATTTATAAAAAAAACGAGTAGTTGATATTGCCACAAAATTAACAGAGTTACCCATGACTCCGTGGGCTAAATATCCAGGAGATAAACATCTCCCAGGATATAATCACTGCGGACCTGGTACCAGACTTCATATCAGACTTGATAATCAAGATCAACCAAGACACGGTGAATAAAGTTAATAAATGAAATTGATAAAGATTGTCACGCTCGTGATGTAGCTTATAAAAGTAAGGATCTACAGCAGTAACATATTGCAGATGTAAAATTAATTCAGGCGCTAAATTCCATTCCAAATAAATCTTTCAAGGAAAAATTAGCTAATTGGTTAGTAAGACTCGCAATGAAAGGTAAGCTTGTATTAGGTGCTGGTAATTAACTATAAATGGAATCAATTTATTATTATCTAAGAGGATATTGGAAAGGTAGTACAGCAATCAGTAAACTCACCGAAGCAGCAAAAGTTACACTTGCCACTGCTGAAAAATGGTTAGCACGACAAGCAATATGGCAAATTTCTGTCACCACCTAAACGAATTCACTTTGCACATTTTGATGTTGGAGTTCCTAATAAAGTTCATCAGACTGATATTTTATTTTTACCTCATGACACCGTTAAAATCCAAAGACGTTACATAACATATAAATATGTGTTAACTATAGTTGATGTTGCAAGTAGATGCAGAGAAGCAGAGGCATTGTCAACAAAGACAGCTGCTGAAGTTGCTTCTGCATTTAAACGAATTCATCAACGAGGTTGTCTGCGATGGCCAAAGTTGTTACAGGTTGATCCTGGCAAGGAATTTCAGGGTGCAGTATCATCATTGATGAAGCAACACAACATCCAGATCAGACGAGGACATACTGCAATTCATCGTGATCAGGTGATCGTTGAACGATTTAATCGAACACTTGCTGAGCGGTTATTTAGATATCAATACACAAAGGAATTCATTCAAGACAAGAGATCTCGTGAAAGGGTTGCAAGATTACCGAGTGTGATAGCTGTGTTAAATAATGAAATAACTCGAACAACTGCGTTGAAACCCGTTAATGCAATCACGAGCACGCATATAACTATACAACAACCTGATTTTTCAGAACAGCCAGTGTTGGATAATGTGACTGTTAGATACTTATATGAACCCAGTGAACTTGAAGGCATTAAAAAAAAGAGCAACTTATCCTATTTGGAGCATTACGACACACAAAATATCTAACATAACTAGATCTACTGGTAGACCCACAATCTACAGACTGGATTCAACTGCTCCTCAACACGGATTTACACTTGAACAATTACAAGTCATTCCCTAGGATACACAATTACCACCCCGATCACTTAGCTAGTACCTCTACATTGATTACATTCAAGACATGTCAGTATCACAATTTCTCGTGTATGACTGCGACTACTGTCTTTTCTGTCCACGGTAAATTGTCTTGGATTAATATTCGAGTACTGCCATAACATTATACAATTACTTGCGCAATGATTATTATGTTGTTTCAGCGTGGTGATTAATTCAACATCAAGGTCAGAATCACGTTTTTTTTTTGTCACTATGTTTATAACCAGATAATTTTTTTCTTATTATATCGTTGTCACCGAGGTCATTATTGATCACTGACTCATCCAAGACAACCTTTCGTAATTGTGATATTCTTCTGACTCTAGACAGTGCGAGATAAACTATGTTTGACCATTCGATATGATCATCAGCGATCCAGACAATTGTATCAGTAATAGTTAATCCCTGAAATGAGTGGATTGTCATCGCATATCCTAGCGTCCATGGAGATATATCATCGTGTAGCGCATCCTTGACAACACTGACAGGGACTAAAACAACATCATTTAATACAAGATTATGTTTCTCCCTTGACTCTGTCAAGGATCCTGGTATATCAATGTCACTATTCTGCCGTCGTGTATCAACTAGTCTATAACATAACAGCACTGGCAACACTGAGGATTTTTCTTTGTGTAACTGAAGTAACTGTTGTTGAAGTGTGTCTTTATCTTTCTGCTTGCCACTATCAAATTATTTTGGTCTCCACATATCCCAAAATTCGCTCAGGGAAGTTTCTGGAATTATTTTACGTGCTATTTCACACTGAATTTTATTTGGTTTAAGTCTGATTAGCTTTTTTAACTCCTTTCATTTTTCATCAAGTGATCTATGATCATCAGTTATCTCTGAGTAATAATCAAAATAATTCTTCAACCAATCATGTGGAGATGGTCCAACAAAAGGTGGTGATTGATCGTGATCGCCACACATTGTCACAGCTGTGTTTTTCATTAACAACCGATCGAGAAATGTTTTTAATGTTTCTAATGACACTGTGCACACTTCGTCCCAAATGATAATCCCGGGAATATATTTCTCTCCCATTCGGTCAGGAGTCCACACACCGCCGCTGTATTTGAAAAAGCTCTGATAAGTACAAGAATTAACTCCTCGTTGTTTCAATTCTCGTGCGAGTCTGTGTGTTGGTGTTAACACAATCATGTCATCGTGGCGACATTTAAATAATTCGATCACCCGAGTTGTCTTACCAGAACATCCCGGTCCGTTTAGATAAACCGTCTTGTGTGTGGATACTGAATCATACACGGATGGCTCCGACGTTAATTCTGATATCTGATTGCTGTAATAAATAGCTTTAACCGCAACATCTGCAGATGGATCATAATCACTAACATTTCTTGTTTTATTCTCCATGAACCCCATGATGCACCTTGTCAGTAAAAGGAGTCAATAACATTGAATATTTTTTATCGTTTTAAAATGAATCCGTTGCAACTCTAACTGCAGTGTGAGGAAATCTATTTATCATCGATAATAAATTTTTAGAAACATAAGTGAGCATTGAAGATCTTAAATGAGTATACTGAGGAGATTCTCCGTCGATGTAACTAAAAATTGTGCCTAACTTTTTCCCGTCAGACAATTAAACATTTCTCAGGTCACAAAATATATTACTCGCAGCAGCATCAGCGATTATAAAGCCTAATTCAACATCATCTATAATCAATCTTGCATGATATCGTTTATGATCATATGCTCCATCTTGAGTAAATTTACCGATTATTTTTATACCAAGATCCTTTGTGGTTTTTTCACTGTTGCTGAGTTCAACGATGACATCAATAGGAGTATTTGGACATTCCTGTTTGTATTCTTTGATAACCTCATCTACGTTGATACGTTGTGGTGTTGGTAACCAAACGTCAGTGTCTACCAAACCAAACATAACAACACGGATGAAGATTTTTAGCGAATTCTAACGACGCTGCATGAGCAAATCCAGTTTGATCAAAATCGGGTAATGGTCCGTTATAGCAACTCGTATCATCTCGTTTGTGGTGTGTCCGAATCTTTTAAAGTACTCGCTACATTCACCCATCCTGAGAAAACTTCACAGATAACACGCGACCATGTCCACAGATATCATCTCATCACAATCATACTTGGTATTCCACAAACCACCATGTCCATATTCAATACAACTTACATCTTTGAGAAATTCAGCGCGTGTTGGTTTCTACGAATTTCTCTCTCTCACAACGTGGGCAGCAACTGATGGAACTGTAAAACAATTAGTTAATAATTGCTCAGTATTTTCTGAATATCTCTATGAGTTTTCACATTTCCTCGTATAGAGATTCTCAACGATATAAATCACTGTTTGGTTGAACAAATTGATCATATGCTCCATCTTCGGAACTTTTAAACAACCACACTGACACAGGATTGTTTTTACTTATCTGTTTAATAAAAAACATAATTTCCCCAGAGAAAAATCTCACAACACGATCTCGTGGAAGTATTGTTACTGCATTAGTCCAGGCATGTACGTTATGATCAATAATTTCAGTTGGTGTCCCTTTTCCTTTATTCGCTGATTCATACAAAACCTCTCCGGCTAACGTTTTTACAGTTATTAGAAATTATTTATTTACTTGATAACTCAGCGACATCATTTATTGTAGCTCCTGTATGCTTGACCTGTTCAGCCCACTTCACTATTTTTCATGTCGCAGATCAGTGAAACCATTTCCGCATTTCGCATTTTTAATATGTTCTGTTACTCGCTCGGCTACACAATTCTGATGAAAATCTCGTCGGCGCAAGATCATTAATGTTAGATCTATCATTTAGCTGATAAATTCCATAAATTTACTGCGGTCACAGTATATCCTCGAGCATAATATGGTCTGTCAATTCCAGTTAGCGCTCCTGGTTTGGAATCTTTACTTAACACAGTGGTTTTTCCATTAGCAAGGACAGGGTCACATTTGTCGCGGATAATCCACATTTCAGAATCCAATAACACAATAAACTTTATTATGAAAAGATATTTCTGATCACTTTAATGAATATCAAAGAGGTAATCGATAATCATTTTCGCCCATGTATCATTCATTGTGGCATCAATGACATCGTCGTTGCGTATAATTTCAAATGTCGACCTTACATGAGATGCTCCATCATCACAAAATTCTTTTTTGGCATCTCTGATAATATTAATCAGATCCGTAAGAGCTCATGTCCGCGAATCGGGTTATTCTGTCAAGATTGAATCTGGAAGTTTTCCAAAGCTTGCTTGTGGATAATCTCTCAAATTCTTCCATTTTATAATTAAGACAAGTATTTAAATGAAAAATATTATATATAATGAATCGGTGCAAATGGCTTATTATAGGATCTGTAACTCCATGTGGCAAATCCTTCGTAAATGAATTATGCGGACAACATTTGCAAAGTGTAAAGAGAGGTAGTCTAAGTCCAAAACCCTGCCTATGGTGTGGTGTCGGAGTTAGAGGTAAAACACGATAATTTCAATTTAGTTAGAAATTACCACATTATTTAGATCGCATTGATCATTGTTTAGAATCAAAGAGAAGATGGCATCAAGAAAAGATCACAGGATTTAATTCATTTATGTAAACATAGATATATATATATATATATATATATATATATATATATATATATATATATATATATATATAGTTTATTTCTACACAGAGAGCAATATCGATATACATGTTTATAAATGGGTAGTCCTACATTCGTAACACATTTCACCAGATTAAATGGGAACAAGAAAACTGAGCTCTAACCACTGAGGCCATCGGAGTGGTCGATGCTGATGACTATGATGATGATTTCAATAATGATGCTGATGATGTTGTTGAGTATATTTGATTTTGTTTGCTTTCAGAGCGCTAGGGAACATATAAAGTCCTTGACAGTAGCTGCTGAAAGAGAACATCTCTTTGTAAATAGCACTGATTTAGACACCACAGCCCATACAAACTTTGAAGGTATCAGACAGGATCCAGGCTCAAATACCATCGTGGTGGCTTACCATATGTCTTCAAAAACTGCTTTGTACAGTACTGGTGACGGAGACTGCCTGTTCAGCTCCTTTTCCACCTACCTCGTTGGCAACGAATCAAAAAGTATAGAACTCCGTTACAAATGCAGCATCAAACTTGTCCTAAACAAAGAAAAAATTCAGAAACATCCCAGTATTCAGGCTTTTTACTGTGCTCGCCTGACTTTCACAATGAATGTCTGGAATGTCCAACTCTTGGAAAGCCTATATCAGTTGTTTTGTTCCAGAAAGCTGATAATCTCCTATCTGATATTATAACCAACATCGCGCTTGCCGAATACATTGGAAAATTCTCATCCCAAACATATCATGCATCCGTGAAACATCCGTCGCAAAAAGTCATATACATTAGAACCAAGCCTTCCATTAGAGAAAGATTAACAAACGAACTAGAGTACAAATGAGTGAAGGAAGTAGAGAGAATGGTACATTCTGAAAGAAATGACGATTACCAGCAACCAAGAGACGAGAAACAACTCCGAAATATTAAACATTCAATAGCAAGAACAATGCACAGCCCATCCAAATCAGGGAACATCGTTGACCATATTGTTTGCATGGAAGAAATGACCAAAACAAGCAAATTCGTCCAAACTGTGAAACATATGAATGGCTTACAACATCCAGTCCTGACTCTTTACAACGATCAACAGATGACATACATTAAGAGGTTCTGCCGTACTGAAGGCGGTAGCATTCTTGGAATGGACAAGACCTATAACCTTGGTGATTTTCATGTGACTCTGACAGTTTTCAAAGACTTATCCATTATAAGGAGATCTACAGATGACCATCCAATTGTGTTCGGCCAACTTTCATCCATACCAATTCCAGCACCATTCTGCATTCCTCCATGACGTCGCTGATAACTTGACAGACAACCAGCTCCAGTTACTGACAGATGAGGGATTGGCATTAAAAACTGCTGTAAAACGCTGTTTGCCTGGTAGCACACACGTTCTTTGTACTCGTCATCTAAAGCAAAGCGTAAACAGACAAATGGAAGATATAATTGGATTTCCATTAAATGATCGCCTGGAAGTTCTTGTTTTAGTGTTTGGCTCAAATGGTCTTGTACAAAAAACAGACGTTGACACCCACCAAGAAAGACTAAACCTATTACATTCCATCATCAATGACAAAGACTCGCATGCCTGCGAAAGAAAGTTCCGCACCTACTTTGATATAAGATTGTATCCAGTGCTTAAAGAACATGTCATAGATCCGGTCAATAACAGAAAAATTAAAAGCACATGGACAAACAACAACTCTGAGAGTGCAAATCACATCCTAAAATCGGCCACAAAATGGAAGCTAGCTGAACTACCAAAGTTTGTCAAGCTGCTTCATCAATTAGTTATCAATGAGCAGGAAGAGAGATGTCGTTCCTTGAGAAACATGGGTAATTATCGCCTCAGTGAAAGATATTTAAACCACCTTGTCGACATTGATCACTGGGCCAGAATGATGGAAGAACAACGGGATAAAAGGAAAAAAAAAGATTCTCACTGACTGCGGTAAAGACCATCCAGAAATGATATACTCAAAAGATGGCAGAAGAACTGCAACCAGAACTCCATCTGCAGTCGGAAGAAAGCAGGCAGAAAGGTCTAGAACACCATTAAATAAGCCAATGCGAAATGCAAACTGCAAAGTACAGTCTATTGTATAGCAGTTTCGAATATATATTTACATTGATGCAAATGAAGAGAACGAAAATCTTTGCTATTATTTACTTGTTTTAATTAAAAAAATGTAGAGAAAATGACTTTGTTGCAAGTCTGAGCGATGGAAAATTGGATTTCAGTTATGATATTAACCTTTTGATGCAGTTGTGGAAAGAACATTTCTTCTAAAACAAAAGAACATTTCTTCTGAAACATTATCAAATAAAGGAAATCATTTGTAAACAGTTAACCAAATTTTAGATATAGTATAGCTTTTGGGAACAAAGAAGCTTAAATAATAAATTAAAAGCAACTTTTTTCGTCCTAGCTTAATGTTTTTTATTTTTTTTCTTCATCTTTTTGTAATTTTTCTTTTTTGTGACTTTTCTCAACTTTTCATAACTTTTATCACTTTCGTAACTTTTCGCACTTTTCGTAACTTTTTGCAGTTTAGTCATACCCCGGGTCAGGTGATGGTTGTTTCCATGTCCGAAGTCACTGCCTTGTTGGCATTGAAACACCCTTTTTCATTTCATTAACTCGCTCAACAAATTCTTCATATTTGCGCTTATTTTTTTTGTGCTGATTTGTGAAATATCCTTGTACTCACGAAATACTCTAGCGGTCCACTCGTGTTCTGGAGTGTTATGATGTTCTGGCTTTAGAAGCTGATGCCGTATTTGATATCCCACTGCAGCAACCTAAACAGGATCAACTATAACTTGTGTATAACCCTGCTGAGTCAAGTATCTTGTTTTTAATTCTGGTTTAGATAAATTCTCGACAATATTTTTAACATCCCCGATTTCAGCACGTGTTTTGTTAGCAGACTCCATAACTTCAGTAATTTGTTTTGGGAATTCAGCGATAACTTGCTGTGATGCTGTTATAGCCTCAGCGATCTTTTTGGTTGGTTCAACAATTGTTCTGTTGCTGTAGCAAATTCAACTTGAGACTCCCGACGTTCTTGTAATTTTTGTGTGACAGAATCTTGCATGGGAAGATATTTCTTTATTGCCTCCAATCGCTTTTGAGCTAATCTAGTGGTATATGCCTCTCTGATGTTTGCCATTATTGATATAATAATGATTTAATTCATAGCTGCAGAGAGGCTAGGCTCTCAACTTGACACTGACGCAATTGCTGATTTTCCTGAGATTTTTTGCGATCAGCGACAGACTGTAAGTCAATTTGAGTCTGTTAAGTTCGTTGACTGGGTTGTCTCATATTGGATACGGAGAAAAATCTTCATTTTCCAGGAGAAAAGCTTATTTTGTGAAACGGAAAGTGAACCAATTAGAGGTTGTCCAGCCTCTCTGCTGCTATTCCACCTCCTTTATTTGATTCAAAAGACGTACTTGTCATGATAATATAAAAGATGGCCAGCTTTTTATTTAGTGCAACAATACAACAAATGCTTCTGCTAGTCTGATATCAAAACATGGTCAGTACTTAATTAGGTTCTCAGAGAAATGCTCCTAGACATAACTTTTATACTGACATATTTTATGTTTAATTACAAGAGAATACATTGCATTTATGATTACTCTTAAAAGGGAACTGAAAGATAGAACTAGAACCTAAATTTCATTTGATAAAAAATTTTTAATTGGTATTTATTAATTAAAGTATGTACTGCCTCCACTAACATTTTCATTGATAGAAATTTCCTTGAATATCAGTAATTATGGTGTACTATTAATGTTGTTTGGAGAGAAAATGTAACAAATTATAGGACTTCATTTCTTTTTGGGTATTGTCTGGTTTACAAAATGGGATCCACGCTTGTCCCCACATTATAAGCGGGTTCGCGAGATATCAGGGTTGTTAAACCCGCATGACTTCCTGCTTTTGAAAACTGACAGTCCTTCTGACTGATAATGGGTCCTTCTCGTTTACGGTTATACTTACTGTAAAATGTGTAATCTATACAATAAAATAAAACACTCGTACAAGATTGTATTTTATTATAGTTTATATTAAATTCATCAACGATTTGTATGCTTTGTTTTGTAATGTTGACAGATCTTGTGTGTGGTATTTGTTATCAGCATAATCATCAGAAGCATCAACTTCACTGTCGCACCATCCGTTGGTAGCAAATATTTTCATCCATTCATTGTCAGAAAATTCTGACATAAGGTTCACTATAACATGACTGATGGTTTTACTGTATAACTTTTCTACATTTTCTATACCAGTAAAGTGAGTTTAAACCTAATATGAAATTATTGAAATCTTAAATTACTGAATTAACAATATTAAATAAACTAGAACTGATCTAAAGTTAAATTGGTGGTTTAAAAGTTTCCGTTATAAATGGAATGGATCTAAATTTAGGTTTATGGCTTAATAGTTTAAATTCCTGGTTTAATGATTTAAATTCAATAGTATAAAATGAAAGTTAATAACATTTCACTTTGCGCTCAAAAGCATACATACAATTTCTGCCTCTTTGTTAGACGTGGAGGCATTATGGTTACTAATAACTGACAAAAACTGCCGGGTGAAAATGATACATACCCTGCCCCCAGATATAAGCGTAATTATTGCTATTATAAGTGGAAAAAAGTGTAATTTGGGTGTACAATTTCTAATCTTTATATTACATGCCAGAATTACAGGATGTATGAAAAAGACACATTTGTATGACTAACCTGGTTCTGCAGCTGGTCAAAGTTCTTGTCACAAAGGGCAAAATCCACATCGATTAGAACCAGAATAAAACAAAATATACTGAAAATGTATTTGTATTCAGCAGTCATTTCAACTAGTCTTCATGTGTAACGTTTGAAAGATTGTGAACAGGAATTCTGCAATGATCACGGTCAAGTGCTCAGTGATGTATTACTCTGATATTCTTCTTTTAAACTTTGTAAATTGGTGTTGATTTGTCACTTTTTCTGATCGGACATATTTAGAAGTTTGAATAGATCCATCTGCTCTAACATTTTTGCCATATGACATCCAAACATTCACACCATAAAGCATATCACTTATAGATTGGTTCACTAACTAAACGATGTGATCAGTAAAATGAATCTGATAGGCAGAAATGACTTTTGAAGAAACCAGTCTGTTTTCTATGATATGGGTCATATACAGTTACTATAAATAGCAAATTTGGAAATTACTGTTATGCTATTCTTATGCAGCAGTCACTTTTTTAAAGAATATTCTCAAATTTATGAGTGGAATTTAAGAGATAATAAAATGCCAAAAGTAATTTTTATTGCTTTATTTTTTTTAAATGTAGCAAACAAGTATAATCTGTATGCAGTCTTGCAAAAAACTTTATTTGGTGAAATAAAGCTGAATGGTTGGCATTTCTAAATTGATATGGTCCTGTTCTGATTTTCTGAATATCGACAATAGCCCTGATAAATTGCTAAATTGATAAATGGGCATCCATTCTTTTTGCGCACATATTTTGAGTTTCTTGTCTTTTGGGGAGAGAGACATCAATAAATCTCCACATTTTTCAAACACGCAAAACCTCGTAACAAAAAGTCAATTGCCTAAACGCTTGATGTCTTCTATGATTAACAAAGTAAGCACCCAAATGACAATTTATGGTGAGCGCCCATATGACATTGATAATTTGGATTAAATGGCATATGCAAGATCTTTATTTTTTAAAATTTCTTTTTCCTTTTGATTTTTATCATGGTTGACAATTACAATTAAAAGAAAGATTTATACAATCCTGTAACATGGGATAAATATATGTGTAATATCCACAGTTTAAAATAGCTAGCTTGAAAGACCACCCATCTTTGGGAAAGTGGTGCTCCTTCCGAAAATCTGGTGGCCTTGGGCCAGTGTACCTGCATTAGTGTCAAACCCTGCAGACCTGGGACAGGAGTGGGGGGTAACAAGGCCCCGAGTCTACACTCCGGGGCTTGGAAAAATGCTGAGGTCTTTAATTGCCTAATGCTGTTCTGAGCCTTGTATGTAAACCTGGTTATTAATATCTTGGTGATGTTTTGAAATCCATGGTGGATCAACCATTTTTTTAAACTGAAGAGCCACAATGACCCGTGACATGAGCAATGCCCAGTACACTCCGATGCAGTCACTGGCAGGTGCCCAAAGAAATTGTCGGTTGCACACATCAACATGTTTTCTGAATTTGATGTGCATTTCAGTTTATCTCTGACAGGAGACATGTAATTAGCCGTAGTTTAATAATACTAATAATGAGTGATTCTGCTCTAGCTATGGAATTTTGTACAATTGAACTAGCTCGACAATGACAGAAGTCAATTAAGAAATATCTCCCCATCCAAGAGTCTTTCAAATAGTAACTACAACATCAGGAAGCCCAAGCGGAATTTGTAGAAGACACAGAACAGATATTTAAGTATATTGTCAAACCAACTTTTGAGACATTATCTGCTGATATTGCTGGTAGCCTTCAATCCACTTACCCAGCACCCCAGTAACCCAAGGTTAAACCACCACCAATGCAGTCAACTCCACGTGGTAAAACTGACATAATGGATAAATTGACAGAGGAAGGTATTGCCACTATCAGGGATAAAAACCAAACGATAGGTTTTCCCAATGAATCTGTGAGCGTGTGCATGACTGGGATGTTTTTTTTATTGTTCTCGACAATAACTATTAAATAAATCCTTTGAGTAAAAAGAACGCATGGCAACATAACATATGCATTGATTTTTCTCCAGCGTGCATCCCTGACACACAAATGTGTGTAAAGGGAAACACTGTATTTAATATCATCTCAGCCAGGCAGGGTCATCTCCTCAGTATATAGAAAGAAACATTTCTGTCTATGGATATAATATGAACCCCGAAATAAGTTGTCTGCTGTGGCAGATTTCACTGTTTGGAGCTGTGGTCAACCGAACTGACCATTACATTACTGACATTTATTACAAGGATATATTTCTGAACTGATATATAAAGTTGCATGGGGGATAAAATGAGTGCCCCCTCCTTCTTGAAAGTCCACCCCAGGAGATGGCTAGCAAACAACATACTGAACTTGGCTTTCCTGGGATAGTAGACATTCAAACTAATTTTTGTGCCCCCCCACCCACCCCATGAGGGATCCCTGCCAGCAAAGCTTTGCTTTGCCATATTAGCTTTCCTGGGAAAACAGACACACCAGCTAATTTCTGTGTCCCTCAATGAATGATCCCTGCAAGCAAAGCTTTGCTTTGCCAAATTAGCACACACAAGCTAATTTCTGTGGGGTGGGGTGAGGGTGAGGGATTCCTGCTGGATTTGCTAGCAAACCCCAAGGAAAGATGTGCTTTGCCAAGTTAGCCTTCACACACAGGCTGATTTCTGTGTCTTGAGGTTTAAGACTCCCAGTGATTTACAGACTTATCAGCCTATCTCAATTGGTCAATAGAGAAGAGCCGCGTATACATAAACTTGTATTCAATGAAATCAGCGCTGTGCTAATTAAAACTAGAAATGTAGTTTATTAGAGTTTTGATAAATATTCGCTTATCAATAGCATCAATGAAAATAATTATTATTGCGGTGTGGTCTGTGTGCCTTAACCTAACTAAATGCATCATGATATATACTGCACTATTAAAAATGACGTTTAAGCAGTGTAGTAGGTCATTGAACTAAATATGTCACTAATAATTCCTTGTTATTTTTAGCAAGCGCCAGATAAATCAGCAGGCGAAGGTTCTGGCATTGGTTCATGGGTTGTAAAAAAATGGTACATTACTTGTATCTTGTAAATGCTCAGCGTTTTGATAAATATTCACGCGTCAGTAGTGTTATTGAAAATAATTACAATAATGGTGCTGGCGAAGTGTATCATGTCATTGAACTCAATACATCACTGGAATTTCATGTCATTTATATCAAGTCATTAGACTCAATACATCACTGGAATTTCATGTCATTTATATCAGGTCATTGAACTAAATACATCACTGGTATTTCATGTTATTTTTAGCAGTGCAGTGTAGATCAGTTCATGGGGTCCTGGTATTGGTTCATTTGTTTGAAAGAATACAGTACATTACATGCCTGTTTTATCTTGTATATACTGAAATCTTTTTTTTTTATTTACCAACAACTACACTTTACTGTATTTGGATGAAAGTTCAAATATTCTCCAGCAGCGGATATTGATGGAAATTCTCTTCTTTCGTCTCTGTAAATTTGTAGAACAAAGTTGTCACACAATCTTTTTGTATTGCCTGAACATCCCCCATTTGTTATTCTCTTGTTTAATGGCCTGAAGATTTTCTAAACGATTATCAATTTTATCACTATATTGGTTAATAACAAAACTTGTTTTACCCTTACAACACTTATAAACAAATCTGAGCGAGAGATAATTCATGCTCCTGGCACCAATCATGAGGTAACTAGCATTATTATTCAAGCCAAGATGTCTTCGCAGACAACAATGTCTAATCACATCCAGGCTATTTGTCTCATAATTATACATGGTTGGTTTCTAATAATGGGTTTTCTTTCAAGAGCAAATCTTTAGTGTCTTTTATTGTGGCACCCACAACCTCGCTTTGTTGATCATAGTATTGTACCTCTGACACCCACCCTGCCTTTCATGCATGGTTTTGGCCCTAAACTCCCCCGTCAAACACTTGCTAAATGATATCCACAATTCTCGTTACAACATGGTTTGCCACATGGGATTGTTGATCCATTCATAAGCCACTTACTACCAAATTGTTGCTCATGACATTATTATAATCAGGGATAATCTTTAAATAGAGAAAAACTTGCCTTAATTATGTAACGAGTAAGTGGAGTGTAGCAAAACTAGTGCAGTAGAAATATTTTCAGCTAACTGGAAATAAAGTTCAGTTTCTGAGACCAAAGGTTGCCAAAGAAAATTTGAGAGATCAGATTAAATCATTAGAAATTGTGTGAGCGTTTACAAGATTTTCTATCATTAACCCATTGACCACAAGGTTTGATTTTGATAGAGTAGCCAATAAGAAAAATCACCCAGCATAAGATTTACAATTACATGATTAAATCAGAGCGGTTATGGATGAGTTCAAGCGCGAATGTGCAGATCATGATTGGTCAGTGTTCCGAGATCACGGTGGTATTTTCTTTGATGCTACAATGAATGTCCACAGGGTATGAATTGATAATTTAGTTGGTGATAAAAAGTATTTATTTAGAATTAAATTTGTTGTCAAACATGATGGTGGGCATTGTGATGGCATGACATGGATTATCCAGGATAAACTCGTCCATGTTCGGAAATCACAAGCACATGGGCTGCATATCGACATTGCAGATAAAAATTCTGCACTAGGAATTCTGATGGGCATTGACAGGCTATATTCTATGGACTGCAAGTGTAACAAAATTTATGCCAAGAAAAGCTACTAGATTTTACCAGGGTAATACTTTTGAGTAAGTTTATAATATTAGTAAAAGCAATCCAGTTTATGGACCAAGCAGAACTTGGTATTATAATCACATATACAGCATCAAAAGGTTTGTTAGCTACAAGCATTGTGTCCCCTGGAGGTGAAAGTCTGAGAGTCAAAAATCCCCTTGGTGTCAGAACTGGGGGTCAGTTTGAACAAATGATAAACTTTGGTAACAAAACTGGGAGTCAGATTAAAATTTTGGGGGTCCCTGAGGCACAAATAAGGGTAAAGGGAAACGCTGTAATAGGGAAGCATGCAAACCTACCAAATGGAATCACAATCTGCACCATCATCAGTTACTGTGATGGTGATTCACCCCAGTTTACTCATTGAGATCTTCCATGCTAGAATGCACATCAATAAACCTGTTATCGATGATTAACTGATTTCCATTGATGATATTAGAGTAGCCACAGATTCATTTTCTATAAGTAAATCAAAATTAGATTTTTAAAAAAATCTTCCAGTGATGCATATTGACTGCAATTTTACTTGTGGAATCTTTGGAGAAAAATACGTAATTATTCTGAATTTGCAGATTATAAGCCTCTTGGCGTATATTACTGCAATGATACATTATCAGAACGGTCAGTGGTGCCATCAGTGAATGATCCTATAACATGACATAAAACTGAAATGTTGAATTTATTGTGACTCTAAAACATCAAACGGTTCAGTTTTCTTGCTCTTAAACAAAAATATTGTTGTTTTATTTTCCGTGGACAGAATTAATCGTAGTTTGCACCATACACATGAAAATTTCACACTGACTTGTCATGAGTGTAACCAATGTTGAGAAGCTAGTGTCCTTTGCTAGCGCATGAGGGGTGATGACTGACAATTATATATCACCATGCCCATGAGGCAGGAGGACTTCCAATATTTTAACTTGTACATGCATACAATTATTAAGGGAAACAAGCCGGATATGAAGATTTGCAATTTGATCAATACAGTACCGACAAATGGGCAGACCATGCAAAACATATTGCACTAGCTGGCCAGATTGTAAAGCATATATTGTTTTTGTTATGCTGTTTCCACTGCCGGCTAATCTGTCTCACCATACAAATGATCTGTAAGGTTACTCTGTTTGCTCCAGCTTGTGATTCATCCTTCCAAACAAACCACATAGCCAGCCAGCTGTATCAACTATAGACCATGGTTTCCATTTCTGTTAGGGGGTTGAATTGAGGAGGTGAGAAAGCAGGAGTAAAAATGTTGCCCCTGGTTTAGTTGACTATCTTGGCATGACCCTGTTAGGGAGCATACATGAGAAGGGGATTTTCGTTGCCAGATAATTTACTGTGTCAATTTTCAGCAATGACATGTCATCTGGCCCTATTTTCACACATGGGCATCGAGGAGAGAGAGGAACAGAGTTTCTCCTTCCCCATTTCTTCCATCAATTACCACAGGTATACTCTTGCCCACATACTCTGGTGAGCCACCTGAGGTACCAGACTACTCACTTTTATCAGATTGGACCAACCATTCTTGCAAAACAATAGGTAATCCGAACCATGTCATGGGGTCTCCAAGTTTTGTTTATTCTAGCTTCTGTGCTTGTGAAGGGTGGTGTAGATGATAGAAACACTGCACAAGCAGGGCGTCTACACCAGAACATTTTTGGTTTCAAAGTCCGTTGGTAGTTGAGACCAGTGATAGTGATAGTAATTAATTTTAACAGATTGAAGTAACTAGATTCCAGTATTGTGATTGCAATTTATTAAAAACGATTAATATATATATATATATATATATATATATATATATATATATATATATATATATATATATATATATATATATATATATATCAGTAGAAAGATTTATAACCTGCTTTTAAACAACCCCTGTAAAACATTATCTGAGAGCAAAAGATTAATGCAGAAGTGACTTAAGTTAGACCATATTATTGGTCTCAGTTTCATTTGCACCGAATAAATATTACCATGAATATTCATAGATAATACACTGAAGTATCAAGTCGACATATCAATGAACTAAACCCTTTTTCCAATCAAATCGACACATCCAAGAACAAATATGGCACCAAGATTGACATGTGAGTGTCAAATTTTTAGACAGAGGGATATTCTCTATATAACCACATCACTAACTTCGTTACAACAATATATTTAGGGGCCCCGAGTGGTTTAAAGTGCTCTCCATTACGGATATTAATGTGATAGCTAATTTCAGGTTTCATTTTATATGAACTTGTAGTTCACGTTATTCAGTCATGAATAAGTACCACTATTTGCTTAACTGCTTCTTTTGTATTTCCACAGTAATGACTGGTGTCAGATACAAGTTTGACCATACATAGCTTTTCCTGAGCATACCAGTAGACAAGTGATATCAACAATAAACCACATTCTAATGTTGTAGAGCACATGTGTTTGTGTTAAATATTACTTTGACACAACCTTGACAAGCTCACTGCTGGATGAATCTGGCTTTGTCCAGGTTGTAACATCGACAGGTATCTGGTCATTGCTTTCAGAATAAATATGTCGAGAATTGTGTGTCCTTTTGTAATTTGTCAAACAGTATGTGATGTCTATTTAATATTTTCAAAGTTTTCTACAAAAAACGTTGGAAAGGGGTTTATTGATGATATCACATGACTATTGGACCTGATGTCATGGTTATGTGACCAGTGATGACAGTGGCAAGAACCAGGTCACATTTCATCAAAACTATCATTTCATCTTATCTGTCAGTGGAATAAACACGCCTCGATTAAGTGAGCTTTAAGCCAGAACTGTTTGTTAACTGAATCATTCAGGCTGTGGGATGGAGATCAGAGTGCCCATTCTCTCTCTGGCTCTTATCGTCAAGATTTGACATCCCAGAGGGCACAGTTCTAAATGGTAAGACCTATATTTGCAGCTCAACAGTTCACCCTTTTAGATCGATTGACAACTTCTTAAGATGCTGCTTCACTACTTCCACTGGATTTTGCTGGGGTGGGTGGGTGTTTCCCTTTTGAAACCGTGCCTCTTCAGATGGTGTCCCTTCCAGCCGGTTTATCTAGAAGCTGTCTCAACCTTGGGGGACTGGGGATAATATCACATGGGTAAGGGGATATACCTACTTCCACCTCTTACATATTCTCCTAATGCATTATGACTGGATAACTTGTCTGGAGAAAAAACCAGTTTTTCCCATTAACCCTTTAGCTACGACTACTGCATCTTAGCGTCATCTGTAAATAGCTCCTGAACCCCACTGACGCATATATGCAGCATCGATAAGGTTAGTTTACTATCCCAGTGTTGCTTATGTGCATATAGTTAAGCAGTATTCTAAATCCGAGTGTCGCATCTATGCGGATGGACTGCTATGTTAACGAAGAGTTGATTTGTTGAAAATACAGGAGTTAACAGATTTTTGATTATCATAACCAAT
This sequence comes from Sinohyriopsis cumingii, assembly GCA_028554795.2. Classification (NCBI taxonomy): domain Eukaryota; kingdom Metazoa; phylum Mollusca; class Bivalvia; order Unionida; family Unionidae; genus Sinohyriopsis; species Sinohyriopsis cumingii. The sequence goes on from JAPYKE020000084.1 coordinate 391,967, forward strand.
GAGAGAACTGTTTACTCAGCATTTTGATAGAAATGTGAAACCTGATTGGTTAAATTTAGACACACTGTTGGGGATTTTCTGCACTTTATGAAACTAGTGTAGTTGAGATAAACAAAGATGGATTCCGATTCAGATATGAACAACTTTAAAGGGTTCAGTGCACGTGATATCTAAGAGTTTAATGGATCATTCTTTGAAAATGGATCGGATATTGATATTAGTCTTGTTTCAATACCAGATGCAAGTAATGTTTAATTGGATGACGAGGCGGACATAGTCCCACTTGCACAATGGAGTTATGACATTGCCGTCTTCGAGATCAGTGATTTTGATTCTCATGTTGGTTCAACAATCAAGCTTGGACTAAGCATTGAGAACCATTTTTGTCTCAAGTTTTTTCCTGAATGTCTGGTGGAAAAGATTGGGAAAGAAACAATTATGTCAAGAAAAATGGGGGACCAAAGGAAAGACCAGAGGCTGAAATGGTATGAAATCAGCATCACGGAGATGTGGGCATAGTTTGGAATATACATCGTCATTTATGTGTGGATAATGACTGTTTTGAGAGGTACCACTCTCAACTCTGTAATATAATGTGGAAATATATGAATAATAAACACTATACAAGGTAAGGTGTTTTTTATTTCAGTGAAATCGAGTAAAAACTAATGAAATAATGAATATAAATGTGAGCATGTTTTCATTGTCAGTTTCTGTCGTCAGCCTAGACCAGCAAGTTGTTCTCCACCTTTTTTTCTTCTTTGACTGGCAGCGGAGATGCCAGTCAAAGAAAAAAAAGGGTGGAGAACAACTTGCTGGTCTATAGTCAGCCTTGATGATGCTCTAGTATTCAGCCATGGAACCAGCCTCAGTAGTCTCAGTAACTGATATGATAGCACACAGCAGTAGTGAAACTGCACAACAGCTCTAGTAGCTAAAGGGTTAAAATATGTTTCTTCATGAATACATACCCAATGATAATACACATACACCCTCCCACCTTCCCCATAGTTACAGCCATAGACTGTGCCTTGTGCTTCAGTAGTAACAGATAAGTTTGCAGTCTTTGCCGCCAGGTCATATACCTAAGTGGAGATCACTCTCTCTGACTGTCACATAGGCCAGCAGACAATTTTTAGTTCCCTTTAGCTAAACATAGTCTCTGGGAGGGCTTGATCTGAGCGGTAGTAGTAGTTCTCTGAAAGTATTATGATTGGGTTAGTATTCCCAAAGAAACATATTTTCTAGGAAATAATGGTTTCCTAACAGAAGAAATTGAAGTAACATTTTTAAGGCATGACCACAGATGTAGGGAAATTAAAGTCACAATCTCCAATGTGTACGTTGCCAATACAAACAACTTATACCAGGCCTTCTCTCAGAAGTATGTACTGAATGTAGAGTGCTGCCGTAAAGACAAAATAGTTATTATTGCTGAATGATTAAACGTTGGCTGTTTGGATGAAACATTTAAGTTGCAAGCGTCTAAACATCCTTTTGAATACTTCCCATGTTTTTCGTTCATGGAACATTATTTATTAATGGCAAAGTCTCAAATTAGCCTAGCATCCCCCTTCCCCACTACCCCAAAATAATACAATGCATATTCTCAATATAGAAACAAATAGTGTGCTATAAGACAGCAAAATGAAACTTTATTCCTGCAATGTTGCTAAAATGTTTCACAGTTGTATATGGATATACAAGAAAAGGTACAAAGAGGTAAAATGCTAATTCTTCTAACACTACTGGTAGTGCATGTACCTAGAAGAAAGTGAATATTGTTTGTCATTTTTTCCCCCTTAATTTGATTACAACTTTATGAAAATAAAAATTGTTTTCCATTTTTCTTTCACTTAATCCATATGTTGTTGAAAATGTCTGTTTTCAGGCCCTATTATTCCTGTGGAGATCCTTCACATGGATAATAAATCCCTTATGTTGTACAAAAAGGCTCTGCAAGATGGAAAGGAGAAAGTTTATAACTGCAGAGTCATGGTGGTTGGTCAGTTTGGGGTTGGAAAGACGACATTAACAAAGCGCCTCCTTGGACATCAAGTTGATATTTCCAAGAGGACGAGCACAGAGGGAATCGATGTATATAAACATTGTTGCAAAATCTCTCTGGACACTGGTGAATGGATAGCACAGCACGGAGGTAGGCCGTCTTTATCCATAAATCTTACGTGTAGGTACTATGAACAAAAGTACAACTTGAAGGTAGGCCATTATTAACTGATAACCTTACGTGTAATCACTAAAAACAGATTTACGCCTTGATGGTAGACCATCCCTATTTGTGGACTTTTTGTGTAATCACATGAACAAATATACAACAGCCTATGTTCTTCATCTTATTCATATGACATATATTGGTGTTGGGATGTTACACCAAAGTCAGATCTTGACATTTCTTGAGATTCATATGATATAGTTTTTGTTGGGATGTTGTGTCAGGGTCAAACTTTAAAAATAGTTGAGACTCAAATGAAATCTATTGGTGTTGGGATGTTACACAAGGGACACATTGAAAATGATTGAGTGTTGGTGTTGGGGTGTTAATGCCAGGATACAATTTGCTGGGAATGGTTGAGATGCATATGACATATATTGGTGTTGGGATGTTACACCTAGTCAGATCCTGAAAATGCTTGAAATTCTAGTTAATCATTTCAGTGTACCAATTTTATGAATGTCAGTTTTACAGTTACTAAATGACCTTGGATGTGTGTAAGACTGAATGGAGAGATTTCAATGATATCTTGAAGACTATTGTTTTGATTATCAGGGGGAAAACTTGTATGAGAGATGACTTTCAGTATATTTTAATGATACCTTGAGGTATGTTCCTTTGATTGTCAGAAGGAAGACTTTATATGGCATGGCTCATCTCAGTGGTTTAGATATTATTTGCTGTCCTTATTTTATTAAAAAACAGGACATATTCCAAATCTGATTCAAAGAGCTATCGTGTCATATGGACAATGCATATTACAAAAGTAAGTTGATCATAGAATAGGCATATTTGCAGCCATGTATGGCTAAAGGCCAGCAAATTATAGCACAGTCCTGTGTACATTTTTTGTGTGTCTGGGGTAATGCATTTATGCAAAATTACTCGTGTATCTACCAAAGGCATTACTGACATAAATTTAAACATTTTGACAGAACTTGAAATGCAACTTTTTCATCCCCTCCCATTATAGCAAGGGGATGTATAAATATTTTCTGCTATCTGTACATAAGCTTATCACCGCCATCTGTCCATCAACCGATATCTGTACATAAGCTTATCACCGCCATCTGTCCATCCACCAACATCTGTACATAAGCTTATCACCTCCATTTGTCCATCCACCAATATCTGTACATAAGATTATCACCGCCATCTGTCCATCCACCAGTGTGCTATAAACAGAAAACCTGTTACTGATTCGACTCCATACATATAGGCCTGTCTCTGAACTGTTAAGCAGTGCAGTGTATTTTACTTTTAACGGCAATTTTAACCATTTTACATTTTTATTTCACATCTATTATGTATTGAAAAATTGAAGAGTAAAGTCCAATCGTTATAGCTGTGTAATTGATTTTCATGGAAGAATTTTTTATGTGCTTTAAAATCTTGACAGAATTCATTCAACGTCAAGTCAGTGAAGCCGCGTGACCAACTGTAGCTGCCATTTTTCATACTCAAAATTTACAAGTTCTTTGTGCCTACATCACTAAGTCATCTGAATTTGATAATTTATAAAAACTAAGTGCTGCCTACATCAATATCAGAGCCTATACCTAAGTTATTGAAGCTTTCATAGTTGTGATTCTAATCGTGAAAACTCAAGTAAGTACTGAATGAAATCCACGACCTCCATTTTAGGAAGTGGAGAATCATCATCATCATTTAAATTATAGACGTTTTTGCCCAAACGGGCATGTACGTCTGGTTAATGTCCATAAGCAGACTAGATCCACATCCCCCAATCATTACAGTGCATAAAAGACACTATTTTAATTGAGCCATCAGGTCTTGGGTCAATATGACTGGCTTCATAGACCCTACTAGCGACCTGAATGTAAGGCTATACTCGAGCGGGGATAGACCCAGCACACACTTGAGTTAAAGGTAGCAATTCAGTCTGCATTAGCTGCACTAGGTGACAGCCAAGCAGTATGTGATGTCAGTAGCAATTGGTCGCCACTATGAGGTCACGTTGGGACACCTAGGCTTTTATTTCCATGCAGACGGTTAATTAATTGTTCATGAAGAAGGAAAAACTGCCTCTCCCTTCATGTATTTAATATGTGCTATGCACGTTTCTTAATTTAATGTCCGGCGGTGGTGAGGAGGAAGGTTTGGTCAGGGAGGAGCCTGCTCACTAGGATGGCACCTTGGTTTATCCAGGGTAAAAACTTTTGACTCCTTTGCCAAAAGGTTAATGAATTGCCATCATGACGGAGTTTTGGAGATGTATTCTGTGCTGTTTTTTTTTTTTTAATGATAGTACAGCACTAGTGATTGCTTAGTAATAGTCTGTAGGGTTATTTAAACTTTATCGATTGAATCTGATTTGGGTGGAGTGGTTCGGTTCTTGGTTTGGGTTCACCCATTTGTGTATGGTTATTTAAACTTTCCTAGGCTTGATGGTGTGCTGCTTTGTGCAAGCTGGGCCGATGGTCCTTGGGGTTTGGACCACCTTATAGGTATTAATTTTGGGGTTATAGTAAGTTTTCCTGTCTTGATAGGCTTTGCCGCCTTGTGCAGCTGGACCTGATGGTCTTGGGCTTTGTAGACCACCTTATATATTCTAGTATTTTAAGGTCTTATCTAGGTGTTGTAATTGTTTTTAGTGCCTCGAGGAGAGGTTGTGCCTTAGTGCAGTTGCATTTATTATACTACAGATAATCTGTGGTCACCTTGCGGTAGGAAAAGATGTTAGTGTACTGAATTTCATGTTGTATGATTGTGGTGCCCTAGAAAAATAAATCATTAATTATGTTTTTTTAAAGGTTTATGGTTGGGCTAAGTACTTGCGAATCTATCTTTATGTTCGATTTATTTTCTTAGGTTTTTGGATGAAGCTATTAGAATGTTGTTATTGTATTTTCAGGCAAAGTCTATTTGATTAAGACTGATATCTTTGCTGAATACTCGGATTGCTAAGACATGTCAAGAAGCTCTGATCTTACTTATTCCCTAAATTTAAGTTTATTAGCCTGTCTACTAGTTATGATAATTGCTTCTATTTTGTTTTATTTGTGTGATGTTATTTTATTTTCAGGCTAAATCTATTTTGATAAGTCAGATATCTTTGCCGAATAATCGGGTCGCTAAGACTTTTCAAAGACATTTGTTCTTATTTATTCCCTAATTTTAAGTTTGTTAGCCTGTCTACTAGTTTTGGTAGGCTGGGACTCGTTTTGTTTTGATTATTATCCTGGCTTGTGGATAGTTATTTATGTGATGTTATTTTCAGGATAAATCTATTTTGATAAGACATATCTTTGCCGAATATTCGGGTCGCTAAGACATGTCAGCAACATCTGGTCTTGTTGTTCCTTACATTTAGTTTGTTAGCCTGTCCCCTAGTTGTAATTAATTGAATGGTATTTATTTATTGTTTAGCGGGTCATATAGTTTTGTTTAAATCCCCACCTTTTTTCCCAATATCGGTGAGGAAGTTTATAATAATTTTGTAAGTAATGTCCTTATTTAAGTTTTGTTCTTCAAGGAAATCTGGATAGGTCAGTGGGGACCCTATTTTATGTTGTTTAGTCCTCAACCTAATTCTTTCAGTTCCATTCTTATGGCAGGTGTTAAAAACATGTTCTAAATCTTCTTGGAGTGGACAGTGTGTGCATTTGCCATTTGAGTTTATGTTGATGGTCAAATATGTCCCAAAGCTGCAGGCTAATTTAGTTTTGCCTATTAGTATGTTATTGATCAGTTTTTGATCCTGACTTATAACAAGTTCTTTTGGGTTGGTATGTCTTGCGACCTTATTTAGTATGGAGTATAGCTTGCGTCCCTTTTTGCTGCTATCCGATTGTTGTTGCCACTTATTGTCAATTTTAATTCTGATGATGCTATACAATTCTTGGATGCTGTAGTATAATGTTATGGAGTTGGGTTCATGGAGATATTGTTTAGCTACTTGGTCTGCTTTTTCGTTACCTGCTAGTCCGATATGGGAGGGCACCCACATGAACTCTATTATATGTTTGTTATTTAGCATTTGTTTAATTAAGTGGTTGGTTTCCTTCAGGAAGCGGCTTCTTGTGATAGAGTGGTTTGATTTAATCAAGTTGATGATGCTAAGGGAGTCGTTAATGATAACTGCTTGTCTAGTGTTTGTTAGTTGAATCCATTTTAAAGTTCAGTAATGGCCCAGAATTTGGCTGTGTAAATGGAGCAGGTGTCGGGTAATCTAGCTCTGAATTCTGTGTTCGTTTCAGGGTTTACTATTGCCGCAGCAGTTTTGTGCAGTTTTGTCATTTTTTGAGCCATCAGTGTATATCTTGGTGTACCCTGTGTATTTTTATTCTGTCTCGGCTGATATATTTGAGCTTATATCATGTACCTGGTCTTTTTTGTTGCCATAAGTAAGGGCTATTTTGTTACAGTTAGGGCTACCTCCCGTCCATGGTGTTGGGTCAGGGTAACTGCATTGTTCAGCTTGTAGAGTGGGTAGGATAAGATCTTTAGTTAGTTCATAAATTTCTTTTGCACCAGGCGGTTGTAGTTTCAGTTTTTTTAATGAAAGGGATATTACTTTCTTTAATAATTTTCCTGGTGGGGTGGCTTGTTTTGTGGATCGAAACTTGCGCGGCATATCTTAATATGCTTTCGTTTCTTCTTAGTTGCAGTGGTAGTTCTCTTGTCAGTATTTGGAGCTCTTCTAGGGAGGTTGAGTTTAGTGCTCCGGTACAAATGATTAGTGCCTTATATTGTATGGAATCTAGTTTACTAAGTAATGTTTGGTTAGCTGATGCATAGACTTGGCATCCATAATCTATTTTTGTTCTTTTAAGTGCCTTATATATCGTTAAAAGCGTTTCTTGGTGGACCCACCATGTAGTTCCCTTGAGGTTTCTTAATAGACTTAGATCAGTTTTACATTTTTGGGTGAGCTCTTTAATGTGGTGTTTCCATGTTAGGTTTTCGTCAAGGAACATTCCTAGGAATTTGGCTATTTTGACAAGTTTGATTATTTTCCCTTGTATGTGTAGTTTAGGGTATTCTATGGTATTTCTGTTGTGTGGTGAGAACATAATGGCTTCTGTTTTAGTGTTGGATATTATAAAACCCCATTTATCTGCCCACTGACCTATTTGGTTAAGACTATCTTGTATTTGAGCGTCTGCCTCAGATGTATGAGGTCGTGGGTTCACTCCTCGGCCGAGTCATATCAGAGACTTACAGAAATGGTACTAACAGCTGCCTTGCTTGGCGTTCAGCATTAAGAGGTTAGTGTTAGGACTGGTCGGCCTGGTGTCAGGATAATGTGACTGGGTGGGACATCATGCTATATGTCTGTGGCATGATGTCCCAGTGCTAGACATCACAATGAACTGCCACATTGAAGACATCGTAGTGATATGACTGAAAAATTGTTAAAGCTACGTTAAAAATCAAAATCACATCACGCACACATCTTGTATTTTCCCTGTGACTGTTTTGCTGTTTGGATTGGCTGCTTTCCAGATCCCACTATCGTCAGCAAATTGGGATAGATCTACCTTATATTTGTTAATTATAGTGTCAAGGTCATTTACCATGATGTTGAATAAAGTGGGGCTAACCATGCTACATTGTGGCATACCGTTTTCTAGGTTATATATATCTGAATATTGATCCCCTACTTTTGTCAGTATCTTCTGATCTGTTAGGAAGTCTGCTATCCATTTATGCATGCAGCCAGTTATTTTGTATAGATTAAGTTTTGCAATAACACCTTTTGTCCAGACCAAATTGAATGGTTTTCTAGATCGAGAAATACTGCGATTAGATGTCTATTGCATTTGCGTTTTGCATTAAATGCTAGCTTGATGCTTGCTTTGAGTCTGAACAATTGGTCCTGGGTGGATGTTTTGTTGCAAAAGCTGCTTTGTGTTTCTGCAATGTAGTTGTTGTTTTCTAGATGGTATTTTAGGCTGCCATTAATCACTGTTTCCATTATTTTGCATATGTTGTCAGTTAGAGATATGAATCTATATGCATTGATGTCATTTGGGTTTTTGTCAGGTTTGGGTATTGGAATGAGAATAGCTTTTTCACAACTTTTGGGTAGTTGGCCCTTCTGACAGCTATTATTAAGTAGATCTAATATGATTTCAGTTATGTTTTCTGGGATGTGTTTGTATATTTCATAGCCAAGTTGGTCTTCTCCGGGTGAGGTTGCCTTTTTCTTAGCAAGTGCAGCTGTCCATTCTGCTATTGTGAAGTCCTCGTTTAATATAGATTGCTTGGATCCTAGGTCGGAGAATAGGTTTGGATACTTTTGTTCTACATTTTGGTGGTGCTCTTGGAATTTTCGGGTATGGTTGGAGTTGCTGCTCATGCTTGCAAAGTGTGATGCTGAGCAGTGTGCCTTTTCTTTGTTGGTTAGATTTCCAGTCAAATGGGTAGTTGGTTGCTTGCTTTTCCCCTTTATTGCTTTTATCTTGTCCCATACCTGTTTTGCATTGGTTTTGAAGTTTATGTTAGAGCAGAAGGCTTGCAAGGATTTTTTTTTTTGCATTTTGGATTATTTTCATTTCTTTTTCCCTATTTTTGTAAATCTTAAAGTCATTGGAGTTCCCTATGTGTTTAAATTGATTAAGGGCCTTTTTTCAGTGTTTTGAGCTACTTTACTTTTTTCGTTCCAACATGGGACAGTGGGTTTAAGTTGTTGTCCTCCTGTTCTGGGTATACTTATTTTAGGAGTGACTATGGTGAGGTCGATTGCTGATAGTGCACCTTTGATGGGGTTTAATTTTGTTCCTGCTCCATTGATAACCCTTTACCTCATAGAGCATAGTTACAAAGTGCAGCGTGCTATAAATAGAACACCTGTTACCTATTCGACCCCATATGCATAGGCCTGCCTGTGAACTGTTAAGCAATGTAGTGTATGTTACATTTAACAGCAATTTTAACCATTTTACATTTTTGGTACACATCTATTATATGTGGAAAAATTTAAGAGTAAAGTCCGATTGTTATAGCTGTGTAATTATTTTTCACGGAAGAATTTTTTTATGCTTTAAAATCTTGAGAGAACTCATTCACCGTCATGTCATTGAGTCCACATGACCAACTGTAGCTGCCATTTCTCATAATTGAAATTTACAAGTTTTTCGTCTGCGTCTACATTACTAAGTCATCTGAATTTGATAACTTATAAAAACTAATTGCTGCCTACATCAATATCAGAGCCTTTACCTAAGTTATTGAATCTTTCATTGTTGTGATTCAAATCGTGCAAACTTCGTAAGTACTGAATGAAATCTGCAACCGCCATTTTGGAGAGTGGAGATTACGACCCAGTCACTTTAGGTAGCAGATATTGATTAGTGCATAAACAGTGACCATGTGATCTGACTTGAATGTGATCACTGTGTCTTTGTGTCTAAGTTCAGTGGGCAATTCATTTCACGTTGCTGGGACCTGGTATGCAAAAGAATGCTGTCCATATGACTTTGTTTTCATAGTGGGAATAATGAGTATACGATTGGCAGAAGAGGAGTGTAAGTATCTTGCGGGTGTGTACACATGGTTGAGGTCGGATAGGTATGTTGGACTAGAGTTCGACAGTGAAACGTAGCACAGAGAACAAATTTTGTGTTTGATTCTGGATCAAATGGATAGCCAGTGTAGGTACAGAGCAGTGGGGAGGTGTGCTCTGATCGTGGTACTCTAAGTATGATCCAAACAGCTGTGTTTTGAACTTTTTGAAGTTTCTGGAGCAGATATTGAGATGAACCATACAGAATTCAGTTACAATAGTCCAGTCCAGAGGCTTTACAATGGCAGTTTTGAAAAATGAATTCCCCGGATGAGAGAGCAGTATTAATAATAACATCAGTTAGTGAAGGCAGTACTGGATTTGTTTCTTGTAAGCAGATAATGTCAGGTTTACATTTGTCAGAGTTTATTTTTGGGATTAGCTCGGGGATATTCTTAATGATCACGCAGCAGTTCCACTGCCACAGTATCAAGCATTTATGTTGAGTGGGATACATATTGATTATTGATATTTACTATTGTTATGATGTTGGTATGGTTTATTATGATCTCTGGTTTTGATTGGGAAATAATCTGTTATTAATTTGGTTAGCACTTGATGAGTCATGTCGATTGGGACATGATCATTCGTTGTATTTTGTACAATGCTATTATTTCACTAATGAACTGAAGGACAACATTTGTAGAGTACCTATTTGATTTGGTGGCTTGATTTTGAATGATATTTAGTTTTGCTTCTTTTTATGATGTGTGGTTCAAATTCATATGTTGTACTATAGCAAATTCACACGAACTTAGGGGGCATTCATATGATTTAGGGTGGTGAGGTCCTGTATAGTTAGCACATTTAATTTCTTTCCTTCTACACTGCTTCTTATGTGTGCCCCCACAGTGGTCGCATTTTGAATTGTTTTTGCAAGAGCTAGTGAAGTGGCCCCACACTTTGCAGTTTCCACAAAAGCATGGTTTGTTTTTGTAGTTTTCCAGTTTGTATAGCTTTCCATAGGGACCTAATCTTACCATTGGTTTTGGGTGGGTATTTGGTTATAGCAATTGGTGTTTCCTGTTTTCGGGAATTCTTGAGTTTGAGTTTGTATGTCCTGTTTGTATTAAACCCGTAATATTCAAAGTCTTCTTCGAGGTGTTTGATTGTTTTAAGTTGTTGTTCTCTGGGCAGCCTAAGGACTTTTTTTGTATATTGTTGCTGTACTGTTTTTGGTTGTGTTTTGATTGATCTCAGTACTAGTGTTTGCAGTTAGTGTAGGTTTCCTGCTTCCAATGTTTCCTTTTAGTGCCGCATGTCTAGTTATAGCAACTCTAATTTTTGCAGTTTGTTCAATTTCCATTTACTTATTTACTTGTTGGATTGCGCTGCATCAGATTATTATATAGTTTGTGTTGGGTCTGATGAACGAGAACTCCCATCCGTGGGCCTCTGTGATTGAGAACTCCTGTCTGTGGGCCTTTGTAAGTGCGCTTGCTATCTTATTTTGGTTTAAGTTGTTGAATTTTGAGTTTTTGCTAGAGATAAAGATTGTGAGATTGATGGAGTGAAATTTTTGCCTATGTCTTGGGTTTTTCTTTGTTTTGGGGGTAGGTTTTGGGTCTGGTTTGGTGTCTGATTTTGTCCCCTGTTTATCTGTTTGGTGTTTTGGTAATTGGTTTGGTTTTTGTGGTTTCTGATTTTGGGTTTTCCTGTTTAATTCCTTTTCGTTAGTGTTGTTTATGGTTATTTTGGTTTGATTTCGCTCATGGTTAGTCAGTGTTAGTGGGTTTGTTATGGGTTGCATTTCTTTCTTTAGTTCTTTCATGGGTAGCTTACTTCTACTTAAGTATGTTTGTTTAGTCACTTGTTTCTTCACTTTTTTGTTCCCGAATTGACTTTCTAAACTATCTAAGAATTCTGCCATTTCCCTTTGTTCTTCTTGTTCTGTGGTTTTGGTGTCTGTTGATGGCCCTGGGGTTTGGCTGCAATGAATGGTTTCCTTACTTTGTTGTGTTTTAAAGTTGTGTCAGATTGTGAGGTTGCTGATTGAGAGATTGATTATATTGCTGTATGATTTTCCTGGGTTTTGGATTTTGTAGGTTGGGGTGGGGGTTATCAGTTTCCTTATCCATGTTTGTTTTGGTAATTTTGATTGTGATTCATGGTTTTCCAGTGGGTGTTAATGAAAGATTTTGGTTGATTTCGTCTATCGAGGGTTTGACTTGTGTTATTTCTGTCCTTGCTGAGTCATTAATTAAAATCGGGAGTGTGTCGTCTAAGTCAGTATATTCTGGTCCTGTACTCGGGTGTAATTTGGGAAAAGTGACATGTGAGATAAAGGGAGGAATTGAGTTTGGACTACTACTTGTGGTTTGAAATGCAGCTAGCCTGTGTGAGTTTGTCTGTGGGGGGTGGTAGCCTTGTGACTGCAAAATTTAATGTTCTGACCAGGGTGTCAGTGGTGGTGGTTGGGTTGGTGTCTGCTCCCACTATATGTTATGGGTTGATTGTTTGGCGTAGTTTTTTGGTGGCTTCGACAGGGGTCATTAGGGGTCCTGTTTGGTGTTGGGGTTTTGGCCATTTTGTTTGAGTAGTTGTTTTTTCTCCTATCCAACTTAAAGTTCCTGAATGAGGTTTTATATGTTGGTTCTGGTTTAGACATGTTTGAGTGTTTAGTTTTTTACTTTTAGTTTTGTTATTTATTTGTTAGTTTGTCATTAAAGTATTTATATGTTATTTGTTTATTGTTTTTACTTGGGTTTAGTTAATATAATATAGGGTACGGTAATATTTGGATTATTTGAATATATTGCAGTTAGTTATATGTTTCAATGGCCCGTTGCAGATATACTCACTTTGTTTACAATAGTTTTATTGTCGTGAGGTAATGCTGCTATGGCGGATGTTAGTATGGTACCTAGTGTTTATGATCTCGATATCAGTTGATTCAACTGTTTGAGCCAATAATCCCTTCCTACGTCTTTGTCTAATCTGATAGCCTGGGGAGGTTTTGGAAAAAGATACCAAATCTGTAATCTTGAGAACCTAGTGCGTGCATCTAGTTTATTCAGGATTAGTAAAATTTATGTTCTTTGTTCAGTGAACTTACTTTGTATGTTAGTTTTAAGTTTGATAATTATGCTTTTATTAGTGTTTTATTTAAATAGTTATTCAATTTTGATTAATATTGATTTAAGAGATTTTATGATCGATTGAAATTGATTATATTGATGTTGAATTGTTGTTTTTATTTCACATGACGGTAAATCTCCGTGGTTAACAATAATTGTTAGCATGTAAGAATACCATCCAGGTGGGTGCTAACATGGTTCCTAGCGCCTGTTGCATTTTTAACTGAACATTATTTCAACTTATCAGATCAATTTTCTTAACTGGTAGGAATGATTGAATATTTGGTAAATAGCGTTATATTAATGTAAGTTACAAGTTTAAAGGTTAAATAGGTGATGTTTTAAAATAGTTATGGGTTAATTAAGTAGATTTGATGTAGAGTTAATAGAAATTTGAAACATGGCACAGAATAATGGTACCTGAAGGTTCAAAAAACTTACTATTCCTCTTTTGATTAATCTATGATTACCTTTGTTAGGTGGTATTAAATGGTGGCGAGGCTGGCTGGTAGGTTATGGGGCTGGTTGTGTACACTGCTGGGCCGACTGGTAGTGGTGGCTTTCTTTGAATTTTGCATTCAGAAAAAAAAAAATTCCCTGTGGCCAACTTTCCCCGTCTCCATCAAGAGGACATTGTCTGAACAAAGCTAGAAAAGTGTTTCTATCACCCAGTCCTTAACTACCAACATACAGCCAAATCCATTAGATGACAGAATTTGTTTTAACTTTACTGTTCCATTTGTTTTGCCTGTATAATCCAATTTCCGTAAACTGACACAATGTTGGAAAGGCTATCTAAATGTCTGTACATGTATAATTTTTAGTCCATTGCTTTATACATATGAGCATTTAAGTTGTACTCAAAGGTTATTCTCTGCATTCACGGGGACCGACATAACTATTTTTAGTGAGTGAGAGTGGAGAATATGACCCAGTTACTTTAAATAGAAGATTTCGACCAGAGCATAACAGCGACCACGTGATCTGATGTAATGGTCATTCACAGCACTGAATGTAATATCTAATAGGTGTTTTCCCTGAGGTGGCGCTACGAAAACCTGCTCAAAATGGTTGATGCTTATAGAAGGCATCGAAAGGTGCTTCCATGAGAATGGTGTAGAGGCATCAAAAAGCGCTTGTATGCGAATGGAGTAGAGGCGTCCAAAGGCGTTTGCATGAGAAAACAGATTATTAATTTATTTGGGAGGGGGATATTCCGAAAACGCATAATCCGAGCACAGATACGCATAAGGCATAATGTAGTGTAAAAAAGCGTAATAGTTGGCATGTATGCACTAATGTGTGAGCTTCTTGTGATTGTTGAAATTGTTCAGATTTTTGTTGCTGGCAGTCTACAAACAATTTCTTGTCAGTCAGGATTGTTTACCAAGGTCAACAGTTTGAGTACCATTGAGTAACAAGTCGACAAAAGTTGCACAATAATACCAGTACTGGTCATTGGAAACGACAAACCTAATTAAGCAACACCTTTTTATCTGATTTCAGCCCATTATTAAAAGATCATCAAATTTGTAGTTGCCTTTGGTGGCTAAACATTTGTAATTGTTTAAGTCATGATAGTCATTACTGAATAAAACCAAAAAAATGGCAAAGTTTGTTGATTTGAATTACTACAAAGGAAAGGACTTATTCAATTATTTAAACCAGGTCAGCTTTGTCCTTTTTTGCAATGTGAATATAGATGGATAGATAGATGGATAGATGCTACTATTCAATGAAAAGAATACAACTGTTTATCAGTGCTAGGGCAATTTTTTTTCGGTTTTGCTTTACTCGTGCAATTAATATGGCAGGAACAGTTTATTTGACAAAATATAGATTTGTAATTAGAGAGGGAGTGGTAAATATGACATTATAGTATATTTGACCGTGTGCAATAATGGGTACGAATTGTCCATCACTTTGGATATGAAATGACCATCACCTTGGGTACGAAACGACTAATTTCTACTGGGTATGAAACAGCTTGAGTACAGATTGACCATAAGTCTATTGGATATCATGTGTTTATTTGTTCACCTCACATGGTGGGAAATATGATCACTGCCAGCACCACAGAGATTAATATCATTGCTTACAAGTTAAATATCGGTCATCCATGTACTGTATTATGTTACACAGTACACATGATTCGCAAATTATAAGCAGTGATATGAGCCCTATGGTTGTAGCAGCCGACATGAATTTATTTTTGTTTTAAAGATTAAATCAGGTTGAGAGGTAGCAATAATCCATTGGAACTGTAGTTTCTGAAATTACTGAAAGTGATTAAGGTTCACTCAAACTTTATAAACTTTTTAGTTGAACAAAATGTTTACAGTTGCTGCCTCAGGATTGAATCTCATTTTTGGACTTGTTTTCCAGCATGACAAGATCAAGACATGGTATATATATATATATATATATATATATATATATATATATATATATATATATATATATATATACAGTGGAACCCCGCTATAACGCGCCCCGCCATAACGCGAATTCGGATATAACGCGGTCGTAGCATGGCTCCCGAAATTTCGTATATTCATTCACACATGGAGAAAAAAAATTGGGAGAAAAGTAAAAAAAAACAAAACAAGAAATTAACTTCATTTTGGGCATGAGATTAGTTGTGACTTTTAAAATAATGTGATCGTGGCATGGTTCCTGAAATTTGAAATTCATTTACGTGTATTTTTATCGGACCGTGAAAATATTTGTTTAACGTACGAGAAATAGTGTGTAAAACGTTTATTATAATTTGGTGGAAAAATTCGCGTATGACTTTTAATAATAAACGATCGGAACTTAACAATTTATCCTGGTTCTTTAAGTGATTTTGGAGAAGTGATCGTGTATGAATTCTAAAATAATACGATATATATAACGTACGAGAAATAGTGTGTACAACGCTTGGCTTCTGAAATTTATCAATTTGAACAGGTTGTGGTGAAGCTCCGTATTCTACTCTAGAAGAGAAAACTGGTTTCATTAGGTTTTTGAATTGTTAAGCCGAAGTAAACATTATCGGAAGTGTTACTTATTACGGATCCATGAGTAAAGCCAGTAAATCGTCTTTGTGATTGTCTTCCATGAATTCTGTATACAGTCGTTGCTCAAACAATAGCCGACATGGGCTTCTTATTTAACTGCAATCACAGCCAAGCAGCAGACAAAGTTGTGGTTGATACAAGAGTCGCACAATTTAATAAACATCAAAGGACGAAAGCCGCCAACATGTATGCTGTGCTTGGCGGTGTGATCAAACAACAAACAGTTGAAAGTAAATAATATCCACTTTATTATCTGTAAATTAAAAGGGTATGAAATTGTACATCCGTTCAGCTTAATTTTGTTTTATATAAAAAGTGATTCGTAACCATTGCAGGCCTTCATTACTTAGTTATTGAGCTTTATCTGTGTACGTTGTTTGCTTATATAAAAAAATATTTTACTGTTATGGAAAAGCAAGTTCAAAAACGCAAGTCGTTTTCTGCTAAAGAGAAACTGTATGCCCTAGATCAACTAAAGAAGGGCAAACAACAAACTCAGCTTGCCAGAGATCTAGGAATCAGCGAGTCCACTTTGCGAGGGTGGAAAACAGATGAAGGAAAGCTCCGTAGTCTACCCAACATTCTTGAAGTGGAAACTGGTTTACAGCGTAAAAGGGTTAAGTTAGCTAATGACAATGTCCTAGATTCAGCTTTGTACCAATTTTTTGTACAAGCTCGCTCAGAAGGTGTTCCAATTTCTGGCCCAATTCTGAAAGCCCAAGCAGAGAAATTTGATCGCCGTATCAATGGAGATGATTCCAAATTTAAGGCGAGTAATGGCTGGCTAGACAGATTCAAGAAAAGGCACGCTATCAGCCAAGTTCTTGTGTCTGGGGAAATCCGCTCCGCTGACAAAGAGGCTGCCAATTCCTACCCGACTGGGCTTAAAAAGTTGCTGGAGGACGGTTGCTACACAGCCGACCAAGTTTACAACTGCGATGAGACTGGTTAATGTTATAAAATGTTACCCGATCGCACCCTTGCAACCAAGACTGACAGTCACAAACGAGAAGGTTTCAAGAAGAGGAAGGACAGAGTGACTCTCTTATTTTGTGTTAACAAGTCTGGCAGCCACAAAGTCAGACCTCTGATGATTGGAAAATCGAAAGCTCCCAGATGTTTTCATCATGTAAATATGAAGGCACTTCCATTCCAGTACACTAACAGCAAGAATGCTTGGATGAATAGCTCCATATTTGACGACTGGTTTCACAAAACATTCGTTCCAGATGTTCGGGCTCATTTACGAAAACTCAAGCTGGAGGAAAAAGCTCTCCTCCTGCTGGATAATTGCCCTGCCCACCCCCCAGCGGAAAATCTTGTCAGCAGTGATGGCAAGATCAAAGTTTCGTACCTCCCGAAAAACACTACGTCAGAAATCCAGCCACTTGACCAAGGCATAATTTCCGTATTTAAACAAAATTATCGCCGTGAAATGATAAAGGGAATGGTAGCAGATAATAACGCATCCGTCGACACATCATTGGCATTACTCAACTTAAAAGAAGTATTAATTTAGCAGTTTTCACATGTTTCTTTTGATGTTCACAAAATCTGAAATAAAAGTTATTTGCACGCTGAAATCATGCGTTGATTGTTAATTATTCTTGCAGTTGTCGCATATGATAAAATTTTAGCGGTATGAAATTTGTACGGACACCGTATGTAGACCCGGGAATAGCTGCATGCAATGGCCGTACGATATCAGACGGCAAGTAAATGGTTTCAATATTTTGTTCATCCTATATTTTACACGACGAATTCAGACTATTACAAAATTATTGAATATTTTAAATCTGTACGATTTTCAATGAAATTACATCCATTATGGATGAACTGCATGCCACGACGGCACGGTAGCATACGGTGTTGATACACTTTTCATGATATAGCGATAGTCTGGTATTATCGGTCAATCTGTATTATCGTTCAAACAAATAAAAATTAGTAAATGTTTTTAATGCACAGTAATAACCTATAAATATAATAGCCTTCGATTATTTTGAATATATCTTAATTAATGCATTCCAGTTAATATTCATCTGATGATAAGCCGACTTTTGATCATTGTACATGTATACACGTATATGTTCTCGGAAAAAAAGTTAAATATTTTAAAACCCCGCATTAACGCGACCCCGCTTTTAACGCGATCCGATTTTATGGACCCCGATCATCGCGTTATAGCGGGGTTCCACTGTATATATATAAAGTAACCACCCTTGGGAAAATGCAAAATTGGCCTTATTACACAGGTGGCCTCTATACAGAGGTTTATCTCATATTATTATTCTACTTACACTATCAACAAAATTGTTTAATGTGTATTATTCAATCATAAACTGTGTAAACAGTATGTTGTTGTATGCCAGTTTAAGCAGACAAATAAAAAGACCAAAAGAATGATTTCTAATGCCACACCCTGTGATTTAAATAAGAAGGTAAAGTACATGAGGGCATAAGTATGAGATAATAAATGCACATTGATTCACATGAAATTTCTGTATGAAAACAATGGTTTCCTTGTAAAGCACAGGTTGAGTTTAATTGCACTGGCAGAATAGTCAGTATCGCTTGACTTTACTGCTCATTGCCTTCTCAGCTGTCTGGGCGGGTTTAAGTGAGAAAGCTGCCAGTAATTTCCTGTTGGTTCTTCCTCCACCATCTATAATGGCCACCATATATATAGCCTATCTTGCAGAGAAATGTTGCTGAGGCACAAAACAGCCAACCAACTCACAATGACTGCTTAATGCCAGGTAACCATTATATATGTGACATTTATGAAGCAAATTTGAAAGGGGCAAATTGGTACATCCTTTGAGGCAAGGTGATATGGTAAGATCAATGTTTGGACAGTGTGTGTGTATATATATATCTAAGACACAGACATGTTACGTTTTCTCTTTTGCAAGATTCTGATCAATTGTCCAGACTTCAACGGCTGATGAAACTGTTGTCTGGACCAGATCAGCTGTCCGCTGTCAGCCAGGAACAGGAAGGTCATATAGATGATATCTACCAAAGGGAACCAGCTTCTGAAGATGACATAACTCATAGCAATGATACATCAACTAGTCCAATACCAGACCAGGAAGTTAAATTAGAATACTCCCAGCCAGCAGAATTGTCCGTTACCAAGGTGGATGGTGGACATGGTGTGGAACATTCAGACCAAACAAAAAGCACTGTTACTGTTCCACTGAGTAAAGCAAAGTCCAGTGAGAAAGAGAAGAAGAAGGATGTAGTGATGGAAATCATCCATTTGATAAATGAACATGCCGACAAACTAGAGAAGGATACAGTGAAATATGCAGCATTGTCAATATGGGATTTTGCAGGGCAGTATGCCTTCTACACGACTCATCAAACATTTCTAACGAGTCGTGCACTGTATCTCCTGGTCATAGATCTCAATCAGCAAATCACAGATCTCATAGAAGATGACAAATGTTTCCTTGATATGGAGGGGATAAAACCATGTAAAGTTCATGGTAAGTAGAATGCTTTTAGCCATGAATAACAAACCAAGAGAATGGGAGTGTACAGAGAGCTAGAGGGAAAGGTTTCTCTTGAAGCTTGTATGTAATAAACTAAGACTACTGTAGTTCTAGGGAGCTGTTTTGAAAAAACGTTAAAATTACATATTGACACAAGTTTTAAAAAAGGCATAAGAAAGTAAAGGGTATTGTTATTTGCACTAATGTATAATGTGTATTGGAGCAAATGGTATTGGTTATTAACACTAATGTATAATGCATATTGGAACAAATGATATTGGTTATTGACACTACATGTATAATGCATATTGGAACAAATGGTATTGGTTATTGACACTACATGTAT
Organism: Sinohyriopsis cumingii; assembly: GCA_028554795.2. NCBI lineage: Eukaryota > Metazoa > Mollusca > Bivalvia > Unionida > Unionidae > Sinohyriopsis > Sinohyriopsis cumingii. The sequence goes on from JAPYKE020000084.1 coordinate 411,716, forward strand.
AATGCATATTGGAATAAAGGATATCGCTATTTATGCTAAATGTATAATGTGTATTCAAATAAAGGATATTGGCATTTTTACATGAATTGTTAATGTGTATTGGGATAAAGGATGTTGGTTATTTACATTAAATGTGGAAAACATATCAAAATAGTTCAAAAACTGGTTATATCTTTGATCAGAATATATTTACTTTGTACATTGTAAACTGTCAGATATTTGGTATAACACATAAAAGTTGTAAAATATAATATATTTGCATTTTTCCATACTTATTTGCTTGCAGAACTGAAAGTCAACCCCAGAATGGGTGTAACAGTCCTGTGTACATAACTTTTCACCAAAGTTTAATTGTATCTTTGTAGACTTGATGTAACATTGTTGAATTTGTTTTTATGTAATTTATGTTATTAATGGAGGACCATAAGGAAATTCATCTAGAAATTAAAATTATTATTATTATTATCATTATTTACTTGATACAGTTATATAGTAAGTAGTTTCTGTTTTCTTCAGACCTGGTTGAGATTTGGATGAACTCAATACACACCTGTGCACCATCACTTCATGCCAACATTCCTCATGTGATTCTGGTTGGCACACATGTGGATAAGCTTTCAGAGGTATATTAAGTTAGAATGTAATTCTTAAAATTTGCATTAATATTTACTTAAAGTTGGTATACACAGCTTTGCCTATTGTATAGTTTTCGCTTTTGTCTTATATTTGAGGATATGAAGAGGAAAGTCTGAAAGGATTTATTGAAAGTAATAAAAATTGAATTGATACGATTTACATTTTGTTGATGTCTATAGAGACAGCATCAAGTCAAGTCCCATTGTCTGATCTTAAAACAGTTTCTGAAATGAAAATTGGACAATTACTCAGGATTTAAACTCCCGGATTCATTATGATTAACATGGACACCTATTCAGATTTTAAAATGTCTTTATCATTACGATCAATATGGACACATCATCAGGCTTTAATATCCCAGACTCATTATGATCACTATGGACAAATATTTAGTTCCATATGTTTGTCTTCCTCATCCATGAATGTTGTCTCTAGAATAGACTTGAATACTAGTTTCATTTATTTGAGGTACGGCCTGTCAGTCATGGTAATATACTAAGACTAAGTAACACCAGAACACCTGATTAGTAGGTGTGGAATTTTTTAATGGACATCAACACAGATTAGTATTATTATATCTCCTTACCAGAGTTTTGAAGTAGGCTTTGCATCCTGTCAAGTGTGTTTGAGATCATGTTGCTCATTAGACAGCATTAACAAACATGGACAATTTATGTTTTATAGAGAGGTTAAACATTTTTGAGGTTCATGGTCCCAAGCTCTCTACAAAATACTATTGGACTTGCTCGTTTTCAAGGAATATGAATCTGATAGACTTCTGTATGAAAAACAGTTTAAAGGGGTTTCATAGAGGCATTTGCTCTTGACAAGACAACATCATTTGGCCATGACCATTGATTAGGACATTTTAAGGGAGAAATAGTGAAATTAAAATGAAAATGAAACTCAACATAACAGTATTCATTACTTGTAGAAATGCATTATTTAGTACTGAATTACTGAATTCCTATATTTGAATAAATAATTATGAAAAGAGTGAATACTGAAATAATACAATAATTGATATGTATTGTCTATGGAGACAGGTGGTTTTAATATGAAGGTGATAGCTATATTTAGGATAGATTGAAATAGAGAGAAGTGCAGGCATATGTGGAGGGACAGACAATTAAAAGTAAACAGTCTGACAGAGAAGTATACAATAGATAGATTGATACACAGAATGTCATGTTGCTAATAAATAAGCAGCAGTGGTCATTAGTATGCTTGATTTAGAATGTAAATGACACTCAAAAATCTGCATGCATGTGAAATGATCACAGTTTAATTCATTTTATTTACAGAAATCTCGAAAAGATGTCATTGAAAAGTACTTTAAGGACCTCCGCTACATTTTGAAAGACAAGCCAACAATATGCCACCTGATGGATGATGTTGTCATTGATAACACCCAGAGTGATCCCATGCTGGAAACACTGAAAAGAAGAATTTTTGAATTAGCATCAGAACAGTCGCATTGGGGGGAGGAAAAACCTGCCCGCTGGATTCCCTTGGAACAAGCAATCATGATGCTAAAAGATTCTGGTGTGAAGGTAAAGCTAACAGGAAAACTTATGACATTTATTGACCTTCCATAACTTAAAACATTTATTGACCTTCCATAACTTAAAACATTTATTCACCTTCCATAACTTAAAACATTTATTCACCTTCCATTCACCTTCCATAACTTAAAACATTTATTCACCTTCCATTCACCTTCCATAACTTAAAACATTTATTCACCTTCCAAAAGTCAACGCATTTGCATACAACTTATCTATTCATCCATATTTTGCATTTCTCATTTCTGTAATAAATGTATAACTTTGCTTTACATGATCTACTTGTTCCGAACTTAGTTGATGTCATGTACTTGGGGTAAAGAAGAATCCTATTGATTTTAAGGTCAGAGACTCTGCAGGTTAAAAAAAATAGTTTCTGTGCAAAAACGGCATTTTTCAACCATATATCTTCAACAAAGATTGTAGATGGCTTACTCTTTTGGTAAGGTTTAATTCTACTGTTATTGGAGTTGAAAGGCTAAAGGTCATGGTTACTGAAATGGAAGAAAAAAGAATTTTGCATAATTTTGTAAGTCATGTACCAAGTCAAGATAAGTCTAATAGCAAGTCAAGTCATAATACCAAGTCATGGTGAGTCTAATACCAAATCAAGATAAGTCTAATACCAAGTCATGTAACTCTGTTCCAAGTCAATGTAAGTCTAATAGCAAGTCAATGTAAGTCTAATAGCAAGTCAAGGTAAGTCTAATAGCAAGTCATGGCAAGTCTAATACCAAGTCATGTAAGTCTTGTACTAAGTCATGGTAAGTCTATTTTGTACCAAGTCAATGTAAGTCAAATAGCAAGTCATTGTTAGTCTAATAGCAAGTCATGGCAAGTATAATACCAAATCAATGTAAGTCTAATAGCAAGTCAATGTAAGTCAAATAGCAAGTCAATGTAAGTCTAATAGCAAGTCAAAGTAAGTCAAATAGCAATTCAAGGTAAGTCTAATAGCAAGTCAATGTAAGTCAAATACCAAGTCAATGTAAGTCTAATAGCAAATCAAGATAAGTCTAATACCAAGTCATGCAACTCTGTTCCAAGTCAATGTAAGTCTAATAGCAAGTCAGTGTAAGTCTAAAAGCAAGTCATGGCAAGTCTAATACCAAGTCATGGTAATTATATTACCAAGTCATGGTGAGTCTTGTACCAAGTCAAGATAAGTCTAATAGTAAGTCACATTAAGTCTAATACCAAGTCATGTAAGTCATGTACCAAGTGAAGATGAGTCTAATAGCAAATCAAGTTAAGTCTAATATCAAGTCATGTAAGTCATGTACCAAGTGAAATTAAGTCTTAATACCATGTCATGGTGAATATAATACCAAGTCATGTAAGTCTAATACCATGTTTAGATAAGTCAAAGTAAGTCTAATAGCAAGTCATGGCAAGTCTAATACCAAGTCATGTAAGTCTTGTACCAAGTCATGGTGAGTCTAATACCAAGTCATGTAAGTCTTGTGCCAAGTCAAGGTAAGTCTGTTAGCAAGTCAAGGTAAGTTTAATACCAAGTGATGTAATTTTAATACCAAGTCATGCAAGTCTTGTACCAAGTCAAGGTAAGTCTAATACCAAGTCATATTGAGTCTGGGGCTCCAAGTGACCAAGTGGTCTAAAGCGCTCTTCGTTTTAGATCACTGTCATCTCACCTCTGTCTGCATGGGTTCGAAGATCAGATTCGGCTAATGTGGGTATGTGAGAAAGATTGCCAGTAGCTTCTCGTGGGTCGGTGGTTTTTCCAGAGTTTTCCCGGGTTCTTTCTCCACCATTAATACTGGCCTCCATGTATAGCCTATTGTGTGTGAAAAATGGCAATAAATCCTACAACAGCAACAAATAATGAGTCTAATATGAAGTTAAGGGAAGTCTAATACCAACTTATGGTGAGTCTAATACCAAGTCATGTAAGTCTAATACCAAGTCATGTAAGTCTAATACCAAGTCAACTAATTCTGATACCAAGTCATCTAAGTTTAATACCATGTCATGTGCATCTAATACCAAGTTATTTAAGTCTTGTACCAAGTCAAGATAAGTCTAATACCAAGTTATTTAAGTCTTGTGCCAAGTCAAGAAGAATCTAATACCAAGTCATGGTGAGTGAGTCTAGTACCAAGTTATGTAAGTCTTGTACCAAGTTATGTAAGTCTTGTACCAAGTTATGTAAGTTTTGTACCAAGTTATGTAAGTCTAATGCAAGTCAAGATGAGCCTAATAAGAAAATAGTTTTCTACTCAGCTCATGTTCATGGAGACATGTTGGTTACTAATCATCTGTCAACATCACTGTGATTGTGCCTACATGGATGACTCTGTAACAAAACAAAATGCCTTGATAATTTGAACTAATGAATAAAGTTGACCTGTTTGGAATATTTAGGATGATTCAGTCCATATGGCTTTTGGAATGAAACAATTCTAGGCCAGTGTAGTCTACTCTAGTAGTTCATTTACATCAAATCATCTTGTTACATAGGACATCCCATCCAAGTCAGTGCAGTGGATGGTTATGTGATATTGTAAACGTAATTTCAGCTATGAAATCAATATGATGTGATGCAGATGTAGAATTTAGCATTCAAATGTAGTTGAAGTGATTTCAACTAAGTGTAATGTGATGAATATTGGAACTCTAAAGGATGTTAACAACAGCATTAGAATAAAATCAACTACAGCATTAAAATACAGCCAACTACAACATTAGCATACAGCCAACTAAAGCATTAAAATACAACCTACACCATTAAAATACAGCCAACTACACCATTAAAATACAGCCAACTAAAGCATTAAAATACAACCTACAGCATTAAAATAGAGCCAACTACACCATTAAAATACAGCCAACTAAAGCATTAAAATACAACCTACAGCATTAAAATAGAGCCAACTAAAGCATTAAAATACAGCCTACATTATTGAAATAGAGCTAACTACAGCATTAAAATACAGCCTACATTATTAAAATAGAGCCAACTACATCATTAAAATACAACCTAAATCATTAAAATAAGCCAACTACAACATAAAAAGACAACATAAAACATTAAAATACAGCCAGCTAGACTTAAAATACAGCATACAGCATTAACACATGGGCAACTACAGCATTAAATACAACCAACAACAGCATTAATATACAAAATACAGCATTAAAATACAGCCAACTACAGCATTAAAATACAACCTACAGCATAAAAATACAAACAACTACAGCATTAAAATACCACCTACAGCATTAAAATACAACATATAGCAGTAAAATACATCCAACTGCAGCATTAAAATACAACCAACTACAGCATTTCAATATAACATACAGCATTAAAATACAGCCCAAATAATAAAAATACAGCCAACTACGGCTTTAAAAACACAACATAAACCAGTAAAATACAGCCAACTACAGCTTTAAAATACAGCATACAGCATTAAAACATGATCATTTATAGCATTAAAATGCAACAGCATTAAAATTCAACATACAGCATTACAATACAGCCAACTACAGCATTAAAATACAACACACAGCGTTAAAATATAACAGCCTACAGCATTAACATACAACCAAGTAGAGCATTAAAATACAACCTGCAATATTAAAATACAGCCAACTACAGCATTAAACTACAACCTATAGCATTAAAATGCAGCCATCTACAGCATTTAAATATAGTTCTATGTGATTGTGAAAACTGATCTTTATTGAGTGAGAAATGAGTAGGGAGTAAGACAATGTGACTTGAGTCCATCTTTCACTTGGGATTGTCTCCATTAAGACACTGTGATTTGAATCCATCTTTCACTTGGGATTGTCTCCATTAAGACAATGTGACTCAGATCAATCTTTCACTTGGGATTGTCTCCATTAAGACAATGTGGCTTGAATCCATCTTTCACTTGGAATTGTCTCCATTAAGACAATGTGACTTGAATCAATCTTTCACTTGGGATTGTCTCCATTAAGACAATGTGACTCGAATCAATCTGTCACTTGGGATTGTCTCCATTAAGACAATGTGGCTTGAATCCATCTTTCACTTGGGATTGTCTCCATTAAGACAATGTGACTTGAATCCATCATTCACTTGGGATTGTCTCCATATGAAAGAGGAAATTGTTTATAGGCATTCAAATGTGATTCCTGTTATTTGATAGGGAGTATTGTATTTTTATTCTGTATATATTATTCCTCAGGGCGAGATTGAAATTGTCTGATTTTTCTACATTTGTTCAGAAAGTTTGCAATGAGAACTTAAGTATGCAAAATATAGATTAGGATGTATCAATCTTGAATGTGCTCATCACATATTACAACTTTTAGTTAGTGGGATCTATCACTTTTATTATTAAGCTATAACTCTTTACATGTCTTTCCATCAGGTTGTTGGATTGTAATACCTCTTTACATGTCTTTCCATCAGGTTGTTGGATTGTACCAACTCTTTACATGTCTTTCCATCAGGTTGTTGGATTGTAATACCTCTTTACATGTCTTTCCATCAGGTTGTTGGATTGTACCAACTCTTTACATGTCTTTCCATCAGGTTGTTGGATTGTAAGACTCTTTACATTTTGTTCCATCAGGTTCTTGGGTATGAAATAGCTCTTTACCTGTATTTTCATCAAGCTGTAGGATTGTAATAACTCTTTACATTTCTTTCCATCAGGCTGTTGTATTGTAATACTCTTTACATGTCTTTCCATCAGGTTGTTGGATTGTAATAACTCTTTATATTTCTTTTGATCAGGTGTTGGATTGTAAGAACTCTTTACATTTCGTTCCATCAGGTTGTTGAATATGTAATAACTCTTTACCTTTATTTTTATCAGGCTGTTGGATTGTAATAACTCTTCATTTCTTTCCATCAGGTAGTTTAATTTTAATAACTCTTTACATGTCTTTCCATTAGTTTGTTGGATTGTAATAACTCTTTACATGTCTTTTGGTTTCCATCAGGTTGTTGGATTGTAATAACTCCTTACATGTCATTCCATCAGGTTGTTGTATTGTAATAACTCTTCATTTCTTTCCATCAGGTTGTTGTATTGTAATAACTCTTCATTTCTTTCCATCAGGTTGTTGGATTGTAATAACTCTTTACATGTCTTTCCGTATCCATCAGGTTGTTCTATTATAATAACTCCTTACATGTCTTTCCATCAGGTAGTTGGATTGTAATAACTCTTTACATGTCTTTCCGTCAGGTTGTTGGATTGTAATAAGTTAAACAATGCTTTACATTTCTTTCCATCAGGTTGTTATCAGGTTCTTGGATTATAATAACTCTTTACATTTCTTTCCTCAGGTTGTAGCACGCAGTTTCATTGAAGATATGAATAGATCGGGATCTGTGAGGATTGAGGACAGAGATGAACTGGATCTGTTCCTTAGGTTCCATCATGAGATGGGCACAATCCTCTATTTCAGGTGAGAGAAAGGCTTATATTTCCCAGTTGAATCGGCAATATCTATTAATTGTCATTTAATGTGAGATTAAAGCTATTTTTCCTAGTTGTAAAATAGCAATGTTTATTAATTCATTCTTTGCTAAGTTAATGATGCATTAAATTGTATGCTTAAATTATTCCATTTTTGTATATCATGTAATATAATGATTGTTTATTATTCAGTGGTCTGTACCATACAAGGGGCCCCAAGTGTAGCTCCCCCTACGAAATGATCATGAATATTTCATGAACTGGCATGAATGGTTCATGAACATGAACCATTCATGAAAGTTCATCAAAAGGTTCATGAACTATCATGAATATGCATGAACTGAAAATGGTAAGTTCATGAAATACTGAATTCATGAACCAACACTTCGCAAAGTGTACTTGAACAGTTCATGAACTATTCATGAACTTAATTCATGAACAGTTCATAAAAGTTCATAAATTGGATCATCATCATTCATGAACAGGTGCATGAACATATTCATGAACTATGATGAACAAAGTTTCTCAGTGATTCATGATTTCAGGAACAGTGCCTATAATTTTTTTTTATATTTCCTGACAAAGTCACAAATACCTATTTCATCCTGAATCATAAAATAACCTTAGATGTGGGGGTTTTAATACAGTATAAAATGCAACATATTATCTTAAAAACTGTATTTAATTTCAGATAAATTTTAATATGCAACAAATAACATGTAAACTGACAAGCGATATTCTTTTTTTTTTTACCCTTAGCAACACTTTTTATAAGTTGTGTAATTTTTCTTTGAAAATTATTCAAGAGATATTGGGGCAGTTGTGTGCAATCAACTGTTGAAGCATATTCCATCGTCATGGAGCTGTCTTTCAGCTGGGGTTTCTCCTGACCAATCTTCTTCCAGAGACTGACCTGTCTGATAACTCTTTTGTGAAGATGTTCATGGCCTATAATTTAATCAAATCCTGCCTATTGTCACTACTGAATGTCTCCATCTGCAACTTAAGCTGTTCCATCCGATTACTGTTTGGATCTTTAACATTGCTGCAGCAGTCACAATTTAATGTATCTTCCATCTTGGCCATAGGATCCTCCAGTTTTCAAATTTCATCCTTAACCTACAAACTTCATCCTCTAACAATTTTACTTTTCTGCAGTCTGGTCTGAAAAAAGAGGTAAAGTTAGTTAATTACAGATAATCTCTGATCAACATTGTTTTTAGCTTTTAGCACATTATCATTATACCCCACTTTATTTACTGGAATAATATGATACAACTCAAAAATTATGTCATCACTTACACATAATACTTACTGAGCATTTATATTATTGCAGAATTGTGTCACTAGTTTTATATTAACTGAAGCTGTCTAGCCATAGGTATAGTCACAGGAGTCGGATGTTTTAATCAATAAAATATGACAATTTTTTTGACAACATCGATACACTAAATAACCTTATCTGTGTGCATGTGTGTGTGTATATATATATATATATATATATATATATATATATATATATATATATATATATATATATTACAGATAATGGTTATTTCGTGCTTTCAAATATTTTCGCCATTTTTTATTGATAAAACATCAGACTTGTGTGGTATAGGCCCTTAGTATGTCACTAATGCATCCACTCCGACTCCACATGTTGCATATAGCTGCTTCCGGTTTCATGACATTGTTATTTGCACCTGTATTGTGTACAGTTTCACGCATTAACTATTTTGTTGTGTTTGTTTTTTTAATTAAAATTACCAAATTACAGCAGATTATAGAAATAGTGATGTCATGTAAAAGAAAACGATCTCGAACATATCAATTCCTATCGTAGATGTCGTACTGCGTCTGGTATCTAGAACAGGGGGTATGATGATGTTTAGTGATTTTGAAAACTTCGTTGAGCAATTTTAAATTAGGTCTGAACAAATTTGTGTATCATTAGCTTGGTTATAATTAATATGCTGACATTTAAAAACCAATAAAATATAGATATAGCTACTACTGAAATAATCGCGAATGACCAAGAAAAAGATACTCATCGTAATTTTGATCATCCAGGCTGGGTATGCTTTTCCACCTAATTTTGCTCACACCAAATAATTAGATTCGGGTGCACATGATATCTCTATATGTCAAATGCACTCCTAGTTTCACATGATGTTTTCATGGCCTCCATTCAAACTAAACCGTGGCATACTTGATCAAAATAATTTGTCAGATTCTCTGCACTTCTACTTACTTAAAAAAAATGATATTGAAAATATTCTCATCTGTCCATTCCACGGTTTTTGTTCAAGGTTTTTGCCTAACCGTCTGCATGCTCTTTTATTTCTGGGAAAAAGGATGCTCAACTGTTGAAACCTCGCGCATATATTAACCAATCATATCACGTCTTCTTTCACAGTCATCCAGTCAGGATAATCGTTGTTAACATATTTCAGTTTTTACGGCAAATTGGCAACTAGTGACTACGTCAATAGAATATGCAGTTCTTAACAGTATTGGAGAAAAAAACTCACATTAGAACAAAGTCATTGAAAGCTTTATATAGCAAATACGTTTTGTTCATGCTGGCCAGAAAATATTTTCCCATATTGATGCAGAACTACTCAGGTTAAGTACACAAGTATTGAATTAAAGTTCTGTATGAACATTTATACAGTATCATATTATTTAAAAAAAGAAAACAATATTCACCTTTATTTAAATTTCACTAATATTGTGAGAAGTTTGTATGATGAATTTTCATGAACATTTTTAAATATAATGCTATAGATATTTAATATACACTTTTTTAGAAATATCTTGGTTGTGCATCAAAGTACTTGAATTGTTCATGAACCAAGTTCATGACATTTCAGGAACTTCAAAGATATTATAATAGTTCATAAACGTTCATCAGTGTGTTCATGAACTTCAAGTACATGATTCATCAAAATTCTTGAAGTGTTCATGGACTTAGTTGTGGAACTTTCATGAACATTTGTTCATGAACTCAAATGATGATCTGATCATAAACATTTGAAGAACGTTCATGAACATTCATAGAAAAAACTACGGAAAAATGATCGTTGCCAAAAATTACGGATAATTGGTTCATCCGTGTTTTATTTTGATCCGGGTTTCATGATAGAAGTAGTGAAATTATGAAACCAGACTAACTTTACAGCAGCACCCCAGATGCTTTACACTGCACTTATTTGTTCATGTGAAGCATCTGCTTGATCAAACTGTCGATTATGACAATTTTAAAAATTACGTCCAGAAGGTGATGCATGTTTAAGACGTAAGGGGAAATAAGCTTCTAGAAAAGTATTAATAATCAAGACAGAAGAATAAAAAAGGAGTATTCAGATTCTTGTGAATAAAATCTGGAAAGGACACAATTACGTTTATATGACATCATGTGCCAATTTTAGTAGTTTTTCTTGGCGGGAGATATGACTGCCGTCGTCTTGTGAAATTTAAAAAAATTTCCAAGAATTATGTCAAGTTGAGAGATAGCAACAAGCCATTGAGCTGAATAGGCTTTAGAATTAGAGGTTTGTGCAACTGTACTAGTGGTAAATAAAGTTGATGCATACTTACAAACTTTTCAGTCGAACATAATTTTTATCATTGCTGCATCAAAATTTTAATTGCGTTTTCCAGCTTTAGAATAGTAGTTATTGATATTTTGTTACACCTTACTGAAAACTGGTCAGTCTTACGGAAAAAAATTGACTGCCTTACTGAGACGGACTCGACAGGGTTAGCAGGTCTGCCTATATTTCATGCACAGTGACCTTATGTTTTGTTTGAATTGAACATAAAACTATAGTTGGAAACAGGAGCACTGTAGGTAGATACAAGTCCTCTTATTTATTGGTAGAATGATATTGCAAATGTTTTGGACGATCAGGTACTTTATTTCTCTTTCACTTTACAACCCGATGCTGCTGATGTCTTATTTGTTAAAGACACCTTATGCACTAGGCTGGATTAAAAGTATGACATAGTCAGCCTTTGTGTGCATACTATACACATTTTATTTCAAGACAAGATTAAAGTAAATCATAACAACAAGTTGAATAACCACCAGTCACCCAGATTCATGGAAATATGTCATGATGGTGGAGATGTGAACCTTGACATAGGGTCTGATGTTCAGGTATTTCGCTTGTACTGTTGATTTTTATCCCTGCCTGTAGTTATGAATGTACAGGGAAAAATATGACTAATTTGTATCTGTGCAGTGCTCAAGAATTATTTTTCAGTATTCTGACAATTTAAAATATCATGCTTTGCATTTTCTGTATGCAGTAAAATCCTCATTTAGAACAAATGATATGTAATACTTTTGTTCTCCTACACGTATCTAAATTATCTTTGATTCAGCTATATTGGGTTGTTCCACAATCTAATCGTACCTATGAAAATTGGCACAATAAGCAGTCTGATATACATCTCACTAGCTATTGTTAGCCAATCAGGTAATATGGGAAATATGATTATACCTTATCTCTTTGCTTTTTAATTGTTGCTAGTTAAGCTGGCTTAAGGATAGTTTTACATCAGCTCCAATCATGACTGTTTACCATTTATTCATGCTACATGTAACCGACATATACTGAATGTGGTTTTTGTTTTATTTTTGGAGATTACATAAAACTGCGTTTTCTTGAAACACAACCAATTTGGAGTTTGGTGTATTACGAAATCATGTTTTAGCATGACATGCCATGTTATAGTTTAATTGAAATCAGATCTTCACTTTACACAGGACGGGTGATTTTGCTTTTAAACAGATTACACCCTATTATGGCATATTTGACAGCATCTTGAAAATACATTTTGCATGTCGTTAGTGAGATCAATAGTTGATCTGGCAAATTGTATTATATTTTTGACAATCCTGATGGAAACCTCTTTTAGAGTACAGGATAGGCCTGATACGAAATTAGACCCCGAGCATCTGGGATTTTTTTTAGCACTGCTATGTGACTGGCGTCCAAAAAATTGGATCGCATTCATATCAGGGTCGCGTTAATATGGGTTTTTTACAGAATTTTACTTTTTTCAGAGAACAACTGATTGTCACATACCGTGTATTCATGTCTAATGTGTATGATGAATAGTGTATCAACACCGTTTACTATCGTGCCGTCGTGGCATGCTGTTCATCTATAATGCATGTAATTCCATTGAAAAATTGCACACAGATTTGCAATATTCAGTACTTTTTTCCCAGATCATTGCGTCTGAATTAAATATCTAATATACAGCATGAACAGAGCATCGACACCGTTTACTTGCCGTCTGACATCGTACCGTCTGTGCTTGCAATTAATCCATAAAATATGTAATTGCATTGCAAAAACTGCATACATATTTAAACTATTCAATACTTTTTTCACACATCATTATGTGTCTGAATTCAGTAGGAAAATTAACAGCAAAATTAGGTTAAGAAAGATGAAGCACATGTAAGTTCATTATTGTTTCAGGATCTATGAACAGTCCACAAATTTCGTACTGCTAAAATTTTCTCGTTCGAGTTTTCGTGGACATTTATCCATTGCAAATTTCCAATAATTAATGCCTGTGTGCCTATTCGTTGAAACGACTACATCAAGAATAATTAACAATCAACACATTCTTTCAGCTTGCATATAACTTTTACTTCAGATTTTGTGAATAGCGAAAGAAATGTGTGAAAACTACTATACTAATCATTGCGCAAAGTGCAGAGATCGACTTGCGCTTGTGAACTTGCTTTTCCATAACAGTAAAATATTTTTATAAAATATAGGAAATTAAAAAGGAGTTCATAAACAAACACCATACCCATGTAAAACCAGAGAACTAAGTGCCATGGGCTTCTAATGGTCACGAGTCACTTTGATATAAAAACTTTAAGCTGAACGCATGTAAAATTTCATACCCCTTCAATTTCCGGCTAATAAAGTGGACATTATTTACTGGTCAACTGGTGGAGTCTAATAACACTGCCAAGCCCAGCAAACACGTTGGCAGCTTTTGTTTTTTGATGTTTATTGAATTGTGAGAATCTACTATCAACCACCGCATTGTCTGCTGCTTAGTTATGTATGCAGTTAAAGAAGAAACACAGGTCAGCTATTGTCTGAGCAATGATTGTATATGGAATTAATTAAAGACAATCACAAAGATGACTTAATGGCTTTACTCATGGATCAGTAATAAGTAACATTTCCGGTAATGTTTATTTTGGCATAGCACTTCAAGAACCTGGTGAAATTGTTATATTTCAGAAGCCAAGCCACAATCGTATTAAATTCGAATTCATACCTGAACACTTCCTGAAAATGATAATAACGTTTTAAACACTATTTCTCTTACTTTAAAAAAGTATTTTTCCGTGTACAAGAAAAATACACATACATGTATTTAAAATTTCCGGAACCACACCATGATCTTATTATATATCATATTATACTCAAATTCATACGTGTATTTAAAATTTCAGGAACCATGCCATGATCGTATTATATATCATATTATACTCAAATTCATACGTGTATTTAAAATTTCAGGAACCATGCCATGATCGTATTATATATCGTATTATACTCAAATTCATTCATGATCAACGCCCCCAAAATGATAATAAATTTTGTTTGCACAAAGTGCAGAGAGAGAATTGTGTTTGTGAACTTGCTTTTCCATAACGTAAAATATTTTTATATAAAAATAGGAAATCAATAACGAGTTCATAAGCAAACCCCATACACGTGTAAACCCTGGGAACTAAGAGCAGTGGGCCTGCAATGGTCACGAGCCTCTTTTATACATTTTTTGAAAACTGAACACATGTTCAATTTTGTACCCTGTCAATTTCCAGCTCGTAAAGTGGACATTATTTACTGGTCAACTGATTGCATATAATAACACCGCCAAGCCCAGCAAACATGCTGGCGGCTTTTATTTTTTGATGTTTATTAAACTGTGATAATATTTTATTAACGACCACATTGTCTGCTGCATGGCTGTATATGCAGTTAAGGAAGAAACACATGTTCGCTATTGTTTGAACAAAGATTATAAACATAATTAACTGAAGACAATTACAGACAACTTACTGGCTTTGCTCATGGACCAGTAATCAGTAACATTTCCGATGTTTATTTTGGCATAACACTTCAAGAACCTAGTGATATTTTTAAATTTCAGAAGCTATGCCACGATTCTATTATATTAAAATTCATACACGAACTCTTCCCCAAAAAAATAATAAACATTTTACAAACTATTTCTCATACTTAAACAAATATTTTTCCCGATACAAGACAAATACACATTCATATATTTGAAATTTCAGGAACCACACCATGATCATATTAAATTAGATTTGTACGCGATCTCTTCCCATAATAATACATTTTTTATACACTGTTTCATGTACTTTGAACAAAAAATATTTTTTCATGTGCAAATGAATATATGAAATGTCAGGAGCCACACCACGACTGCATTATATCCAAATTCGCGTTATGGGTGTGTTGTTGCACTGTGTGTATGTGTGTATATATATATATATATATATATATATATATATATATATATATATATATATATATATATATATATATATATATATATACACACACAGATCAATGCAATGATCACAGATACATTTATTGAATTGAATTGGTGTGATATAAGGATAAATATTTTTTTATCCAATAATCACACAATCTTTACTAGTAAAAGCAACTGAAGAGAAATTGGGTTCATTCAGTGACCACTCACAATTAATAAGAAAGGGGAGATACTATCCAGTTATATTTTCATGCTTAATAGACACACTTATGTGAATATTCCATTCAGCATTGTGATATATAAATGTACAGTTAAAAAGCATTGTCGGTAATAATTACTTATCCCTTTTGTACTTATACTATTCATTTACTTTTGCTTGTATCATCGACTTCTCGTCGCATTTGTATATTTGAAAATTTGGGATATTTGCTTTTCAATTTAATGGGTTTATCTTATTGATGTAGAATTTTAACTGAAGGTCTTTTTCCAGCATGAATTTCGTTACTAATGAAAATGATGTTATGAATGTTTACCAGACTATATATTTTTATTTGCATTTCTACAAAAAAGTGTGACTGCTTGGGTTGCCTAGTGGTTAGAACATCTGCCTTGGAAGCGGGAGGCCGTGGGTTCGATCCCCAGCCGAGTCGTACCAAAGACTTACAAAAATGGTACTAACAGCTACCTCTCTATGCACTCAGCATTAAGAGGTTAGTGTTAGGACTGGTCGGCCTGGTGTCAGGATAATGTGACTGGGTGGGACATCATGCTACGTGTCTGCTGCATGATGCCTCAGTGCTAGATATCACTATAAGCTGCTACACTGCAGACATCAAAGCGATATGACTGAAATTTCTTAAAAGCTACGTTAAAAATCCTAATCACACACACACACACACACACACAAGTTGATTTTGTTATAAAAAACTTATGACTTGCACTGACATTGATTTTGTTATAAAAGCTTTTGACTCTGGTCAAATCCGTTGTTTTGGATTTATGTGAAGATTATCTTGATGGAGTGCCATTTTAGGCACTGTGGCTTCATCTTTTCATATATAATGGTTCGTGAGTAACACAGTTCAAACATATACATCAGATATCAAAATAGCAAACGAGGCGGTCTTGTGTCAGGACTGGTCGGCCTGGTGTCAGGATAATGTGGCTGGGTGGGACATCATGATACGTGTCTGCAAGGAGGTCTTGTGTTGGGACTGGTCGGCCTAGTGTCATGATAATGTGGCTGGGTGGGACATCATGATATGTGTCTGCAAGGAGGTCTTGTGTTGGGACTGGTCGGCCTGGTGTCAGGATAATGTGACTGGGTGGGACATCATGATACGTGTCTGCAAGGAGGTCTTGCATTGGGACTGGTCGGCCTAGTGTCATGATAATGTGGCTGGGTGGGACATCATGATATGTGTCTGCAAGGAGGTCTTGTGTTGGGACTGGTCGGCCTGGTGTCATGATAATGTGGCTGGGTGGGACATCATGATATGTGTCTGCAAGGAGGTCTTGTGTTGGGACTGGTCGGCCTGGTGTCAGGATAATGTGACTGGGTGGGACATCATGATACATGTCTGCAAGGAGGTCTTGCATTGGGACTGGTCGGCCTGGTGTCAGGATAATGTGATTGGGTGGGACATCATGCTACGTGTCTGCAAGGAGGTCTTGTGTTGGGACTGGTTAGCCTGATGTCAGGCTAATGTGACTGGGTGGGATATCATGCTACGTGTCTGCAAGGAGGTCTTGTGTTGGGACTGTTCGGCCTAGTGTCATGATAATCTGGCTGGGTGGGACATCATGATATGTGTCTGCAAGGAGGTCTTGTGTTGGGACTGGTCGGCCTAGTGTCATGATAGTGTGGCTGGGTGGGACATCATGATACGTGTCTGTAAGGAGGTCTTGTGTTGGGACTGGTCGGCCTAGTGTCAGGATAATGTGGCTGGGTGGGACATCATGATATGTGTCTGCAAGGAGGTCTTGTGTTGGGACTGGTCGGCCTGGTGTCAGGATAATGTGGCTGGGTGGGACATTATGATATGTGTCCCCAAGGAGGTCTTGTGTTGGGACTGGTCGGCCTAGTGTCATGATAATGTGGCTGGGTGGGACATCATGATATGTGTCTGCAAGGAGGTCTTGTGTTGGGACTGGTCGGCCTAGTGTCATGATAGTGTGGCTGGGTGGGACATCATGATATGTGTCTGCAAGGAGGTCTTGTGTTGGGACTGGTCGGCCTAGTGTCATGATAATGTGGCTGGGTGGGACATCATGATATGTGTCTGCAAGGAGGTCTTGAGAATATGAGGCAGATTCAGCAGTATTTGATCCATGACATCAGGTTCAAGGTCGAAGGCCATGCTTATAATACACCTGCCTGTATACATGGAATAAAACAGTGTTGATTTGTATAACATTATTTGATGTTGTTGTTGTTTTAGGGTTTAACACTATTTTTGAGCACAAAATAGGTTATACACGATGGCCAGTATAACTGGTGGAGGAAGAACCCTGGAAAACCCAGGGAAGAACCAGCGACCCATGAGAAGCTACTGGCAGGCTTTCCCACGTGAACATTATTTGATATGCATGAGCGGACAGACTGGCCAAAAAGTAAGTTAATTTCCAGTACAATTTCCAGTACACTGGTTGACATGCATGAACTAACAGAGTAGCCAAAAAGTTGGTTGATCTACAGTACACTGGTTGACATGCATGAGCTGACAGACTGGCCAAAAAGTAGGTTAAGTTCCAGCACACTGGTTGACATGCGTGAGCTGACAGACTGGCCAAAAAGTAGGTTGATCTACAGTACAATGGTTGACATGCATGAGCAGACAGACTAGCCAAAAAGTTGGTTGACCTACAGTACACTGGTTGACATGCATGAGCTGACAGACTGGCCAAAAAGTAGGTTAATTTCCAGTACACTGGTTGACATGCGTGAGCTGACAGACTGGCCAAAAAGTAGGTTGATCTCCAGTACACCAGTTGACATGCATGACCTGACAGACTGGCCAAAGCGTAGGCTTGATCTACAATACACCGGTTGACATGCATGAGCTGACAGACAGGCCAAAAAGTAGGTTGATCTACAGTAGACTGCTTGGCATTCATGAGTTGACAGACTGGCCAAAAAGTTGGCTGATCTACAGTGCACTGGTTGACATGCATCACCTGACAGACTGGCCAATTGGACCCCGAGTGGCCGAGTGGTCTAAAGCTCTCTCTGTTACGGATCACTGCCATCTCATCTCGGTCAGCGTGGGTTCGAGTTTCGGATTCAGCCAGTGTGGGTATGTAAGAAAGCTTGCCAGTAGCTTCTTGTGGGTCGGTGGTTCTTTCTGGGGTTTTCCCGGATTCTTCCTCCACCATTAATACTGACCGCCATGTATAGCCTATCGTGTGCTGAAAAATGGCATTAAATCCTACAACAACAACAACAACAGACTGTCCAAAAAGTAGGTTGATTTCCAGTACCATGGTTGATATGCATGAGCTGACAGACCGGCCAGAATGTTGGTTGATCTACAGTGCACTGGTTGACATGCATGAGCTGACAGACTGCCAGAAGTAGGTTGATTTCCAGTACACTGGTTGACATGCATGAGCTGACAGACTGGCCAAAAAAGTTGGTTGATCTACAGTACACTGGTTGACATGCATCAGATGACAGACTGGCCAAAAATAAGGTTAATTTCCAGTACACTTGTTGACATGCATGAGCTGACATACTATCCAAAAAGATAGGTTGATCTCCACTACACTGGTTGACATGCATGACCTTACAGACTGGCGAAAGCGTAGGTTGATCTACAGTACACAGTTGACATGCATGAGCTGACAGACAGGCCAACATGTAGGTTCATCTACAGAAGACTGCTTGGCATGCATGAGTTGACAGACTGGCCAAAAAGTAGGCTGATCTCCAGTACACTGGTTTACATGCATCAGGTGACAGACTGGCCAAAAGTATGTTGATTTCCAGTACACTGGTTGACATGCATGAGCTGACAGACTGGCCAGAATGTAGGTAGATATACATTACACTGGTTGACATGCATGAGCCAACAGACTGGCCAAAAGTAGGTTGATTTCCCAGTAGTATGTTTGACATGCATGAGCTGACAGGCTGGCCAAAATGTAGGTTGATCTACAATACACTCGTTGACATGCATGACTTGACAGAAAGGCCAAAAAGTAGGTTGATCTACAATACACTAGTTTACATGCATGAGCTGCACAGACAGGCCAAACAGTAGGTTGATCTCCAGTACACTGGCTGACATTGATGAGTTGACAGACTGGCCAAAACATAGCTTGATGTCCAGTACACTGGTTGACATGCATGAGATGACAGACTGGCCAAAAAGTTGGTTGATCTACAGTACACTGGTTGACATGCATGAGTTGACAGGCTGTTCAAAAGGTTGGTTGATCTACAGTACACTGGTTGACATGCATGAGTTGACAGACTGGCCAAAACATAGCTTGATCTACAGTACACTGGTTGACATGCATGAGCTGACAGACTGGCCAAATAGTAGGTTCATTTCCAGTACACTGGTTGACATGCATGAGTTGACAGACAGGCCACCAAGTAGGTTGGTTTCGAGTACACTGGTTGACATGCATGAGTTGACAGACAGGCCATATGGTAGGTTTATTTCCCGTACATTAGTTGATATGCGTTAGCTGACGGAATGGCCAAAAGAGGATTAGTGTCGCTAATTAATTTGAAAATTGTTAAACACAGAATGATTACTGTCCCTGATGAAAAAGATGTACATATTGTCCGACATGAATGATTTGTAAGTTATCAGACAATCATTGTGACTGTTATAGATCTTGCAGATTGTATGCTGTACAAAATTGATCAAAGACAACAAGCCCTGTCATTGTTTGAGATAAAATCAGCCCTGTCATTGTTTGGTGTCTTGAGATATATAGAATCTATATTGGGGTTTGGACTGAGACAATAAAAAATCCCCATCAGGGGGTTAAATTATTTATCTCCCCACAAGGTTTGCCTCGTTGAGAGACAAATAATGTAACCCCATGACTAAGATTTCCTTGTCTCGGTCCAAACCCCAACATAGATTAGTTTTCTCACCAAATATTTTCCTTTAAAGTAAACTGAACTCTTCACTAGTGTAATGTAGTTCACATGCACATGTTTACATGCGGCTCATTAATACAGATATGTCAATGAGGGCTGTGGTATGACCGTTCCATCCAAAGTACACAGTTTATACGTTTGGGCAAAGAAAAATAACAACATAAAACATCACATAGTAATGAGGTATTATCATGTGTAATATATGGATGTTATATGGAATTAACAATAAATAATTAATATTTATTACAAGAAACTGTTTCATTTTCATCAGTTCCAATTTTGAAAAGTTCTATTGTAAATAATGAAACAATACTGGGAATTTAGTTCTACTGTAGTTATACTTTGTAACAAAGAGTAACATGTTGCATTAGATTATTCGTGGGTAAGTAGTGATCTGTGTCACTATTGTATATAAGTCTCCTTTTCTTTGGAGGAGGTGAAACTGTTTGTGACATACGTGTGTTGTCCTTGAGATTCATTGTAAAATTACATCCATTTATAAAAGACCCTTCAAATATGGATCCTAGTAGATAACTATGTGCTAAACTTTCAAGTTCATGGATTCTTTGAAAATGTATTTTTCTGTCTTGGAAATATGGCAAGAGCTACAGTGAAATTTGCTTATGGATTAATGTGTTGATGGATAAATGATTCCTTCTGGTTGGCAAATACATTATTTGTCATTAAATATTGTAGGTATATTTTTGATTCAACTGATGCACAATGGAGATGCTTAACAAAATCAGAATAAAGCATGTTTGACATACAGATGTCTAGTTATTACTAAATTTTCTGTAGTTAAGAGAGTTGGGAGGCTATGAAGTGTATAGGTCTATGGTCTATGTGCATGAATCGGTGTTTTCTGTCATAGTTCATTTCACACTGCATTGAAATTTTTATCCTATCTTTGCACAGTCATTTTTCAGGTCTGCATCACTAAATATAGCTAATAGTATATAATGTTTTGCACAAAAGTATTTAAAACTAGTTATGTAGCTTTATTTGATGATGTTGACCTGAAAATGCACTGAGCTATGCCTGCATATAGCATAAAATTGACCATGCTACATGGAATGAGCTAGCATAATACCATAATGCTCAACATCATATGTGTGTGTCTTTGTCTCTCTCAAAATATTTTTGTATGGTGTGTTCTAAAAGATAGACTGACCTTAAGTTGCTATGTTTTTATCATATATTTGTTGTTGTTGTTCCATTTTAGAACAACTACGTCAGGCACAGCAGAAGACAACAAAGGTTTCATTTTTTAAAGTTTGTTCTGAGCGCCTGGACACATTGACTGAGATGATTGGTCTGAGATGATTAGACTGAGATAAGAAAAGTAGCAAAACAGTTGGATTTCTCTGTTGAATGGGTGGAAAAAAATCAGCGCTGTCATTGTTTGAAGTCTTGAGATAAAAAATCAGCCCTGTCATTGCTTGATTTCTTGAGATAAAATCAGCCCAGTTCTTGTTTGATTTCTTGAGATACAAATAATTTTTTACATTTTTTCAGTGTTGAAGCATTGAGAGAGAAGATTGTGCTGGATCCACAGTGGTTGATTGATGCCCTGAAGTCCCTCATCACAGCTGAAACTTTCATCAAGAAATACTCTGCTATCACTAGCAAGTGGTATGAATTCAAAGAAACAGGAAAACTCACCCATGAATTGATAGGTTTGTACATATTTGCCTTTTTAAAAGAATCCTAGTCTCCTTGTTCTATTAATTCTGCATCATATCCAAAGAAAATGTTTATTTACAAATCCATTAATAGTCCAAATTAATGTTGTCACTCTACTGATGATAAACTGCTTGTCCTTGGAAAAAAATCTAATTTGTCTGCTCCACACATTGGGTGACTTTCACCAGGATATGTAATAATCATTCCAGAAGTCATGCCATTTTTCCATGAAGTCATAATTAGTTAACAAAATCTACATCAACATGTGAATCCTTGTGTATGGGTTTAGAAGTTTGCTATTTCTTAAAGCAGTAGGCAGGTATTGCTGATTGTCTGCCCTTTGATAACCAATCTTGTTATGATTGATGCCACCCTTTAGATTCACTCTACTAGCATAGCTATGTGAAGGATGTATTCTAAAAGATTCACCACCAAAATTTATTTTAGAATCCCTCTACCAACATATGGCTGTACTAGTTGTTTTCCGGCCATCTATACCAATTGATTGTCAATATATCTTTACCAAGTAGGAGTTGTCCAACTATATATCTGTACCAATTATTGCCAATCCATCTGTATGTATCAATTAGTTATTGTTCATCCATCTGTCTGTACCATTTAGGTGTTATCTGTCCATTTGTACCTATCAGTTGTTATCCATCTGTCTGTACCAATTAGGTGTTGTCTGTCCATTTGTACCTATTTGTTGTTATCCATCTATCTATCTGTAGCAATTGTAATCCATACATCTGTCTGTAGCAATTGTAATCCATCCATCTATCTGTAGCAATTGTTATCCATCCATTTGTCTGTATCAATTGTTATCCATCCATCTGTCTGTAGCGATTGTTATCCATCCAACGGTCTGTAGCAAATGTTATCCATCCATTTGTCTGTAGCAATTGTTATCCATCTATTTGCCTGTAGCAATTGTTATCCATCCATCTGTCTGTAGCAATTGTTATTCATCATATGTCTGTACCAATTGTTATCCATCCATCAGTCTGTAGCAATTGTTATCCATCATCTGTCTGTACCAATTAGTTGTTATCCATCCATCAGTCTGTATTGTTATCCATCCATTTGTTGTCGGTACCAATTACTTGTTATCTATCCATCAGTCTGTAATAATTGTTGTCCATCATCTGTCTGTACCAGTTTATTCCACGTAATAAAGTTTAGTTTTCCACAATCAGCAGATTCCAAACTTTCAGATAGTTAGCACTTAGGTTAGGAAGAACCCTATTGATTTTTGGTTAAAATACTTAGAGGTCAAGGGCACAAACTGACAGAAGGAGAAGGGTTTGTGCAAAATAACTTGACTTATCCACCATCTACAGCTACCATGTAGTGTGGACATCTGGCATTTGGAGCAAGGAACAATCCTTTTAATTGTAGGATTAAAAAGTCATAAGAAAAACAATGGACCATAACATTAGTCCTACATGACATAGCTTAAACAAACTTTCTTGATGTCTTGCACATGGGGAATGGATGAAAATTTAGACTTTGGGGGCAAAGGTCAAATGTCGAGGTTAATGACTGAAACAAGATAAAAATGGTGTCGCTCTGAAGTCCAGTATGGCCACCATGACAGCCATGTTAGAAATCTTATTATTGCCAGTGACTTACCGAACAGAAAATTGTATTGATAACAGTGTATGTAGTTTTTGCCAAAATACTTCCTTTGCTGCTTAGTTGGTCTTAAATGAACATGGGACCAATTTGTTATCCAAAATGGTTGTCACTTATTGGCCATCTTGTCATCACAATTCTACCTGAATGTATGACCATATCACCATGGGGTTTTCCCTAAAAGACTTCTTGTGATGTCTGCTTATTCCTATGCAAAAATAGTGCCACTTTGAATTACAATATGGTCACCATGGCAGCCATCTTGAAAATTTTCTTATTGCAGCTCCTACTGAAGTTGACCATATAGACAATATAAAGTATGATTCACTGCAGTCTTATCTAGATTTCATTCATGAAGTTCAGTTGGTAGAGCATAACTTTCATTATCCACGTTAGGTTCTTCAGGTAACATTTCTACTTCTAAAGGTTCCACGAGGATAAATCCATCTGGCAATAAGGTAGTGCATGATTACAGTGAACTGGTTATTGTTGTCAGGCTCAGTAATATGAGAGGGAAACCTATTTTTCGATCCCAAGTCCAGTGTTTGCCAGATTAGAACAGTTGATGTAGTTGATAATATCACCTCTGATCTTTTTCCTACCTGAAAAGCCTCCCCAGTTGGTAATTTAAGGATATATGTTGATACTCAGAACCTCACACAAGCCATGTGCTGAGAGTGAAACTGGTCCTAGGTAGTTGGATTTGTGTGTTGTCTAAAAGTGACACTTGTATTGGACTTGTTAGCACACTAGACTGTGTTGGAAAATCCTACGCCTTTTAAGCAGGCATATCGTAGAATTCCACCGTGATTCTATGAGGAGGTATGCCAGTACGTAAAGGAGATGCTAAAGGATGGAGTTATTAGAGAATATGAGTCTCCCTTTATCATCCAGTGTAGTCTTGATCAGAAAGAAGAATGGGTCCCTGCATTTCTCAATCTACTGATATCAACTTAACGCTTGTATCAAACATAACACGTATTTATTGCCATGGTTTGATTATATCCTCGATAGTTTGGTAGACTTTTTCCAAGCTTGATCTCAGATCTGGATACTTGAATGTGGAGATTCAGTAAAAAAGATAAACACAAGACTGCCTTGTCTGTAGGTAAATTAATTTCTTTGAGTGAAACAATACAGGGTGACCTACATTGGAGAGAGTGTTTAATCATTTTGGACGACATCCTGATCTTCTTAAGAACCATTGAGGAACATATCCAATGCATCGAAGCAGTTTTCGGAAGGAAGGACCTAAATCAGATAAGTGTGAGTTCTTCAAGACTTCCATTGTTTACCTCGGTCATGACACTGGTGAGTGAATATTATGTACATTTCTTGCATTGTGTGTGCCTAATATGCACCAGCCAATTTCTGTTGACAAGTTCCCTGTTCCAATGACTGCAGGAGTCAACTTCAACATTTCTGGGTCGAATACGTTACTCATTACTTTGTAAATGGTATGAAAGAAAATAACTATTGGACATCAGAATACTACACAGTGCTGGCAAGGTTTAGGAATTACATTGCAATAGTTTTATAATAATTCCTCGCCTTGTCATTTTGTGAATTGCATGTGTGTTAGATTGGTTTACTTTTAATTATTTATATATTTCATATGTATATGTTGTAGGTCTTCTCATAATTCATTTTCTTCCTCATCACCATGTCTGATTAAATCTGACATCCAATATGGTCATCACACTGTGACTATCTATAACATCATTACTCCCGAATGTATGGTCTTATGATGTCTGCCTGGTCATAAATGAAAATGGTGTTGATCTGGGGTCTAATATGGCTGTATCAGTCGCCAGCTTGACAAAATCTTGTTAACTCTACTTCTCTTCAATGAATCGCCATATCATCATGGGATTTCGCTAATAGACCTTTGTGTTTTTAATGTTGATCTTTAGTTAAAATGGTTCTGATCTTAACGTCAAGTATGTGGCCATATCTCTGAAACAGAAATTCATTTGGCATGGGGTTTCATCAGACGTATTATGATATCCACACATACCTATCAGCTCTCAGCTGGGAGATAAAAACTCTCATAATCTCATATCTCCAGATTTGGGCAGAGAACTCCCAGTTATTACGTTATACATGTTGATTTTAATTTCTCCTAAACCCTACATAGATATATTGCATGCAATCCACAGAAACCATGTTCTGTTTTATTACCTATGAATATTGTTGTGAAGAAATAATATGACACTACAAGGTTTTGTTTCTTCATTGATTATAATGTTAAGTTTAAATATTATTGACATACATTTCAGAATATTTTTTAACCACTGCAACAATACCTTAGTCACAAAATACATCACAGCACTAAAATTTTCACCAGTTAGTTTCAATCCGATGATTGATCACTGTGATTGTTGTGCATTTGTCTCTACATGCAAAATAGCATCTCCATTCCCACCAAAGAAACTTACATCAGTAAACACCTGTCATTCCTGTTCAGTGTATATAACTTTGATAACCATAATTAAATTAATAGAAGGAATGAAAAACTAAACCAACCACATAGTATATGTGCCCCCAAAGAACCACTTCAGAATAACTGCTGTATTTGGTAAACAGTGTTGCATGACTTAACAAGTTGATCTTAAGGTGTTACGAGCCTATCTTTTTTAATATAAGTAACATAAAAGTGTGAAATCAACAAGCTTTGTAAAATTTAACAAATAATTTCTTTCCCTAAAATACAAAAAGAAAAATGAGGGAAAAAAGGAACTTACGGTATTGCGAATTAAAGTAAAAATAATCCAAAAATTAAAGTCAAGTCATGGCAATACAAAGTTTTGAATACAACTAATTCTATTCCACCAGTATAAAAAAACTTTGTTAATTGTTAAACAGTGTCTCAGTGAACTTGATACCATTTAAGCCACAGGACTTGATCATATTGATCCATGATCATTAAATATTCTGGCTCTGCTCTTTTAGATAGCATAACATTCATAATCAGTTTAAGTATTGCAACCTCATTTTCCCCAAGATATGGAAAACTTCATAAGCAACTCCTATTCACAAATCTGGTTCTATGGATGCTGCTGATAACTATCGACCAATCTTAGTACTACCAAACTTGTCAAAGTTGATTGAAAAACATGTCCATGAATCATTCGTGTCATATTTAACCGAACACTTGCTGTTACACCCTAATCAGTCAGGCTTTAGACAGAACCATTCATGTGAGACTGCCTTGATCTCCCTAACTGATAAATGGCTTCATGCACTTAACCAAGGTAGAATAATTGGATCTGTATTTGTCGATTTCAGGAAAGCTTTTGAAATAGCGGATGATAAAATCCTTTTGGAGAAACTGAAATTCTAACTTTGTGATGAAAGCACAGTTAGATGGTTTACTTCTTCTTTAAGTGAGAGAACACAACATGTTTTCCAGGTAACCTTCATTTGGTTTTGCCCGTCACCCTCACAATATCCAAGCAAGACAGGTGCAGGTATACAGTCTTATAATGTATTGTTCCTATAGATGGTATTGTCATAGTTACCTATGCACTTCATTCCTTATTACACTGGTTGTTATCTTTTGCTTGGTCAACTTAACATACAGCTCTGCAACAACATTGCATTCAAAAGACGGGTGCAGGGCTCCCCAATTTGTTGTAATCTGCTCTATTTGTCCTACAGATTAGAACCATGGGCAAAGCACGAAAATGTACAGTGATGGATGATTACATCAGTCTGCATGCTGACGTTTGGTGCAAGATTTTATGGCACACAAGGGAGATAAGTTGACATGTCACCCTTCAGCATCGGAGACGATTGCAGCAACCAAGTAACCACCACTGGATTCAGCCTTTTTGGCAATTCTTATGGTCCTTTCCTCCACAGGATTCAACTTCATTTATGTCGCATAACAGCGAGGGAAAGCTAAATAAACTGCCAACTGTTCCCTCTAACCAGCATTTACATGGATCAAACATCTGTAACCCATCCTAAAATTACAAGTCAGATGACACCTCGCCATACACAGATGGCTTAATTCCATTTCAGTGTCAATGACTAAACAGCAACAAAACTTATATTATATCCAACCTGACCTATGGCATTGTGTACATTCATCAGATGTTATTTTGTAAATCCCTCTCGCTCTGCCATACGAAGAGACTCCTTACAAAGGGACAATTTCAGAGTCATGGCTTATATTTCGGGCGATCTATGAGTTTCATGAGCTGCAGACTTTGTCACACCAGCTAATTGCCAGGTATCACAGGAGACCTCAGCCTCACCTCAGACCAGCAAGAATGATGATGCTTGCTCTCAAGTCATTTCATCAGTTCTAGACAATACGATGACTTCTGCAGTGTGAGAGGATTACAGACATTCTAAACTATCTTCATTATCAACTACATGATCCAAGCATTAACCGACTTTTCTTCTTGCAAAAGTGACTCACATTTAGTTCATGTCAGTGACTACCTTTTGTTTAGAAATCCTAGCAGGTGATTTTGATATCTTATCTTCTGGGGATGAAACGCCACATTCAATATGTAAGGATTGGATGGCCTTTGATGACACTGAGCAGTTAATGCAGAGTATTGTAGCTGTGGGTTTTGTGCTGCACTTTGTCTCTATGGCTATCTTCAAACAGGAGGCTTATCTTCTTCCAAGAATGACCAGATTATTGAACACTTTGGCCAATGCTGAAACAACAGCTACAAAGTTACAAGTGGTGGAAAGTAACTCAGTTTTCTCTCAACCTCCACTTTCCTTAAGGACCAACATAAGGCGAAGCTGCAAGCAGTCTTTAACCCCTGGAGGTTTTTGTCATTTTTCCCTGAAAATCGAGTAGGAAACACATTTTGAAAGCTATTTCAGAATAGATCCAGAAACACCAAATCCCCAGTGATCTTTTAATAACATACTGCCTAGTTGTGTTAGAAACATCATTTTTCATTGGTTATTTGACTCGTGCATGAGCAGAAGGGTAAAAGTTGGAGTTGCTTTTTGTGGGGTTTTTTTTTGGTGCTAAACAGAGCCATTATTTTTGTATCGAGACCACTTTTTATTCCAAATGAAAATCTTATCTTACTTTTTGCAAATGCTCATCTGTCTGTTTGCAGTTCATACCAGTTTGCTATAGATCTGAGATAAAAAAGTCTAAAATCCATTAAAAAAAACCAAAATCAGATAACGACCACATGCGAAGTTTTGGTAGAAAAAGTTGGGTCCAAAAAGTGAGGTTTTTTATCAGTATTTTGTAGCGCAACTAGATTTTCCAAATTGTTTGCTTTCATTGTAGAGCCACATCTGTCTTCCTTTATACAGTACCACCCACTTTAGTGTATCTTGCTTGACCATGATGCATAGCTGCCAACCCTCACGAATTTGGTGTGAATTTCACGACTTTTTCAGCGATTCATGGATTCACGCCACAAGCCAAAAATTCATGAATTCTGCAATCCTCAATTATTTTAAATCTTTAATAAAATAACCGATTTCCCGTTAAGCGCTAGTCGTGATATTTGCAGTTGCCGAAACGGTCCGGTACTGCTGGTCGCAATATTAGTAGATATACAGCCGATTAGTACAGTTGGCCCGGTAGCAAGCATTTTAGCCTATTTTGATCTCTAAGCAGCGGGGGGGGGGGGGGGCGAATCAGACATTTTGTCCAATCGTCATTTGGTTTAATTACTACTTTCTGCACCCAGCGGATCCGGTGTCGTCAGCGCCTGGTAAAAAAAAACCACGTCGTCGTCGGGGGGATCGTCCAATCGTCATTTGGTTTAATTAATACCTTCTGCGCGCCGATCTCAGCGTCAGCGTCCGGTAAAAAAGCGCGATGACCGCGTCGATGTCATCGCCCTCCCTGCTGCTAAGTGGCTATTTACAATGAAAATTATGTACAACTAACCGAATATTTGGTCAAGTCCGATACGATATCGTGTCCGAGGATCATGTAAATTTATCGTTACAAATCCATGTGGGGTCGACTGAGCATGACTAAAAAGGTTTCGAAAAACATTAAAGTCCATGTCACCGCCGCACCATGTTTGCCAAATATGTCGTAGCGTGTGTGTATCAACGCCGTTGAACACAGCAAGAATATTACAGTTGTCTCTGATTACTTTTGGAATCTGAGTGTATCGTTGAGTGACAT
This sequence comes from Sinohyriopsis cumingii, assembly GCA_028554795.2. Taxonomy (NCBI): domain Eukaryota; kingdom Metazoa; phylum Mollusca; class Bivalvia; order Unionida; family Unionidae; genus Sinohyriopsis; species Sinohyriopsis cumingii. Next base: position 441,503 of record JAPYKE020000084.1, read on the forward strand.
ATATCACGTCAGTGTTTTTATGCCTGCCTCTGGAAAATATCCTAGCTGGGTTTTTTTGATTGTCTAACATAACATCATCGTACACGACTAGATTGTTAACGTCGCCATCAATATCATCGATACCTGGTGCATCATTGATATCTGTAATAAACTCAATAACATTTTTTTCAGCGATCGCTGATGCATTCTCGTTGAAATCTTTCAACACCTCGTAGCATCGTTGATCATCTACGCTAGGGGCGATTAAATACAACTTATCCCACCTCATCCATCTCATTATTAAATTAAGTAACAATTGCGTCTTGCCGGATCCAGATGGTCCGATGATAATCATCCGGATCGAGTTTGGTAACGCTGCAACATGCTTAACTGGTTCTCTTGTTTTAGTCGCCGAAAAATCAATTATATTCATATCTCTATACATAAATTATGGATCTATATTGTGTGAAGTGTAGAGTGCGTACTGGCACAAATGATATGACAACCGTTACAACAAGAAATAACAGATCGGCACTTATTGGTAAGTGTGTACAATGCGGTATAAAGAAATTTAGATTTATTTCTATTAGACCCGGGGATGTTTTAAAAAAAAAGCGAGGAGGTGATATTGCAGCCAAGTTATCAAAACTCCCCGGAACACCGTGGGCAAAGTATCCAGGAGAAAAGCACCTCCCAGGATATAGCTACTGTGGCCCCGGAACACGATTAGATATCAGACTCGATGATCAAAATCAACCCCGGCCCGGTGAGTATCCAATAAACGCTATCGTTAAGGCGTGTCATGCTCATGATGTTGCTTACTACAAAAGTAGCGATCTGCAACAGCGTCATATCGCGGACGTAAAATTAATTCACGCGTTAAATGCTATTCCTGATAAATCCTTCAAAGAAAAATTGGCCTCATGGTTGGTAAAATCGGCTATGAAAGGTAAATTAATGATGGGCGCTGGTAATTAATAACAACATGGAATCCATCTATTATTCTCCGAGAGGATACTGGAAGGGAAAGGCCGCAATTGGTAAGCTTGCAAGCGCTGCAAAAGTAACGAGGGCCACTGCGGCTAATTGGTTATCCAAACAGGCTATATGGCAAATCTATCTACCACCGCCTAAACAAATCAACTTTTCGCGCTTTGATGTCAGCGTACCTAATGAAGTTCATCAAGCTGATATACTATTTCTGCCGCATGACAACGGTTACAAATACGCGCTAACCGTAGTTGATGTTGCGAGTCGATACAAAAAAGCGGGGCCGTTAAAAACAAAGTCAGCAACTGAAGTGGCCGATGCGTTTGAGCGGATTTATCGAAGAGGTCCTCTGCGCTGGCCAAATCTATTACAAGTTGATCCTGGTAGTGAATTTCGCGGCGCTGTTTTATCAACGCTGAAACATCATAGCGTCGCGATACGACGAGGTCATACTGCGCTACATCGTGATCAGGCAATTGTTGAACGATTCAATCGGACTCTTGCTGAACGGTTATTTTGGATATCAATACGCGAAGGAATTCATCCAAGAAAAACGATCTCGTGAATGGGTCAAAAGGTTGCCAGGCGTAATTGCAGCGTTAAATAACGAGATTACCCGAGCAATCAACATGAAGCCCAGCGACGCGACTAAAAAAAAGTATATACCCGGAAGATCAAAAATAGATAGCGTTTCCAAGCCAATTCTCGGCGATGTCACTGTTAGATATCTGTATGAACCAGGAGAGCTTGAAGGCGGTAAAAAAAGAGCTACTGATCCTATCTGGAGTGTTACCACACATAACATATCAACGATAACACGATCAACTGATAGACCACCGATCTATAGACTGGATTCAACTGCCCCGCAGCGGGGGTTTACACGCGAGCAACTACAAGTGATACCTGACGATACTCAATTGCCCCCGCGTGGTCTTAACTAGCGCCGTTGCGTCTATTGCACTCAAGATAGGTCAACCTCACATTGTTTTTAACATGACTGAGACTGTTATCGATCCTGTCCACGGTAAATTGGCGAGCGTCTTTATCCGAATAACGCCAGCGCATTACACAATTGCAACTCGCGCAGTGATTATTCTGTTGTTGTCGTAACGCAATTATTAATTCGGCATCAATATCAAAACGCCGCTGTTTTTTTGTATCCTGTTGGCGGTAACCCGAGAGTTTTCTATCAATGACGCTTTCATCGATGATGTCGTTGGTGACTTTGTCGGTGACTTCGTCACTGGCTTCGTCAATAACAATTCTTCGAAGCTGATTTATCCTCCGTACTCGGGACACTGCAAGATAGACTAGATTTGACCATTCGATGCGATTATCAATTATCCAAGCAATTGTGTCCGTGATGGTTAGTCCCTGCGAGGAATGTATTGTTGTTGCGTATCCTAGCGTCCACGGGGATTTATCAGCACGTAGCGCGTCCTCGACGATGCTGATATCAACGAGCACGATATCATTCAGCACAATAATTTGTTCTGTTGTCCCTGACGCTGTCGGGCCTGGAATTTCAACTTCAGTGTTCTGCCGCCGTGTATCCGCGGGTCTATAACACAGCGGCACTGGGCGCGTTGGAAACTTTTCCTTATGCAACGTAAACAACTTTTGCTGAAGTGTGTCTCTGACTATCTTTCTACTCGCTACAATTAAATCGTTTGGTCTCCATGTTTCCCAGAATTCATTTAACGATGTTTCCGGAATCACATCGCGGACTATTTCACATTGAACTCTATCCGGCTGTAATCTGATTAATTTCTTAACCTCGCGCAGTTGTTCATCAAGTGCTCGGTAATCAGTATCGGTTTCTTCATAATAGTCCACAAAACCCTTTAACCAATCATGTGGACCCTCGCCGACAAATGGTGGTGGTTGGCCATGATCTCCGCACATTATCACCGCTGTATTCGCGCGCAGCAACCACTCAAGAAACATTTGTAAAACATCTAACGAAACAGTACATATCTCATCCCAGATGATAACCTCAGGAATAAATTTTTCACCCATTCGATCAGGAGTCCACTCACCACCGCTGTATCGAAAAAAGCTGTGATAAGTAACGGCGTCAACATTTCGTTGTTTTATCTCTCACGCTAGTCTATGGGTTGGTGTAAGCACGATTATACTTGCCCGCGTTCGAAATAATTCAATTGCCCGAGTCGTCTTTCCTGACCCGCCACAGCCGCTTAAATAAACTGTTTTGTATCTACAAATTGGATCAGAACACGGTGGTGCATTAGACCATTCTGATAGATTATCACCGCGTAAGTAGTTGTTCTCAACGGTGACATCTGCTGATGGTGAATAATCGCGTTGTATTTCTTTTTTAATTCTCCATGTACCCCAACTCTCGTCCGGACTAGTAAACTCGGCTATGTTTCCCTTATACTTTACGTCTATGTAAAATGAATCAATTGCAACTCTAACCGCGGTGTCGGGAAATCTATTTAACATTGAAAATAAATTTATGCAAGCATAACCCAGCATAGACGCCCTCAAATGTGGATATGCCGGGCTGTCTCCATCGCTGTAAGTAACAACTGTACCCAACCTTGTTCCATTGGACAAGAAAGCTGTTTTGCAGTTCACGTATCTATTTTTCGCCACTGCGTCCTTGATTACGAAATCATATTCTGCGTCATCTATAATCAGCCGTGAGCAATATCGTTTGTAGTCGCAGTTTTTTCCACCTTGTGTAAACTTACCGATTATTCTTCTACCGAGATCTTTTGCCTCGCGGTTTCGTTGGTTAAATATCCTCCTGGACCATTCGATGATATATTCCTCGTCGGCATCAATCTGTTTTCTGGATTCGTCAATTATACTATCTAGACGCTCCGGTTCTGGTAACCAGACTTCAGTCTGCGCCCGGTATGATATAATTGCGTCACTGACAATCAACGAAACTAGCATTTTACAATCAATCATATACCGTAGCAGCGCTATTGGCAACCACTTCTTTTCAGCCATGTGTCTACCGATCCAAATATAACAACAGCGATGAAGTCCTGCTGCGAATTCAAATGATACTATGCTAGCGAATCCGGTTAAATCAAAATCAGGCAGTGGTCCATTAATAGCAACACGAGTCATTTCATGTCTGGGGTGTCCAAATCGTTTAAAGTACTCAGCGGCGGATCCATACCCGAGAAAACTCGCTGGATAACAGGCAACCATATCAACCGAGATCATAGCGTCGCGGTTGTATCCAGTGTTCCATAGTCCACCGTGATAGTATTCCAAACAACTGGATTGTACATCCGGTAGAAATTCCTTGCGTGTTGGACTCCACGCATTTTTCCTTGCTGCAACATGAGCCGCAACCGATGGAATCGTAAAACAATTTGTTAGCAGTTGTTCATCATGCTCTTCAAATTCCATGGCGGTTTTTTTCATCTTGTTGTGAAACGCTTCAGTGCGATATAATTCACCGTTTGGTCTTACAAACTGACCAAAGGTATCCGCATCGTTTTCAGCGCTGCGAAGTAACCACACTGACACAGGGTCGTTTTTACACAAACAAGCAATAGCATCAAATAGTTTCCTCTCCGCGAGAAAACCGTCCTCTCCCAGGAATTCCCCCGGGATATACTTTACTGTTCTATCCCGTGGAAATATTGTGACCGCGGACGTCCACGCGTGTTCGTTATGATCAATAATTTTGATTGGGGCTCCCTTTGATTTATACTTTGATTCGTATAATACTTCACCGGTTATCGTTGTAACGGTTATTGGAAATCTCAACGACGTTTCTAATTTCGCTATGTCGCTGATGGTTGCTCCTCGCTCGCGCACTGTCTCCTCCCACTGGTTGATTTTGCTACGTCGTAAATCAGTCAATTTGTTTCCTCGACATGCATTTGTAAAATGCTCTATTATTCGTTCTGCTACACAATTTATCCCCGTTGACTGTTTCATCGGCGCTAGTTTTCCGATATCAGGTTTCTTATTTAACGGGTATATTCCATAAACAACTGCTGTTTCAGGATACGCTCGTTCATAGTATGGTCTGTCAATTCCGGTTAACAGCCCGGGCTTGGAGTCGCGGCTAACAATAACTGTTTTCTTGTCGCTGAGAACTGGTTCAAATTTATCACGTATGATCCAATTACCTGATTCCACCCGGACAATGAATTTTACTCTGAAGAAATACTTTTTACCGTCAAGTTCTGATATTATCGTTGCTGCGCGGTTGTCGTTCATGGTAGCATCAACAACACCATCAATTCGAAATGTTGACCAACTATGAGATGCACCATCACGCTTGAATTCATTGATACAATCGCATATTTTATTCAACAGGGTTCTATCGTTTATTAACGCTTTTGGTGCGTCCTTGAGGGCTCTATCGAGATTGAACTTAATATTTTTCCAGGGCTTAATTGCTGATAATTTCTTGAACTCCTCCTCCATATAATTAAAACAAGTATTTAAATAAAAGAATATAGTATAATGAATCACTGCAAATGGTTGATGATTGGGTCGACAACCCCGTGCAATAAATCATGTAGAGGTGAATTCTGCGGGTATCATTTACAAAGCGTTCGTAATGGTTCAAACGGCCCCCTCCCGTGCTTGGTTTGCCACGTTGGGGTGCGTGGTAAATCACAATTATGTATCAATTGTGGCGGCAAACGATACAGGGAACTAAAACGCTATTATGACAAACGAATAAAAAATGCCGTCATTGACCCCACCGCTGACTCCGTCAAGGACAAAATCATCAAAACTCCTCAAGACTACATTGAAAGGTTTATAATTAAACCAAATAATGAATTAGACAGTAGTATTATTATACAAATGGACCAAGAGTTCAGACCTCACCCTATGCTTGTTAATTACGAGGCATCTCGCGACAGCGTTGTTCGAAATCGCAGACTGAAGAGGCCGGTTGGTGTTGTTAGTAATAGCGGGTATTTGATGTTTACTGCGGGAGGAAAAAGCTATTATGTTCACAGGATGGTATTTGAAGTATTTAACGGATTAATCAAGAATGGGTTTGTGATTGATCATATTAATAATAATAAGACTGATAATTCTCTTATAAACCTGCAAGCTATCTCGCAAAGTCAGAATACCAAAAAAGGCGGAACTGGTAAATACTCAAAGAAAGCAAAGAGTGTAAAATCATTTGATACAACAACGCACGAAGAAAAAACTTTTCAGTCGATGAATGAAGCCAGTAGATATTTTGATATTTGTATGCCCGCAGTACGATTTGTTGCAGAAAATATAACTAAAACAGCGATCTCAAAAAAGACCGGACACAGAATTCGATTTTCATATTATCTGAATGGGCATCAAGGGAGATAACTCGTTTTGTGATAGCGTCGCATGACAAGAGTTACATCCCTTGGAGTCCAATTAATGTTACGATTAATTAATCATTTTACGATGAAAACTAATGAAATACACGCTGTTATCTAGCGGCTGTATTCTTTTTTTTAATGTTTTATTCCAATATTTGGTTTCATTTAAATGCTGTGAAACACCATTAATAAGTATTCAAGGATTTAACGATTCAAGGGAATTCAAATTAACACACACCTTGTGACTTACGCGGTTGTATTAGTCACCTTATATATAAGACGACTCGTTATAAGCCTGGGGCTTTCGAAAGCCAATTCAGCTAATCAAAACTAACCCACGCTCTTGACCCGAGCGTGTGGTTGTCTTTTGTTCACAATCATGCAGCCGGGTTAATTTAATTGGGTTGCTTTTGATTGGTTGAATTGGCCGTAGAGTTCCGCCCCGCCGTTTTATGTTTGTGCTGTCTTGTGATATAAAGACGAATTATCACGTCGTGGTGATCCCATTTACGACGCATTCCTCGATAAGGTTAAAAGTAAAAAACCCAAAAAAGGAAAAGGATACAGCGGTGTGGTTGAAAACGCTTGTCCTGGTAGTGTTCTCAGTGACATATCACGGCTGGAAGTACTAATCGGAGGAAAACGAGCCGGAAATAACTCTCCGGAAATAATCAATGAGGCCGCTGATATTTGCAGGCGGTTATTTGCAGGCGGTATCATGGACATTAATGCATATCGAACGCTCATAGACGAACTCGTGGATGATTAATTGGAAAACTGGTGTTTTTATAATAAAGATGATTATACACTACAACCATGATAAACCAGTCAGCGTCTACGTGGTAAACTCACGATTGCCCGTATACCGCGCGTGGTACGGAGACGGTCTCGGTAGCACCATTGCGGGGTTATTTACAAGAATGGCTCCAAAAGTGGTGCCGTTAGCTAAACAATTATCTATGAAAACCATTGATGTTATTCGTGATAAGGGAATCAGCGCTATTGGAGATGTTGCCGGAAAGGCGTTTTCTGCAGCAAAGGACAAACTAATGTCGTTGGTGAGAAGAAAAAAACAAACGCCGCTGCGTTCTACAACAGTGATGCCTGCAAATGTCAGCAGGGTAATAAATAACGCGGTGGAAAAAAAACTAGCGTTGATGGCTTCGCCGTCCACTGATGCAACAACCAACGCGCTCATGAACGCGATAGCGGTAAGTGGTCTTAAACAGAATTCAAAGAATTTACGACGAAAACGACGTTGATGGATTTCAAGTGAAAACACTCACATGATAATAATAAAATGTTTGCGCGAACCGCTGATCCCGCGTTTGATATGGATGCCCCAGTGCGCAGGGATGATTCTGTCCGTGATTATCAATTTTATTCCTATCAACCACCACAAGCCGACCTACGATCGCGAATTGAACTTCAAGTCCAAGATACCAGTAAATACTTTTTGCCGTGTGAAGCGTTTATCGAAATTGAGGGAGAACTCGTGACAAATGTTGCCGCTAATACACCATACGCAGATGACCATCGTGTTCGAGTTGGCTTTGTCAACAACGGTATCATGGCGTTATTTGAGAGCGCCAGATATCTTATTGACGGGCGAGAAATTGAATCAATAGAACGCGAGGTTGATGTTGCAACAACGATAATTGGGTTAGCGAGATACTCGGATGATTATACAAGATCGGCGGGCCCATCTATGATGTTCGCGAAGGATACCACTAATAACGCTGATCACTTTCAGTACATTAACGTGCTGATGAAAGAAAATACCGCAGTTGACCAGGCTGAAGCAGCTAACCCAGACCGCAGAGCAAAACCAGGTGCTGATTTCACTGTTATAAAAAGTACTAACGATAATTTTAATCTAGGATTCGCAACACGAGTAGGGATGTTGCAAGGACCACGCCGACAGTTTTCATGCGCGATTTCACTCCATCACATATTCGGATTTTGCAGAAATGTCAGAAAAGTTATCTATGGGGCTAAGCATACAATTGTGCTAGCGCGAAGGGGCGATGATAACAATGCAATATGGCGTGCTGCTGGCGTCGATAACGGTAAAGTCGTTTTAACTAAAATGGCATTGTGGATGCCGGTGTTGACTCCATCAGTTACCACGGAAGCACGATTGTTATCATTTATGGAACAGGGGGGAAAATCGTTGTTGAGTTGGCTAGCGGTAACAACTGATGCTAAAGAGGATAATGTTGCTGATACATTTACATGGCACTTGGCATTAAAACAAGGCGTTTCAGCCCCGCGTCATATATTTATAGCGCTACAGAATAGGGATCGATTGGGTAATCAAGAACGCAGCCATATGATATTTGATCAATTAGGAGTCAGGGATGTTTCGCTGAGAATAAACGGACAACAGGAACCATCCGAGGATATACAGCTTAATTACGGCGACAACCATATCGCACGTGTGTATCATCGATTGCTGTCATATATGGGTCGTGATCAAAACGTCGACACTGGTTTGCAAATATCACAACTTGATTTTAAAAACCTGTATCCGATTTATTACTTTTCGTTGGAACATCTTGATTTAACGAGACAATCCGTCGTTGATATACACTTCCGAGCTCGTATATCCCCGGGTGGTGTTAATTATAGAGCGGTTGCTGTCATTCTCAGCGATAAATCATTGCTGCTAGAAGGTGTTGGTGGACGAATGAGAATCGTTGATGCGCCAGTGGAAAACATCTAATTGAAAACACAAACGCGTTTACAATAAAATGTCGTATAGTGTTGTCGGCGTTACACTAACTGATGGTCAAGTCAAAAAATTACGATCAAAGTCGGCTAAACAATGCGGGACCACAATAACGCTGAAGCCGTCGCATATGGCAGGTGGTAATCATAAGATATCGTTGACGGCGCGTCAAATAAAACATTTCAATGATGCAATGAAAAATAAAAAGGGTATTCAAATAGATTTTTCATCCGCAGCGATTAAAAACATGGAAAAGACCGGTGGGATATTTCCGCTGTTAGCTGCGATTCTAGCGTTGATTGCCGCGGCCGCACCAGCAGTGGCTAAGGCGGCGGCGTTGGGGGCCGTTGGTACCGCGGCGGGAATGGCATTGAAGAAGGCGACCGGGAGAGGCTATAAAAAAAAAGAAACGAGGACGATCCGTAGCCGGAAAGGGTCTAAGACTACCGGGAACCCCGTATTCATGGTATTCGGGAAAGGGTCTAAGACTACCGGGAACCGTTTATTAACGCAAGAGTCTATGGTTCCGTTATCCAATTTTGATTTAATAGATGCCGCCGACGTGTTAGCGATAAAAAACTTCAGAGGTGTTTTTATGAGGGATCAATTATCAGCAAAACCAAGGAATATTGAAACCGGCATAATTAACCTCGATAAATCCTCCGGAACGGGAACTCATTGGGTTGCATACGCGTTTGATCCGCGTGCAATCGTCTATTTTGATTCATACGGGTTAGCCCCGCCGAACGAGTTCATGCGGTATATCCGGGCGTGTTCAGCCCCGGTTTTTTATTCCACGCTGCCAACACAGCAATTAAGTGACCCACCGATATGTGGCCGTGAGGTATTGAACGTACTCGCGGCGATTTCATCATCGCGGAAACCACCTCATGTGGTTGTAAACGAATACACTAGTGGGGTCGTAGAGGCCCGGCGGGTTAATTAAAAACACTGTTTTTTTTTACAATAACGATGATTGATATTTGGGGACGACCTATTTCGGCGCTGAAAGAATCCACGGAAACGCCCGCCACCGATGACATAAAAAAACTAATCGAGGATGAAATCGCCGATACGTTAAATCTAACCAGTGTTGACCCAGGTGAAATAGTTGTATTTCAAGACCGCCAGGGTAAATTGAAATCCAGTAATGTGTGGCTGGATGACGTTTTAACACGACAGCGTGATGCCGCCGAGAACGCTATCGCGCTGTATACCAGCGACGGACGACTCAAACCGGGTGAACATCTATCGACAATAACGAATAGGGTAACATTAATCCAAGACGGTTTTATAAGGTTGGATAGATCGGTGACCGAACTTGACGCGCAGGTGAAAAAATCTGTCACCGAGGTGAAAAAATCTGTCACCGATATACAACTCACTACCGCTAGTTTTTTTGGGACCCCGACGGTAACCGACCCAAATATTGCAACAATAAAAAGTACTATTTTGGAGTTTACAACGCTGTCGGGCCAATTTTACACGTTACGAAAAAATGTTAACAGGATTGATGACAACTTAGATAAATTCTTTGGTAAAAAAAATACCAAGCTGGATGAAATTACAACAACTATAAATGATATCACTGCGTATGGACAGGAAATAAAAACAATCAAAACTGATGTTAAAGCGAACAAAGGGAATATAGACGCGCATACAGGGGAAATAAGAACAATCAAAACTGATGTTGAAGCGAACAAAGGGAATATAGACGCGCATACAGGGGAAATAAGAACAATCAAAACTGATGTTGAAGCGAACAAAGGGAATGTAAACGCGCATACAGGGGAAATAGGAACGATCAAAACTGATGTTGCAGCGAACAAAAAAGTATAACCGAGAATACACGGGAAATAGGAACGATCAAAACTGATGTTGCAGCGAACAAAAAAAATGTAGACGCGTATAGAGGGGAAATAGGAACGCTTAAAACTAATGTTGCAGCGAACAAAAAAAGTATAACCGAGAATACAGGGGAAATAGGAACGCTCAAAACTGATGTTGCAGCGAACAAAAAAAATGTAGACGCGCATACAGGGGAAATAGGAACGCTCAAAACTGATGTTGCAGCGAACAAAATAAATGTAGACGCGAATACAGGGGAAATAGTAACGCTCAAAACTGATGTTACAGCGAAAAAAAAATGTAGACGCGCATACAAGGGAAATAGGAACGCTCAAAACTGATGTTGCAGCGAACAAAAAAAATGTAGACGCGCATACAGGGGAAATAGTAATGATCAAAACTGATGTTGCAGCGAACAAAAAAAGTATAACCGAGAATACACGGGAAATAAATATACTCATTACTAAGGTTGCAGCGAACAAAAGGAATATAGACGCGCATACAGGGGAAATAGGAACAATCAAAACTGATGTTGCAGCGAACGGAAAAAATGTAGACGCGCATACACAGGAAATAAATACACTCATTACTAAGGTTGCAGCGAACAAAAGGAATATAGACGCGTATACAGGGGAAATAGGAACAATCAAACTTGATGTTGCAGCGAACAAAAAAAGTATAACCGAGAATACACGGGAAATAGAAACAATCAAAACTGATGTTGAAGCAAACAAAAAAAATGTAGACGCGCATACACAGGAAATAGTAACGCTCAAAACTAATGTTGAAGCGAACAAAACAAATGTAGACGCGTATAAAGGGGAAATAGTAATGCTCAAAACTAATGTTGAAGCGAACAAGAATAATATAGACGCGTATAGAGGGGAAATAGGAACGATCAAAACTGATGTTGAAGCGAACAAAAAAAATGTAGACGCGTATTGGCGGGGAATAGGAATAATCAAAACTGATGTTGCAGCGAACAAAAAAAGTATAGACGCGCATGCATATGAAATAGGAACAATCAAACTTGATGTTGCAGCGAACAGAAAAAGTATAACCGAGAATACACGGGAAATAGGAACGATCAAAACTGATGTTGAAGCGATTAAAGACAGACTACCTAGAATGACAGAGCAACTCGAAAAAATAAAAATCCCTCATGAGAACGCCATCAACACAGTATACACAATTCGGCATGGATCATTCGATTGGATTCCTACGCATACTACAGTAAATATCACCGCAACTGTTAAGGGCATTTATCGATTGACATTGATTTCAGCGATGCAGTTCAGTATATCATCGTCGAGTTCATCCGGGTTTAACAATACAATATCAACAATCGTTGACAAAAATGCAACCGAACGGTTTATAATTAGAGCCGTTGATAGCGGTCTATTTAGGACAAACATCACATGGTATTTTGAATTTGTAGTGGATCTAAGTAAGTAATTGAAAACACTAGGTTTTTTTTTTTAATAAAAATGACCACCAAGGTAATTGAATCGGAGGTATCACCGACGTCACATCAATATCGATTCGATACCGCAAAAGAATTCTCCGCGAACTTGAAAACGCTTTCCGAACAATACCGCCCAAAAAAAAAAAAAATACCGCCGAAAAATAACCACCATCGACGTGGCCGTGTACTCGGTGTCCGGTATAGTAGCTGGTACCGGTGTCATTTTATCCACGGTGACCATGATAGCCCCGATCGCTGTTCCAATCGCTATCTCCGCGGCGACAACAATTGCTGGAGTCGCCAACGCAATCACTAGAAAGATATCATCGTGTTCTCAAAAAAAACTCAACGAGTATACAGTAAAACATCAAATAATATCCGACGCGTACTCGAAATTATCCAGGTTGATCTCGTTGTCGATCGATAATTCGTTCATATCCGATGTTGAATTCTCCACGATGGTCCAGTTGTATGACTCCGCGATGTCAAAAATCGAGGATTTTCAACTGGAAACCGGAAACCACGTCGCTGAAACCACTTCAATGGGCTTAAAACATTCTCCTGAAAACAAGCAGGTTGTTAATATTCGGTGTTGAAATTAAACACTAAAAACAGCGAATAATAATAATGTCGCTGAACCCCGAAGGGTTTCAATTACTTCAACGGATCGCGGAAAACACCACTCCGGTACAAACAAGTATGATATCGATAACGTCAACGAAACCCGAATTCAGTGTGAACTTCCCATCATCGGTTCCAGTGAAGGAAATAGCGCTGGCAAAATTGCGAGTATATCACAGTTGGCCTAATATCCGAGCGGAAGCATTTAACGGACAACAACCTAATAACTTGCTGGTTTTTGCATGGACAAATAAACCCGATAGGACCCCAGACTGGAAGGAGGTTACAATACCAACTGGGTCATACCAAATAGAACAAATCAATAAAGAATTTCAACGCAGGATAAAATCGATCACAGGAAAAGAATCAAAAATCGCTATTACGGTTCATGAACCGACGTTATCGTCGACGATTGAAATAAGCACACCGGGGTATATGGTTGATATTTATAACAGTTCAATAAGAACCATACTAGGATGGCCTAAGAATCCACCTCATGAAATCCCCGCGGACTTGCACACGAATGCGCAATCGTATCATGAAATTAATCCCAGTTATCGAGATGATTTGTCTATTATAAAAAACACATTATTACCCAGCAGGTTTATATTTCAAGACAGGAATACCATGCAATGGTATTTTCCGTATAAGGAAACTCCTGAATCATTCGCCGTGGTCACAGTTAGTTTAAATGATATCACTGGTACGTTTGCCGAGATTAATCGTAATTACCGATCACAACTAGAACAGCTACGGAAAACAAAAGCACGAAAACACGTTGAGGTGTTAAATCAACTTATATCAGACATGGAATATATTAATGAACGAATCGTTAAAACAATATCTGCTAACAGCGATGATAATAAACAAAAAATCCTAACCGAGTATAATATCACAGAAGCCGATTTACCCGATTTCAAGTTTCCAGGATACAACGCACCAGAACTAAGAAAATCTCTTAATGATTTTCTCGCCCCATCAACTATCCTCAGACACGATAATGGAGAGGATGGTAGGCATATTGCTCCATACAACGTAAATATTACGTCTGTGATAGCAATCAATCTAGTGTGTGATGTTATCGAAGGGAGTTACCAGGTGAATACCAAGCAATCAAATCAGGCTCAACAGGGGTATATCCTTTATTCATTTTCACCAACAGCCCCTCCGGGATTTTTAATCGTTGAGAGTCCGATTAATCCGGTCTATATGCGATGCCATAATCAGTTTTTAACAAGAATTAATTTTAAACTTACCGATCAGTCAAATAACCTAATTGATCTACAAGAGGAGGAGTTAGTGATCACTCTGTTTGTAAGATCATTGTAAATAGCCACTTAGCAGCAGGGAGGGCGATGACATCGACGCGGTCGTCGCGCTTTTTTACCGGACGCTGACGACGCTGGGATCAGCGCGCAGAAGGTATTAATTAAACCAAATGACGATTGGACGATCCCCCCGACGAAGACGTCGTTTTTTTTTACCAGGCGCTGACGACACCGGATCCGCTGAGTGCAGAAAGTATTAACTAAACCAAATGACGATTGGACAAAATGTCCGATTCGCCCTCCCTGCTGCTCTCTATGTATAAGAGTAGTTTTACAAATGCTTTTGAGAGGAACTGGGGCCTAACCGGAATTTTGCTCCGTGCATGCGTCACCAACACTGATTTGAGTTAAGGTTCAGCATCGCATGTATGATTTTGAAAACATCTTCACCACTAAGAAAAAAGAACTCTATTACTCAAAAAGTGAAGTTTAATTTGGAATATATCAAAAATTGGCCGTGTATTCTGACATTAAACATTGATATTCATCATGCTTTTTGCACTCAGTGTGCCATCGCAGAGACCATGCGAGGAAGCACGTCAGTTGCAAAAAACACGTAGAAGTTGGGAAAATTAAGAATTCGCAGATTTCATCTCCGGAATATTTTAAACAATTGGCGGAAGAAATGCAGGCTACCAATGCTGAAGCATTATTTGTGAGTTTTCTTGTCGAACACAATCTACCTTTATCAGTTGGAGACCATGCTAAACATTTGTTCTGACAAATGTTGCCAGACACGAAAATCAATTCCAAATTTTCCTGTGGAAGGACCAAAAGTGCTGCAGCTCCTGTGCATTCCTCACAGCAACAGTGCAAGCGAAAGTGTATTTTCTCTTGTGAGGAAAAATAAGACTTTAGGGCCTTTTTAGCTGCAGAAAATTTGTCAGCAATTTTAGTCACCAAGATCAACCAGCCGGCAAGAAGTCTGAACTGTTTAGAAAACAAATTTACTATCAAGCAGTTGAGGAAGTTCAAGTCTGCCACAGTATCATGTCTTGATAAATACAATTTCTGCATATATGTTGTGTTTTAGTTTTATATTGCGAACTTGATATAGTGTTGAATTGACGGTCGGAGTGGTCAGAGTGGATGGAGTTATTGTCATGGTATTTTTCACAAATTCGTGTCCAGATTCACGACTTTTTATCCCTATTTTCACTAATTGTGAGCCTGGAAGGTTGGCAGCTATGCATGATGCTACAGAGTTTGGCCGTAGGCTACTACCTCCTGCCCCATTAAGTCGTCGCTGGGGGTAAATGTGCTAATGGCCAGATCAAAGATGTCAGCATACAAGCAACCAAGGAGACCAATATCCCTTCACTGCAAGCACACCATTTGTACACAGATATTACGGAAAATCAACAAAAGAATCCAAGAGGCACACATAGGACACAAACCTCTGGAAAAATGTCCTATTCAGCCTCCACCCAGCAAAAGCCACAGTCCTCACAAACCAAGGCAAATAAACATTTTTCTCCCAACAGCTTGCTGTCCTCAAAAGATGATGTCATCTCAACTCTGCCTTTTCCACACATTCTAGTTAGAGAATGGCTCAAATTCTTTGCTGCCAAATGAAACGAGATTTTCCATGACAAATTATGGACTTGACAAGTGATTTCCAGGGTACTCTGCCTCACTTTTCACACACTTCATCCTCTGTCCAGAGTCCCACCAATTACAGACCTACAATCCGATCCATTCAAACCACAACCTTGCCGGAAGAAATAAATAACCTTCTTCAAAAATGGTAGTATAATTAATTCATAACATAAATTCTCCTGGGCTTTAATCCAAACTTGTCTTGGTCCCAAAGGCAAACGGCACTCTTTATTCAGTCATCAACCTCAGCGTCTTTAATCAATTTATTCATGCACCTTGGTTCTCAATGGAAACACAGTGGCACACGTTGAATGCCGTCCAAGAGGGAGACTTTGTCATCAGTGTGCACTTAAAAGATACTTACCTTCATGTCACTATTCACCAGGAATCCATTAAGTTCCTGCAGTTCACCATACAGTGATATTGCATACCAATTAAGAGCACTTCCATTTAGACTTAACAACATCCCTTGGGTCTTCACACATCTCACGAACCATGTAATGACGCATGTCCGGACCATTTATACAGCTGCCAATCATTATCTGGATGACATCATGCACAAATACTGTACCATAGTTATATTTTAAATCACTACATGACTTCACGGCTTAAAAATCTAGGCTTTCTCATCAACAAGGATAAATCCAGCCTAGTACCAGCTTAATTTCTTCACCTAGGTATGAAGTTCAATATACAGGCAAACATAATATATCTCCCTTATGATTGGGCATTGAAAATCCGAACCATAGTGGGTTCTTTACTTTCGATGAAGACTCTAACTGCATGGGACTTCCTTTGCCTACTGGACTTTCTCAACACAGCAGATCTCTTTTTGTCCTAGATTACCCTTTTATGCACCATTGCAAATGATTCTTCTGTCATGATGGAAGTCTGCCCAATAGACTAACCCCTCACCTTCTGTCATGATGGAAGTCTGCCCACTAGACTAACCCCTCCCCTTCTGTCATGATGGAAGTCTGCCCACTAGATTAACCCCTCACCTTCTGTCATGATGGAAGTCTGCCCACTAGACTAACCCCTCACCTTCTGTCATGATGGAAATCTGCCCACTAGATTAACCCCTCACCTTCTGCACACAAATGAGGTACCTTCTGCAGACCTGGTGCAAATAGAATTGGCTCAGCTGTGGTATACCTATGCAAGTACAACCACCTGGGATTACAATTTGTACTGTTGCAGTCACCAGAGATGCACCCAGGGTGTGTGATTCACACAAAAGTTTACGAATTCCCACACTTGGAAAGTGAAAATGTTTGTGAACTTCCACATATTAATCTCATGTCATGCATATGATAATTTACCTAGGATAAAACTCTATTCAGCCATTCACCCTCAAAGTACATGTGTAAATGGTAAAAATATTATACCGCTTGTCACGATGCACACTTTTTCGTAACTGTTTACACACGTAATTTCTTATGTTTGATATGTATTATTGTTAAATTTAATTGTATTGGCACATTAGGCCCCGTAATAAGCATTGTGTCATGGTTTGAACCTTGCATAAACACAGTTTTGCAAATGCGCGTTTATAATATGGCCTATCTGGAAGACCCAATGTTGTTGCATATGTAGATGACAAGATAGTTTGGCTAATGCTGGTTGATCATAGTAATGAAGGCAACTTATTTTTAAAGTCGGGAAATATATCAGAATATAGGAACTCAGAAAGTATTAAAAGAGATACAAGTGAGTGATTTGGAACAACAACAAAAATGACGTTAAATTGGAATCCAGTGTAGATGATGGATGGAACAAAACAGAAAGCATGCCAATCAGCTCCACATTTTGGCAGTACATGTATTTTGAAATTAAATGTGGAAAAAACAAAAAAACAAGCAAAACTAAAATACAATTTAAAAGTAGAGTGCACTTTTTTTAATAAAACCTATTAATACAGATAAAATGTGATGCAACATCTGTTAAATATTTTGATTTCATTAGAAGTCTTACAGAGTGGATAAGGAAGAAAGAGATGGATATTGACGTGTTATGTATATGTTGAACTGTGGTCATTTTCTCCTTCCAATCATCTTTATTCTATTCCCCTTCCCTTATTACTTTGACAAGGGGAGTGGGTGGAGGAAATCCTTCCCTAAAATAAAATCATGGGAGCATCTCTGAAAAACAGAAGGCTGAGGAGCCCATCTAGTACCATTCTTTCGGGAATCCAGTGTTTTTATGGTTTCCCCAGGAATGAAATCTGCATAGCAATGTTCTGGCGATGAAGGTCATTTTGAATGCCTTTCACTGGTAGCAGGAATGTTTAAATGACTTAGAACTTTCTAAAGTGGTATGGTTAACAACACATTGATGTTCAAGTTCACCATTTCCCATTATTCCTAATCATACTAGCTGATTCTTTTTCCTGGAACAATCAACTAATACAAACAGAATGGTCTCTCCATCCCTCTGTTGTCACTGTTATATATCAGATGGGACCCGCCATAAGTGAAATTGTTTGCATCAAGGTAGAATACGTAACAATATACACAGCCAAATACTTTAGCTCTGTGCCCAATGTGGAACCTATGTTTGAAATTAACCTGGTTGAACAAAACCCCTTTTGAACCTCTTTCAGGGGTATATCTGGAATGCCTTTCACACAAGGCCTGTTTCCTCATGGTGTTATTGACTTCGGGCAGAATTATTGAAATGCATGCAGCAGACCCAAATTAATTACAGTTCCGACAAGATGAGTCCGTCTTACTTATGACTGCATCCTCTATCATTGCCAAGAAGAGGCTTCCTTCCACGGGTAACCAGACTTTACTTATGACTGCATCCTATATCATTGCCAAGAACAGGCTTCCTTCCACGGGTAACCAGACTTTCATCATGAAGCCTCTGTCTAGTCTAGACACATCAGCTCAAGACCCAGTTTGAAGTGGTACCGTAACAGAACAAGATCTGCTGAGGGAGATCATGCCTATGTTATTTCTGAAGAAAGAACAGGGGTGTATGTCTCTTATACCTAAAGGGATCAATGATGGTATCTCCAGGGTAAGGGGATGTACCTCCCTCCATATCTTACTTATTCTCTCAAGGTATTATGATTGGGGCAACGTTTTCAAAGAATAAACCAATTCTCCTAGCAAAATATTTTTTCAACAATAATTACCCATCCTAAATGCACACATGTCCTCCCAGCCTTCCCACAATTATATCCATATAGAGCATTCCTTACACTCCAGTAGTAGTCGAGTATTATCAACATTACGTTTTTACCCAGTTCATAGATGAAATGAAATTACTACATTGTTGATGAAACTCAACCTGGTACTCAACATTTATATTGCTTGCTATGTCTACTCAAATCTCACAACCTAAATGCCCAGTACATCAGAGGTCCAATATTCACATGATATCAACAATAAACCCATATCCAATTTTTGTTGTAAATAAATTGGAAAATAATAAATGAAAGCCACTGTTTATGAAAAACCCAAAAGGACAACTAATTTTCAACATATTTATTCCAAGAACAACTACCAGAAAGTTGTCAAAGCATCCTGGACAAAGCCAGATTCATGAAGCAGAGAGCATGTCATTTTGGTTGTCTAGTGGTACAACAAAACCATCATTTACACATGCTCCATTCTTGATAAATTGGAATATTCTCCAATGTGATGTGAAAATAATTTGTGATTAAAAGCAATAAGCAATAAGCAAATAATAGGCATTTTTATGTTGTATCCATACTAGAAACATACTTTTAGAATCCAATTAAGATCGTGAAAAAGGCCAATAACTTTCTTTTTGTCTCATCTTGAGTAAAGGCCATTTGAGCTTATGCTATAGTCTTACATGGGTCATGTGCCGTCCATCCATGGAAAATGACTTCTTACCATACAGGAGTCCATACTTGAGGCACACAAGGAGTATGGGATTATGTCATTAAATTCTCAGAAGTCCATATTTCATTCACGCTTATATTATCATTGTCATAGACAGGTTAGAACTACAAGTGGGACCCCGAGTGGCCGAGTGGTCTAAAGCGCTCCCTGTTACTGATCACTGCCATCTCACCTCTGTCTGCATGGGTTTGAGTCTCAGATTCGGCCAATGTGGGTAAGTGAGAAAACCTGCCAGTAGCTTGTCGTGGGTCGGTGGTTCTTTCCAAGGGTTTTCCTCCACCATTAATGCTGGCCGCCATGTATGCCTATATTGTGCTGAAAAATGGCGTTAAATCCTACAACAACAACAACAACTACTACTACTACAAGTGTTACCACTTGAAGTTCCAAATTCTAATTGTACTCACCTTGGTTAATAAGCTTATATTATCATTGTTGTAGACTGGTGCTGTAATAAGAGTTACCACTCTAAGGACCACATAGACATTGTTGTAGAAAGGTTCCATAATAAATAAGAAATGATCATATTAATCAAATGCCTTACTCAGATCTATTGTGTTACCTCTTAAGATCTAAAGCAGGCATGTGCAATTTACTACCCATAGGCCTGATCCAACCCACGACCTGGTTGTTTCCACCTATTGAAAATGTACTGCCCATGGGCCTAATCCAACTCACAACCTGGTTGTTTCCACCTATTGTAAATTTACTGCCCATGGGCCTAATCCAGCCCACAATTTGGTTATTTCCACCCATTGAAAATTTACTGCCCATGGGCCTAATCCATCCCTTTATCCATCCTTTGACCTGGTGTTGTCCACCTATTGACATCATCGGGGGTGGGGTGCTGATCTGTACCAATGTCTGGAGAAAGTTTCATTTGCCTGATATTTCTCATCAAGTTTCTGTAAAACTTGGTAAATGAGTTTAATTCAGCAGGGGCCCTGAGAAGTTTGATTGTCATCAATGTTAACAGATGCTTAATTATTAGGTTATTGTTTTGGATCCAAGAATATGCATTCCACAAGAAAGAATGTTCTGTTGATCACAAACAATGAAACAGTATTGATCAGAAACAATGAAACAATATCAATCACAAACAGTGAAACAGTATCAATCACAAACAATGAAACAGTATCAATCAAAATTAGATAATAAGCAGATAAACACAAACTTTTTAATGGCTTAGATAAATGGATTTAATTGTGAATAATTCACTTTCAAACAGGGCTTCTTTCATGGTGCAAAGACTTTTTATGGTGCAAAATCCCATCTGGCTGTTTTGTGTGTGTAGTTGCTATTGACAGATTTGTCCAGTCTCTTGTTTGCAAAAGCCTGTCTTGTATGTTTCTGTGTAACTGCTATTGAGAAATTTGACAAGTCTCTTGTTTGCAAAAGCCGGTCTTGTATGTTTCTGTGTGTAGTTGCTATTGACAGAGTTGACGAATCTCTTGTTTGCAAAAGCCTGTCTGGCATGTTCATCTGTGTAGTTGCTGTTGACAGATTTGACATGTCTCTTGTTTACAGAAGCCATCTGGCATGTTTCTGTGTGTAACTGTTATTGACAGTTTTGATTTTATATTGAACCGTGTGATTGTTTTGTTCTCCACATGTTCTAAGACATTGCTTTAATGATGTAAAAAGTTGTATGTATCCACAAGGAGTCAACATATTTTATTAAAAGAAGTAAACTTGAATTGTACTTCATTGTATATATGGCTAAAGAAAATTATCAGGGATATGGGTTTGATAATAATACAATTTAAATTAACCAAAATTTACCCCACATTATCAGATTTTAAAATTATAATTATCTTACTTTTTAATGTAATGGGTAAGCTCATTACTGATACTGCATCAGATGAGTATGTTGTGGAACTTTAATATGACTGAGACTAAATGTTTGGTTTGAATTTTTCTCCACAGGTAAGTCATTTGAGTGATGCCAAGTATTCAGGTGGTCATAGTTTGAGTGACTGAAGTTTGTATATATTACATAATTTTAGCTTCAGACTAGAAACAATTGAAAATTCTATGAGTAAAATATTTGACATTGAAAGTACAGCCATTTTTTGTGACACTGACAATCATGAATATGCACCCATTAATGTACAATCCTGTAACTTTTTTTATTGCATCACTGACAGTCATGAAGTACATACACATACTTGTACATGTAACAGTTTTGTATTGTATCACTGACAGTCATGAAGTACATACACATACTTGTACATGTAACAAGTTTTTTTTATTGTATCACTGACAGTCATGAAGTATATAGACATACTTGTACATGTAGCAGGTTTTTCTGTTAAATTGTGAGCCAACAAAAACTTAGTTAATGATAGTACATCTACATGATATGTATAGTACTACCTAAAAATGACTTTTTCTGATGTCATGTTCTTCATTTCTAGATGCCATCTGGACAGAGGAAAACCACCATGAGTTCCATGACAACAAGGACCATCTCTTGCTCCTAATGGAAAAATTAAATATCATTGCAAGGCCAAGGTCATTCACTGAAGAAGGAAATGAAGCCAAGGTATGTTAAATAGAAATTCTGAAATTTTAGTGCTGCACTACCATGTTCTGTATTGACCCTACTATGTTCTGTTTTATTGACTCTAATATATTATGTTGTATTGACATTCCACATTTATTGACCCTACTATATTCTGTTAAATAGGCATGTGGTGTTGATGTATAGTGATTTTATTTAGTTGAATTAGCAGACAGTGTTGATGGATTATAACTGTATTCTGTGAAATAGGCATATAGTGTTGGTGAACAGGTATAGAGTACTGATGGATAGGCACTTCATGTTGATGGATAGGCATATAGTGTAAACAGAAAGGCATGTAGTTTAAATATTATGTTGATGGATAAGCATATCATGCTATACTGATGGATAGGCATATAGTGTTGATGGATAGGCATATAGTGTTGATGGATAGGCATATAGTGTTGATGGATAGGTATATAGTGTTGATGGATAGGCATATAATGTTGATAGATAGGTATATAGTGTTGATGGATAGGTATATAGTGTTCATGGATAGGCATATAGTGTTGGTGGATAGGCATATAATGTTGATGGATATGCATATAGTGTTGATAGACAGGCATATCGTGTTGATGGATAGGCTTGTAATGCTGATGGATACGGTTATTGCGCTGATGGATAGGCATATAGTGTTGATGGATAGGCACATAATGTTGATGGATAGGCATATAGTGTTGATGGATAGGCACATATTAGTGATATATAGGCTTATAGTTAGATGGATAGGCACATATTAGTGATAGATGGGCTTATAGTGTTGATGAATTGGCATATAGTGCTTATGGATAGACATATAGAGTTCATGGATAGACATATAGTGTTCATGGATTGCCATATAGTGTTGATGGATAGACATATAGTGTTGATGGATAGGCATATAGTGTTGATTGGATAGGCATCTAATGCTGATGGATATGATAATAGTGTTGATGGATAGGCATATAGTTTTGATGGATAGGCATAGTGTGTTGATGGATAGACATAATGTTGATGGATAGGCATATGGTGTTGATGGATAGGCAGATAGTGTTGATAGATATGCACATAGTGTTGTCGGATAGGCACATACTGTTGATGCATATGCATATAGTGCAGATGGATATGATAATAGTGTTGATTGATAGACATATAGTGCTGATGGATAGGCATATAGTGTTGATGGATAGGCACATATTAGTGATAGATAGGCTTATAGTGTTGATGAATTGGCATATAGTGCTTATGGATAGACATATAGTGTTCATGGATTGTCATATAGTGTTGATGGATAGACATATAGTGTTGATGGAGAGGCATATAGTGTTGATGGACAGGGTTATAGTGCTGATGGATAGGCTAAGTGTTGATTGGATAGGCATATAGTGTTGATGGATAGGCATATAGTGTTGATGTATAGGCATATAGAGTTAATGGATAGTCTGATGGATATGGATATAGCGCTGATGGATAGGCATATAATGCTGATGGATAGGCTAAGTGTTAATTGGATAGGCATATAGTGTTGATGGATATGTATATAGTACTGATGGATATGATAATAGTGTTGATAAATAGGCATACAGTATTGATGGATCGGCTAAGTGTTGATTGGATCGGCTAAGTGTTGATTGGATATGCATATAGTGTTGATGGATATGCATATAATGCTGATGGATAGGTATACAGTGTCGATGGATAGGCATATAGTGTTGATGAATATGCTTATTTTGTTGATGAATATGCTTATAGTGCTGATGGATAGGCTTATATTGTTGATGGATAGGCATATATTGTTGATGGATAGGCATATAGTGTTGATGGATGGGCATATAGTGTTGATGGATAGGCTTATATTGTTGATGGATAGGCATATATTGTTCATGGATAGGCATATATTGTTGATGGATAGGCTTATAGTGTTGATGGATAGGCATATAGTAGTGATGGATAGGCATATAGTAGTGATGGATTCTAATTCTTTCGCATGAATCTCAAACACAAGTCAACCATGACTTCAACGCACAACTGGCGTGACACACATTATCATCCACAGACCAACGCTAGACATGACACTGACTCAGTCACAGTTCACCACGAGTACTAACTCTACAGGGAAAAACAAACAGTACACTAACCTCTAAACAATCATACATAATGCCACCACCTTTTGTTCTCAGTTTAGCTCTGCTTCACTCCAAGCCCAACCCAAACAAATAGGTCCAATTAACAAAACTCTGGATTCAGGCAGCAAGCTACTTCTAAAACCATTCTGAATTAAGACTGCACACTTTGAATAATACAACTTATCCATAAGAACATACAACAAAATAGAAATGATATCACACAATTAATTCACTGGAATCACACTATTTACACTGCCGATGGGTGCAGATTAATATGATTCTAACTGCGTGGCTTTTGTATTTCAACTTGTTTGAATATTTGTTCTGTACCCAACCAATTAATAATCTCGGAGAAATGATCACATGTGAGCCAGGCATCTATTTTCCATCTTTTTTATCTCACTGCGGCTCCCAACTGATCTTTCTCTTAACAAATGGTCCATGGTTGTGCCTAATTTTTCGAACTTCTCTGTACTGAGGGTATATATAGTTTTGAGCAGATTATCAGTAGGCGAACTAATCGTTCTTATGGATACTGGATACATGGTTCGATTGTAACTGTCGGACCTCAATTTCTCAGGCGCACCCTCCTTCATAGTTTCGAACCTCGTATCATCGGACCTGCCCCCAAATGCACGTGCTTTTCCATCAAATATATTGGCCTTGCACGGAGTCGAGGTCACTAGGAACTGGATATTACTGTTTACGTCCACGAGTTTTCTCTGCCTCGCATCAGTAGGCAACAATGGTGACAAGAGTCGCCAATGAACAGACTGTGGTAAAGGCATATCGATTAAAGAGGTAGGTGTAGCTCTGCCTGTAGCCATTATAATAATTTATAATAATTCCCCTTCAGTATTCCCAATTAGCCTCTCACAATGTACTTTGTAAGAAACTTGCAACTACCAGTTGCTATTTAAAACAGATATAGAGGTATTTGTTGTTGTTGTTGATGTAGTTGTTGTTTTTCTTATTGACAAATCTGTTACAGAATTTTAAAAAATTCTGTATTAAGTTTAAAGTATCGAAATCAGATGAAATGACATGTGAAGGTATTGTTGTTGTTGTTATTGTTGTTATTTTTATTCTTACTGCCAAATCCATTACGAAATTCCAATAAATTTAGTGTAAAGCTTATGAACTGAACACAATATAGCGGGGGGGGTTTGTATTATCAAACACAAGTTATTAATTAGGTCCTGGGTTTGATCCCTGGCAAAGTCATATTAAAGACTTACAAAAATTGTATTAACAGCTGCCTCGCTTGGCGCTCAGCATTAAGAGGTTAGTGTTAGGACTGGTCGGCCTGGTGTCAGGATAATGTGAATGGGTGGGACATCATGCTACATGTCTGCGGCATGACGTCCCATTGCTAGACATCACTATAAACTTTCATACTGCATACATCGTAGTGATATGACTGAATAAGTTGTTAAAGCTACATTTAAAAAAAAATCAAAATCACACACCTAAGTCAGTACTCCTGGATGGATTTTTATTATGACATGTTTTTTTCTCATTTTTTACCCAAAAACTTCCAACGATGTCAACTTTGCCCTGAATTAAAATGGTGCCAATATGTTGTCTCCTATCTGTATCATGGCAGCTGGTTTGAAAATGTGATCATAGCTAAAGAATATAAGGATGGTTTGAACACTCAACACTTTAACCCTTTACCTCATGCAAGCATCTTTAGACGCCTCTACTCCATTCGCATGGAAGTGCCTTTTGACACCTGCTGTAAACGTCAGCCATTTTGAGCAGGTTTTCGTAGCGCCACTTTCGGGGAAAACCCTTATTAGATACTACATTCATTTCTGCAAATGACAATTATGTCAGCTCATGTGGTCACTGTTTATGCACTGGTCGATATCTGCTATTTAAAGTAACTGGGTCTTAATCTCCACTCTCCAAAATGGCGGTCGTGGATTTCATTCAGTACTTACGATTTTTTCACGAATATGATCTCAGCTATGAAAGATTCAATAACTTAGGTAAAAGCTCTGATATTGATGTAGGCAGCAATTAGTGTTTATAAATTATCAAATTCAGATGATTTAGTGATGTAGACGCAGAAGAAAAACTTGTAAATTTCGAGTATGAGAAATGGCAGCTACAGTTGGTCATGCGGCCTCACTGACATGACGGTGAACGAGTTCTCTCAAGATTTTAAAGCACATACAAAAATCTTCCATAAAAAATAATTACACAGCTATTACAATCGGACTTTACTCTTAAATTTTTCCACATATAATAACTGTGTAGCAAAAATGTAAAATGGTTAAAATTGCTGTGAAACGTAGCATACACTATATTGCTTAACAGTTCACAGTCAGGCCTATTCGTATGGAGTCTAATAGGTAACATGTGTTCTATTTATAGCGCGCTGCACTTTGTAACTATGCTCTATGAGGTAAATGGTTAACAAAAAGGTGGTCTTGTCTTAAATTCCTAGTAGAGTTCCAGCCCTCGAGGGACTCTTGCTTACATTGGCCAGAACATAAATTGATTTCCTACCAATTTACATTTTTCTATTTAGACCACCTGATAGGATTTTATTATCATGATTTTTATTTTTGTTACTACAGCCAACTTGAGTCATTCAATTTTCATGAAAGACAAATTAAAATGTGTTTCCAGTCAGCCGACGATCGCTATTTTTTGTTGCTGACCCCTGCACCTTTTTCCCTCCGGATTAAAAAAAAATGGAAAAAAACATCCTGGAAATTAATGTGTGCATCTAGTTTAGCCTAATACTTTATATGTTTAGTAAATTATATACTAATCATTATCGTAATTAATGTTTAAAAAAAATATCCCAATCTACATACTCTAATTTTGAAGCCAGTGCAGTTGGAAACACACATATTTTACATATGGGTGGGGGGGAGGAATTTAGTTAAGTTGTTCATCAGATCTGTGTGAACCACTCTACAAATGATATGCTTTAGTGACACAATGTTTCACACAAAATCCCAGACTTCACCAATGCTCTAATTGTAGACATGATATTTATATATGGCATTCTGCCTTTGTGTTATTTTCAGTGATTTTTAATTGTAGGCATGGTATTTATATTTATAACATTCTGTCAGTGTGTTATTTTCAGTGATTTCTGAATGTTTTTGTAAGTTAGTCCAATTGTAAATCAGCTCTCTCTCTGGCAGATCTCCAGGTGTATGACGTATGCTGTATTGATTGAAGTTGTTTATCTTGCACAGTGCATAGTTTTAAAAAACTGACATAAATTCCTTATACATTTGTTAGTTACGGGTTAATATACATTAGATTGTTTTTTTCTGTTAAATTCCCAGCTCTAGGTATGCTGTCAATATAACACTTGATCATTCTGTTTATTGCATCACTGTGCTCTTATTCAGTGACAGTAGGTTTATATATATGGCATTCAGTCTGGGTGTTATTTTCAGTGATTTTTAATTGTAGGCAAGTTATATATATATATATATATATATATATATGGCATTCTGTCTGTGTGTTATTTTCAGTGAGTTTTAATTGTAGGCATGGTATTTTATTTATGACATTCTGTCATGTGTTATTTTAAGTGATTTTTAATGTAGACATGGTTTATGTTGTTGTTGTTGTTGGGTTTAATTATAGTGGCGTGCCCACAGTTGTGCATGTGCCACTTTTTTCTGACTGCACCGCAGCCTGCTATTTGTTCCTGGGGAAGGGATTGGTGCCACCTCCCCCAGGCTTTTATGGGTTCAAGGAACCCATATATATATATATATATATATATATATATATATATATATATGACATTCTGTCAGTGTGTTATTTTCAGTGATTTTTTGATGTTTTTGCAAGTTAGTCCAGTTACAGATCAGCTGTCTTACTGGCAGATCTCCAGCAGTACGTATGCTGTATTAATTGAAGTTCTTTAGCTTGCACATTGCATAGTTCTAAAAAACTGTCAAACATTCCTTATACATTTGTTACTTATGGGTTAACACCCATTAGATTGTTTGTCTTTATGTTAAATTCCCAGCTCTTGGTATGCTATCAATACAATACTTGATCATACTATGTATTGCATCACTGTGCTCTTATTCAGTGACATCAGGTCACAGTGATTTACTCTTGAACATTAAATACTTTACTGCGGGCATCACTTCAGTGTCAGTGTACAAGTGAGATTGTTGTATATGTCACAAGTAAAGTTGCAACTCTTGTTAAACTAAACATATAATTGATGAAAAACTCAATTCTCCCCGAATACATTTTCACACATTTTTATGACTGATACTTTATTAGTTTTAAATTGATTGAGACGTGCCACTCCGAATACATTTTGACACACCTTTGTGATTGATACTTTATTAGTTTAAATTGATTCAGACATGCCACTCCGAATACATTTTGACACCCCTTTGTGACTGATACTTTATTAGTTTTAAATTGATTGAAACATGCCACTCCGAATACATTTTGACACACCTTTGTGACTGATACTATATTAGTTTTAAATTGATTGAGACGTGCCACTCCTAATACATTTTAACACACCTTTGTGACTGATACTTTATTAGGTTTAAATTGATTGAGACATGCCACTCCGAATACATTTTGACACACCTTTGTGACTGATACTTTATTAGTTTTAAATTGATTGAGACATGCCACTCTGAATACATTTTTACACACCTATGTGACTGATACTTTATTAGGCTTAAATTGATTGAGACATGCCACTCCGAATACATTTTGACACACCTTTGTGACTGATACTTTATTAGTTTTAAATTGACTGAGACATGCCACTCCAAATACATTTTAACACACCTTTGTGACTGATACTTTATTAGTTTTAAATTGATTGAGACATGCCACTCCGAATACATTTTGACACACCTTTGTGACTGATACTTTTTTAGTTTCAAATTGATTGAGACGTGCCACTCGAAATACTTTTGACACACGTTTGAGACTGATATGTTTAAATTGATTGAAACGTGCCAAGTCAAAGCTTGCTCGGGATGATTATTGCCAACTTAAAATGGTCCCGTCTTAATTGTATTTAAACTTGTGTCACTGAGCAGAAAACATTTTTGCACACTGTTACATTTTCAGAGATAAATTAATTTGTCAAATACACTCTATATCTACTCCATGAGTAGTAAATCAATGTATAGTGTATTTTCTATTGAATTTTGTAATGTATATTTATTTTATTTGCCGCACCTTTGTATATGATTGGGGGTAGCACAGTTCCAGCCTACCTGACTTTCATCATCATTTTAATAGTTCTTTATTGATATTTGTGTTCAATGTCTACCCTTATTTAAAAACTTTGAATATTCTGGAAGTTTACTTTGATCCACATCCTGATCTTTTTCTTGTATCTTATATTTTTATATAAGTTTGAGGTGTTTAATATGATTTCATTCCTTCTTTATGTTCAGTCTGCGGAATTATTTACTGTTCTGTTCAAATATGATCTGAGAGGAATATTTTATTTTAAAATTATTCATTGTGATTACAAAGTGCTCATTAACATTTTTGACAAACACTACTTTTGGATTATTGTCGATTTATTCAAAAGCATTATGGGTTACATCATTGTGATACATCAAGACTATTGATACATCAGTTTTTGAAACTATTGGTACATCAACACGTTCAAAGTATTAGAATTTGTTTGAAACGTTCTATACTTTTGGATTTGTGATAGAACCTTTATAATTATTAGGGTTTTAATTTACAACACGGTAAATTCATCGTAAATTTTCACTGTTTAACTTAAAAATATTAATGTTTTTGTTGACTTTACTAAACTTGTTGCGTTTTCCCCTTTGTTATTAGTTTAAGACCAAAGAATCATATCAATTTTGTTACACAAAGCAAACTTGCACATAAAGACATGTACACCTTAAAGACATTCCAACGTACGGTTTCACCCGTTTGTATATCATGAAATGTTTGGTTTTATTTGAAAATTTATATTACAAGGCCAAGTTATAGTAATATGTTTGTCTGTCACCAAAAAACCCTAAACATTGTCCATAACATATTGTGACTGAATTAAGTTACTATAGAGAAGATCCAGCTGTGTATCACAGATTAAGTTGCTATGCTAAAGGCAGTCAGTTATCAAGAAAGCGTTAATAAATAACAAGCATATAGTATTGCCATGCAGATTTGTATAAAGAAGAAATAAGTGTAATTTATATTCAGAACTACACTAATACTGGGAATGACTACATGCTTTATTCTTTCTAAGGATGTCAAGATGTGTAAATATTTATCAACTTAGTGACACAAGTTTATGTTTGATAGGAGACCTATTTGGGAAGTTTTTGTTAGTTATCATGTACAGGCACTGTCTTTGCCACTTTCCTCTACGATTGCAAATTTGAAAAGAAAATTAAAATAAAGCAATGATCGCAAAAGGTATGTGGATAAAACATCTTTGTACAGAGTTCAGTGGATTGCCCAGATATATTTTCGGTTTACTATCTTTATTTTTATTTCAAATTAAAGCGAATGCCCCCATTAACAAAAAAGTAATTTTCTTTATCAGGAGGAAAATTACTTCCTTGCCCCATGCATGCTTCAGCAGAAAGCACCAGTAGAGGTCATCTGTCCAAAACCAAATGACCAGATGGGAAGTTCATCAGTCCTTTGCTATGTATTCAAGGAAAGTTTTATGCCATCCCCGATCTTCCACAGACTTCTTGCTTCCTGTGTTGCTCACTGGCCAATAGCTACAAAGAAGAAAGAAGATAAACAAGAGAATCAGATATTTTGTGGCTGTTGTGTTTTTCTGCTGGACCGGCGTCACAAACTGATTTTGCACTTTAGAGAGCATGTGATCTTTGTGAAGGTCATAAGAATGGGGATAAGGGAAAATACTCCATCTTCAAAGCTGTGTATTGAGGCAAGAGAGTTCATCACTACCAATCTCCAGAAGATAATTGGAAACCTGGGACAAAGCCTGAACTTTGAGAACTCTATACAATGTCCTGAATACAATGGTGAAAGTGTCAACATCCTTTTTCCGGTATCCGATCTTAAAGAGAATGCAGAGGTAGACTGTGATTTCCATGGCAACGTAATTGAGTCCTGTCGTCTATTGGACTTTTGGTTTGAAAATATGGTGAGTATAATTAACATGTTCTATAAAGTTTTACAAGCTTTTACCCTGTAAAATATGTATTATGCTCTCTTAGCTTAAACCAGTTTTGTTATGGTCAGATTTATCTTTTTTAAAATTTCTTTTTTAGTTCATGTAGTCATAAACTTATAAAATGTTGTTATCCCTTGATTAGCATAATTTGTATCATTACCCTTTGTAAATATCCTGAAACTTTACAATTACATTAACATAGTGGTCTGGTTGCTGCTAAAAGAAAATAGAGGTGCCTGGAGGTCTGATTTCCCACCTCAGTAGCCATTTGAAAAGTAATGTATGACTACTTTTCCTGAGTGAAGAATCATACTGGCATGAGGTTTTCACTAGAAGATTTCTTGTGATGTCTGATTGGTTGTAAATACAAAATGGTGCTGACCTGATATCCAATATGACCACAGTGGCCATCCTTAAATTTTTCTTATCACTATGAATGAAAATTAATATTTCAAAGTGAATTTCACAGAAGACTTCTTAACATGTCTTTTTGATTTTGAATGAAAATGGTGCTACATGCATATCAAATATCGACAACACAGTCACCATCTTGAAAATATTATTATTGTTCTTTCTGCTGGGATGTTTGTGTAAAAATGGTTGTTTTTATCAAATGAATTCTTGTGATGTCTAGTTGCTCAGAAATGTCAATGCTGCTTTTCAGACATTATATCAATGTGACCATCTTGAAAATCTTGCTTTTGATTGCCTTCTTGAATGGATGGTTTTTTCTATAAGAGTTGTCTTCTATTTAATCTTAAATGGAAATGGTTTCAGGATGATGTCCAATATGACCACCATGATATACATCTTGAAGATCTTGTTATCATTACCCCTTGGAAATTTGGAGGCATAAGTCTTTAAAGGTCTTGTTGGTCTTGCTATAAGCACCAGGGATGTTTGTTTAGAAATTGTGTTTATCCAAACATTGATTCACATATTTTATATATTTCAAACTGCCTCAAGATATAGGCGTTTTAAATTTTAAAACTATAGAATATAAATCATTTTTTTTTTAAAGAGAGGAAGAAAAAAGATATGCATCATTGGTTTCAATCATATTGGATGAGTATAAATGGTTTGACAATACATATTGTGAATAAATTAAACATGTAGCATCTACTTCATGGCATGTAATGTACAATTGAATTGTGATATTCATTTTCCCTTGTCATTATTTTTAAATGTTTATATCAAAACTGAATTCCAATTTATACCTAAGACACGAGTGGATTTAATAACAAAACTTGTATATATGAGCAGAAATACCATCTTTTATTGTGAATTTAATTTTGAATCATCACAATGTAAACGAAATTAAGATATAGATTACATTGCCCACACATTTTGTGTCATAGTTTGATGTCAAACGTATACCAGAACCTGTACAATGCCAGTACACATTGTGTCATAATTTTATATATTAGTACAACAAATGTCAAATCTATAACACAAACGGTAAGTTAAAATGTGATTTGTTCTAATTTCAGGAACAATCTGCCGATATTGATGCTTGTAAGTATTATACATTAATATTGGTCATAATAGTACTTTTCTTATACAGCCTAACCACACCAGTTGGATTCACCTGGCTAGTAATCAATGCTTCTTATACAGCCTAACCACACCAGCTGGATTCACCTGGCTAATAATCGGTGCTTCCTATAAAGCCTAACCACACCAGTTGGATTCACCTGGCTAGTAATCGGTGCTTCCTAGAAAGCCTAACCACACCAGTTGGATTCACCTGGCTAGTAATCGGTGCTTCCTAGAAAGCCTAACCACACCAGTTGGATTCACCTGGCTAGTAATCGTTGCTTCCTATAAAGCCTAACCACACCAGTTGGATTCACCTGGCTAATAATGGGTGCTTCCTATAAAGCCTAACCACACCAGTTGGATTCACCTGGCTAATAATCGGTGCTTCCTATAAAGCCTAACCACACCAGTTGGATTCACCTGGCTAATAATCGGTGCTTCCTATAAAGCCTAACCACACCAGTTGGATTCACCTGGCTAATAATCGGTGCTTCCTATAAAGCCTAACCACACCAGCTGGATTCACCTGGCTAATAATCGGTGCTTCCTATAAAGCCCAACCACACCAGCTGGATTCACCTGGCTAATAATCGGTGCTTCCTATAAAGCCTAACCACACCAGTTGGATTCACCTGGCTAATAATCGGTGCTACCTATAAAGCCTAACCACACCAGCTGGATTCACCTGGCTAATAATCGGTGCTTCCTATAAAGCCTAACCACACCAGCTGGATTCACCTGGCTAATAATTGGTGCTTCCTATAAAGCCTAACCACACCAGTTGGATTCACCTGGCTAATAATCAGTGCTTCCTATACAGCCTAACCACACCAGTTGGATTCACCTGGCTAATAATCAGTGCTTCCTATAAAGCCTAACCACACCAGCTGGATTCACCTGGCTAATAATCAGTGCTTCCTATCAAGCCTAACCACACCAGCTGGATTCACCTAGCTAATAATCAGTGCTTCTTATAAAGCGTAAATGTACCAGATGGATTTCCCCCTGGCGCATAATCAACACCACACCAGTTTGATTTCCTCTGGTTTTTAATCAGCCTTTTCGTACCAAGCCTCAACACACCAATCAGACCTTTCCTTCATTCATAATTAGTTTTCCACATCAGGCCTAACCGCATCATTTGGATTGCCTATGGTTCATAATTAGTTTTCCACATCAGGCCTAACCACACCATTTGGATTGCCTATGGTTCATAATTAGTTTTCCACATCAGGCCTAACCACACCATTTGGATTGCCTATGGTTCATAATAAATCTGTCCATATCAAGCCTAACCACAGCATTTTGATCTCACCTT
Source organism: Sinohyriopsis cumingii (assembly GCA_028554795.2). Classification (NCBI taxonomy): domain Eukaryota; kingdom Metazoa; phylum Mollusca; class Bivalvia; order Unionida; family Unionidae; genus Sinohyriopsis; species Sinohyriopsis cumingii. Next base: position 475,938 of record JAPYKE020000084.1, read on the forward strand.
GTTTATGATAGGTTTTTTCTTCATATAAGCCCAGCCACAACAGTCAAACCTCCCCTGGTTCATAATATGCTCTTCATATCAAGCCTAAAAACATCATTCAGACCTCCCCTGGTTTATAATAATTAGGAATTCGTATGACTTTACTCTTCTTTCAGTCAGGATCATTTTCTTTCTTGTATGAAATTTGGATTGTTATAAGCTATAATTTTGAGTGACTATGATCTGTTCTTTGATGAGTGTTACACCTTGGTTGAGATATGAGGGGCACATTATGTGTACCTTTGTCTCATTAATTAGTTAATTGTACAACATGGTAATTTTTTTAAATATATGGGGACACTGGCAGTTTCATGTGAGAGAAGCTTCCCTTGAACTGATCAAGGTGAGGTACTGATCAGGGTCATCTCTGTTTTTGTTTCACCAGCAGTGAATGAACATTGTATAACTATCATCTTTTCTTGAACAGGATTTATCTTCCCTTCAGTTAATATTGCAGTAAGCCAGAACTTACATAATGATTATCTGTTCTTGATCAGGACCATCTTTTAGTCTTGCCTGTAATGAATATTCATCTGGGTATCCAGTGTACATTTTAGGGGTAAAGAATTTTATAAATATATCTTGCTTTTATCACTGGTTGACCATCAGCAATTGCCAGGTCAAATTAAAACCCGGAAAAAATCAATGATGCAAACATTTTACAGCAAATAACAAATTTCTATACCTTGATTTATACCCATCTACTCCGGTGGCCTAATGGTTAGAGAATCCGCCTCAAATGTGGGATGTCACGGGCTCGAACCCCGGCTGATTCGTACCAAAGACTTTAAATAATGGTAGTAAAGCTGCCTCACTAGGTGTTCAGCATTAACAGGTCAGTGTTAGTACTGGTCGGCCTGGTGCCATGATAATGTGACTCGGTGGGGCATGATGCTACATGTCTGCGGCATAATGGTCTACTGCTATACATCCAAAATTACACACACACATTAAAAATATGCATCCCTTGTGCATTACATAATTGATATGAGTTAAATTTTGAAAACCCAGTAATTTTGAGATATTTTAAATGATGATTGTATGATATTAGCACTTACATGGTCCTTTTTAAATAAAAGGCTTGCCACATCATCTGCACACAAAGAACTTTAAGCTTAGCCCTACCAAACCAAAACATTTCTGTGTAACACTAACATAGTGTCACTAACAGTTTTTTAAGTCCAAGTATGTGTATCAGACAAGCAACCATTTTTTTACTTCACTCAAATGATCTATGTTTTAGCACTAAGTTTGTGTGACCCTGGTGCGTGTTTGTCATGACAGCGTGTGAATGAGTGAGTGATCTATCAGTGCATAATGTGCATGAAGGGGACGATAACATCGATTGCCATACACTTACCAAATGCCCCAGGCGCATTTCATATAGTCTCTGGAATAACGACACCTTTTTCATTGTGTCTACGCCTATGGTGGTGAATACAATTTGCGAGAATTGTTATATCTGAATGCTATTGGTCTTCATCTGTAATTTTTGTGGTTTAATTGTTTATCCGTCATCCTCCATCCTGTCATGGCCCCACATCAGGTATCATTGTGAGCTGGGTGTTGTACAGAAGAAACGAACACAGTGCCATCGGGTTGTGGGATTTATTTAGCGAGAGTGATATGAGACAAAAGAAAATCAGGGGAAACAAACAAAACCACAAACACTCTAAACATTCACATATAACATGCACCTTGTGCACTGATCGATCACTCACTCATGACAAACACGCACCTGGGTCACATGAGGATATGTCTTAGTTTTGATTGGCATGGTGCTTTACAACACAGGAACACAATTAGGTTATTTAGTACCAAGGCAGTTGAAGTAAACACACCACGATATAGCTAACCCAGGGAGGTCTGACGGTAGGATTATGGCATGCTAACAACTAAGCCACCGTGGCTTTGCAAGGGTGATCCAGAGTTCTGGATTCTTCTGGTTCACCTTAATAGCAGTATGAAATTGCATAATTCAGTTGGGAAATATTCCTCTCAGAAAAGTATTAGTACCTTATTGGAAACCACAGACACTGAGACTGATGACCATTACATCACATCACCAGGTTGCCATTTAATATCTATCTATACTCTGCTATTTAAAGGAACTGGGTCAGATCATCTACTCTTCAGAATGGAAGATGCGGATTTAGTTTAGACATCATTTGGATTTGAATTATTAGATTTGTGACAATGGAGGCTTCAACAAGTCAGATATATGTTTCAGTATCGATTTATATGGTATATTTCGAGGTTTAGAAAGGTCATCGGTAGTTGATAATGTTGCATCACTAACATGATGGTGAATTAGTCATATCAAGAATTAAAGATAATATAAGATTTATTCAATGTTGGCATGATTTAAAATAACAGTTCAACATAAGTTTAGTTAACTGTTACAAACATTACATAAAACAAATGAGTCATTACAACAAGGATGATTTGCAAGACATACAAATAACGTGTGTATATATATATATATATATATATATATATATATATATATATATATATATATATATATATATATATATATATATATATATATATATATATTGTGTTGGACAAAATACAGCCCATAACTTGCCGACACAGGCAGACTCAGATCTAGTATTAAGGGAGCAATTGTCAACAAATAGGAGATCAAGAACAGTCACTTACAATAACTTCATCTTTGCTTGTCCGGTATCTGACCTTGATTTCAGTATCCAAGCTGCAGATGGCATCCGTGTGCATGACAGAAAACGTTATACTAAAGAGAATTGGAGTTCGCATGCAAACTCCCATGACTCCATTGGTGACGGGAAAAATTCAAAGAACTTCCAGTGATGCAACTAATTTACATGAAAACTAACTTATATTGACAACCACATGATCTTCCAGAGGTAACAGTGACTGTATCATGTGATGTTGTCAGTTCAACACATGTTATGTGCAGTTTGGAGTTATCCATGTGGCATTTATTCTAGATTTGACAAGCTGCAAGCACCATGCATGTAGTCCTTCGCCCTTTTCTAAAGTGACATGGACTCTGGAATCTTAGGCAGGATTTCATGACATGGCAAATCAGCAGAGTTCTGGTGAGGATTTAACTTAACTATTGAAAGCAAGTACATGGCCTGATTGTTCTCACAAAACTGTGCTTAATTTATGCTTCATCGAGTTGACAGTTTTTACATCTTTTTATTCCAGGGGTATTGTTTCCTAACCCAAATTGACTTGAAGTGTTCAATCAGTTTCTGTGCATTATGGCATTGCTGACTTTTGATGGCATATAACCTGATACATGTATTTTGGCTATTGACAGCTGGTTTGTTACCTTCTCAGCTTCTATCAGCATTGCACGATCAGTAAGAGATGCTGATTTCCACTTTGTGCATTGAATCAGTTGATATCTGATTATTGATTCAGAATAGTGCTGACCATCTTTGTAAGATCTTTTCTTTGTCATTGAGTAGTGTGGTTCTTTCAGCACTCAGTATTGGAGATGTTTCTGATGACAGTATCCAGGTTATTGTCTTCAAAGTGCCAAAGAAGTTCATTATATCAGTCAAGCCTGCACATAACTGAATTTTGTCTTCCTTGTCGCTCAGCATGGATCTTGCAGTTTTCTGAGTTTGCTTTAGATATTCTTGCTGATGTTATTGAATATGCCTTCTTATGTGAGATAGTGCTGTCATGTTGGAGCATTACTTCTGATTCAGTGTTTTTGTATGCCCGCTTCATTCACATGAGACAGATCATGTTTCGTTGTGGTGGAATTGAATTTTGGATACCACTGATTACAGATTAGCTTTTTTCATCAGATATAAAGAAAAGATTTCAGACACTATCTGTCACACTATTACAGAAGGTAAATCATGTTTCTGCAGCAACAAAATGGCTAATTTTCACACATCAAGCTAATAAGTGGCTTTAAACTGCTCTCAAGATAAAAAAATTGCACATTGGATTTTGACATATATGTATTGAAAATTGTTACTTTCATTGCACTAGGGTACAGGGACAACATACAAGATAGTAAATTAATATATGTTAGTAATTTATCTGAATATATGACGAAATTGTCTTACAGTAGAGCTCATGTGTATTTTCGGGTGCCCACGCAATGTGGTGGTGGTGTAGAGAGAGAGTGGAGAGGATTAAGGAAAAAAAACTTCACCATCTCTCCATGCATCCTGACACAGTGGCTGTGGTTGCTTGCGGAGAATTGCTCTGCGTACTGCGCTTCCTCATGGAGTCATTGAGGATGACCACCAAGGAGTGGACATGATCTCTATCAAATGTGTATGACCCCTGCAAGCATGTTCTTTAGAAGTTGAGAGAGATAAAGAGAGACAGATGCCAGTTAATATACATCATTATTAGATGATTGCATACGTACCAGTTCATACGAATACTATGTAATATGTATGATGCCAAATATAATTTTAGATAGAATTAATATATTCACAATACCTCGAAAACTGTACAAATACTACTGTAGTGTTTTTATTTAGAAAAGGCTGATTAACGAATCAAGTTTATGATTTTACTTTATTCAAAGAACTGTTAACAAAAGTGCGCACAGACTTTACGAGAACTCTTTTGATCTTCTCTTGAACAGTGCCAAGTTATGCTACTGTTTAAACATGAAAAGTAATCCTTTGAGGTACGTACATTTAAATTCGAGATGACAGCCGCTTCCGTTTGAAAATAGCATTGAATGCACACTTAAAAGCGAACAACATGTTTAATCCTTGAAAAGTAATGACCCAGCCACGTGGGTGAATATACGAATAGACAGCTACAAACTTGAATTCAATTCTGACTGCATTTATACTGCATGGGACTAGTCATTTAATTCATGGTTCTTTCTGACTGGGCACATTTTTAAAATCCTTTCGTTCATCAAAATATAAACTTTTCAAATAATATAACTCTTTGGAAACTTAAATGGTCTCTCCCTAAAAAAGAATTATCTTGATTGGATGTTCAGAAGAAAATAACAAGATAGTAGACTTTCTGAATACAATTATAAAAACTAGCATCAGTTGACTATGTCATTTTCAGTATAGGAAAGATACATTTCTAAAACGAAGCTATCTGACTTGGTGCCTTGTGATTTACAGCTCAAATTATTGTTTTGTCATTAACATCTGAAGTTTGGTACTTGTTTCTAATTAACCTGACCTTAGCGTATTGTTGAAATGAATAATAATTGTCAGATCTCAAATGTTCAACAAATTTAAGGCGTTCTGTGTGGTTCTATCCACAAGTGTCCTTTTATTTGATCGTTCTTGTAAGGAAACATATGTAAACAGTTTTAATTCATGATAGAAAAAATAGTCAGCCATATAGAAATGATGTGTCAATAACCTAATCATAATCTTGATCCAAGACGTTTAATTATTTCAATTATTTCAATGCGGTTTCCTGTTTGTGACTACTCAAGCATTTGGCCATTCATTGGAAGATATGGGATTGATTTTTTCTTTTGAATATTTACTTTGGAACTATTTGGGATTAATGTTCGGTAAGAAAAATACCCAACATTTATTTTTCCTTAAATGAAGACACTTTAATATTTCCATTCTTTACCAACAACTGTCCATCTAATGTCTGTCATCCCAATGTTTGTCTTTCCAATGTATTTACTTCCAATAGCTGATTAATCACTCAGTCACATGTTACCAATGTCTCTCCTTCCAATGTCTGTCATATCAGTGTCTATCCTTCACATGTATGTCATACAAGTGTCTGTCCTACCATTGTCTGTCCTTCATATGTCTGTCCTACCAGGGTATGTCCTTCATATGTCTGTCCTACCAGTGTTTGCCCTTCATATGTCTGTCCTACCAGTGTATGTCCTACCAGTATCTGTCCTACCAGTGTATGTCCTTCATATGTCTGTCCTACCAGTGTATGTCGTTCATGTGTCTTTCCTACCAGTGTTTGTCCTTCATATGTCTGTCCTACCAGTGTATGTCCTTCATATGTCTGTCCTACCAGTGTCTGTCCTTCATATGTCTCTTCAATGTCTGTCCTACCAGTGTATGTCCTACCAGTGTCTGTCCTTCATATGTCTGTCCTACCAGTGTCTGTCCTTCATGTGTCTTTCCTACCAGTGTTTGTCCTTCATATGTCTGTCCTACCATTATCTGTCCTTCATATGTCTCTTCAATGTCTAACTTACCAAATAATGTCATTTCAATGTCCGCATTACTAGAGCCTACTTCTCACAGCAGTCCCACCTTTAGATATAATATCAACCGATTTAAACGTGCTTCTGATCCTGAAAAATAAATTGATGTTATGATGATATCATAGATATACATAGTCCCTAAATCATGTCTATCGCTGGTTTGGTTTATAAATAAACGAAAATATATACTTCATAACCGTATCCATGATCTGTTTAGGTTAGACACATTTCAAAAGTGTACATGCATATAAATCATTTAGAAGATGCACTTAGTTGTAAATATTTTCAAAGATGTTCCTAGTCCATAAAGCATGTCAATCATCTTTGTAGCTTATATTATAATTCATTTCATTGATGTACCTAGTTCTAATTCCAATTGTTTATTGTTTATAAAATGACCAAGCTTTGGACACAAACGGTCACATGATACTGATCTGGAATCTTTTACATATTGGTAAATTCTCCAGACTACTTTTGGTTCCCTGTTTTAGGTTATTTGATGTGAAGCTTTGTTAATGCAAATGTCTTGCACTACACTAATAACACAACAATAAACCTGACTCACCCATCCTGGTGATTTATGATAAAACTTTTCAAATATCCAAATTAACTCGCCCATTTGAAGTCGAAACAATATATTTGCACAGGCCTTTCTGCACCCCAGATGCTCAACCCTTTTGCCACAGAAAGCATGTGGTAGGCTTTATAAACCAATCTTTAGAAATTATTGCATTTGTTTAGATCATATGTTTCACTAGCTGTTATCAAAGTTCAGGGTCATGTAATGAGCAAGAGTGGGATTTGCTTTGAAAGATCGAAATGCATAGAAAGGAAAAAAAAAATAATGCTAAAAGAACGTGTGCTATATGCAACCATAATGTTGATTAATAAATGATCAGGAAGGTTTATGCAAGTAGAGTTCTTTGGATCATTGGCATTACCCGCCCTGACACTCTACCCTATCATACTGTACAAAGTATAGAGTCGGCTATTGTTGGCTAGCAAAGACGGGAATATATATTCATGTGCAGTGAAGAGGCTAATGAAGGAAAACTAAGAGCTACCAAAAAGTGAATGCTTTCTTCATGCGATCCTCTGATATGATGACAGAAAGGAATACAATTGAAATTAAAAGAATTAAATAATCATTGTTTAGTATTTACTGATGTGTAAATTGCTACTTAATCACTCGCAATGTTAACATAAAGTCCTTCAGACATTGTTTACTCTGTGTGTGTGATTAAGTCAGATTCACGAACTGATAAATACCCAACCATGATTTGTTAATCCTATAATACATTTTTTGGAAGATGTTCTTAGTCCATAAACTATGTCCATTATGTGAATAGGTTAGACATTATTTCTGAGATGTACATGGACAATCAACCGGGTACATCACCTAAGTGTCAGCAATAACTTATTTCAAAGATGTGTTTTGTTACCAGGTTTGTCATTGTTTACCAATGTCTGTCCTTTCAGTAGTTGATTTAACCATCAGTAATTCTGTATCAAGATATGTCCTTACAGCGGTTGATTCATCCATTAGTCATGCTGTACCATTGTCTGTCCATCCAATGGTTGATTCATCTATAAGTCATCCTGTACCATTTTCTGTCCATCCAATAGTTGATTCATCTTTCAGTCATGTTGTACCATTGTCTGTCCATTTAGTACTTGATTCATCCATTAGTTATGTTGTACCATTGTATGTCCATCCAATACTTGATTCATCTATCAGTCATGCTGTACCATTTTCTGTCCATCCAATAGTTGATTCATCCATTGGTCATGCTGTACCATTGTCTGTCCATCAAATAGTTGATTCATCCATTAGTCATGCTGCACCATTTTCTGTCCATCAAATAGTTGATTCATCCATTAGTCATGCTGTACCATTGTCTGTCCATCTAATGGTTGATTCATACATTAGTCATGCTGTACCATTGTCTGTCCATCCAGTACTTGATTCATCTATCAGTCATGTTGTACCATTGCCTGTCCATTCAGTACTTGATTCAACTATCAGTCATGTTGTACCATTGTCTGTCCATTCAGTACTTGATTCATCTATCAGTCATGTTGTACCATTGTCTGTCCATTCAGTACTTGATTCATCCATTAGTCATGTTGTACCATGTTATGTCCATTCAGTACTTGATTCATCTCTCAGTCATGCTGTACCATTGTTTCTCCATCTAATAGTTGATTCATCCTTTATTCATACTGTTCCATTGTCTGTCCATCCAATGGTTGATTCATCTATCAGTCATGATGTACCATTGGCAGCCCTTCCAATGGTTGATACGTCCGTCAGTCATACTGTAACCATTGCTTGTCCTTCCAGTACTTGATTCCTGCATCATTCATGTTGTAGCAATGTATGTCCTTCCAATAGTTGATTCATCTATCAGTCATGCTGTACCATTGGCAGTCCTTCCAATGGTTGATGCATCTATCAGTCATAATGTAACCATTGTTTGTCCTTTCAGTACTCGATTCCTGCATCATTCATGTTGTGCCAATGTATATCCTTCCAGTAGTTGATTCATCCATGGGTAATGCTGTACCATTGTCTGTCCATCCAATAGTGGATCCATCTATCATTCATTCCGTACCAATGTTTGTCCTTCCAGTACTTGATTCCTGCACCATTCATGTTGTACCAATGTATGTTCTTCCAATAGTTGATCCATCCTGTACCATTGGCAGTCCTTCCAATAGTTGATCCATCCATAAGTCATGCTGTACCATTGCCTGTCCATCCAAAAGTTGATTCATACATTAGTCATGCTGTGCCATTGTCTGTCCATCCAGTACTTGATTCATCTATCAGTCATGTTGTACCATTGTCTGTCCATTCAGTACTTGATTCATCCATTAGTCATGTTGTACCATTGTATGTCCATTCAGTACTTGATTCATCTCTCAGTCATGCTGTACCATTGTTTCTCCATCTAATAGTTGATTCATCCTTTATTCATACTGTTCCATTGTCTGTCCATCCAATGGTTGATTCATCTATCAGTCATGATGTACCATTGGCAGCCCTTCCAATGGTTGATACGTCCGTCAGTCATACTGTAACCATTGCTTGTCCTTCCAGTACTTGATTCCTGCATCATTCATGTTGTAGCAATGTATGTCCTTCCAATAGTTGATTCATCTATCAGTCATGCTGTACCATTGGCAGTCCTTCCAATGGTTGATGCATCTATCAGTCATAATGTAACCATTGTTTGTCCTTCCAGTACTCGATTCCTGCATCATTCATGTTGTGCCAATGTATATCCTTCCAATAGTTGATTCATCCATGGGTAATGCTGTACCATTGTCTGTCCATCCAATAGTGGATCCATCTATCATTCATTCCGTACCAATGTTTGTCCTTCCAGTACTTGATTCCTGCACCATTCATGTTGTACCAATGTATGTTCTTCCAATAGTTGATCCATCCTGTACCATTGGCAGTCCTTCCAATAGTTGATCCATCCATAAGTCATGCTGTACCATTGGCAGTCCTTCCAATGGTTGATTCATCCATGGGTCATTTGTATTATTGTCTGTCCTTGCAATAGTTTATTCATTTATCAATCATGCAGTACCACACAAAAAATATACTAGTAATTGCTAAAAATTGGTGTTTATTTTACTAAAAATAAGTAAAATGTTGGTAAAATGTTTTGTCAAAGGGATGAGTAATTGCAAAGAATTCAAAATAATGTTAATGTTTCAATTTTCAAGTTCCATTAGGTTTGTTATTAGCCTTAGAAGCTTCTTTAAGGATACAATAATCTTTTTTGCATGTAAAGTGTAAATATCGTATTCACTTAGAGGGGAAGACGAATTAGGTACGAAATGACACTTCCATTTGTTTAAACGGCATGAACTTTATCATGCAAGCTAGGATGTGCATGTGTATTTTGGAAAGGGTGAAAGCAAATTGATAAAATAGACTTAGGCCTTGTCACAGAAAACCAAATTTTGTAATGAGTGAGTGTATTATTTTTTTTTAAGAGATCAAAATTCATGAGGCGTAATTCTATATGGAATATTGCCAGAATGGGATGGGGTTCTCTCTCTCTCTCTTTCTATCAAAGAAAACAATAATTATATACCAATCAAAATTTTAAGTTAGTATGATAAGAACCGCCAATTACCGGGAGGGTGGGTGGCACTTTGTTTCCTTCTGGCAGCTGATGATAATAACCCTGATGATAAGAAGCATAAGAGTCAGAACAATGGAATTGTATAAATAGTGATCAATGGGTTTTTATTTGCATGTACTTGTATACACATATATAAAAGGAAACAACTGCAGGGAATGATGTTACCTCTTTGCATGGGGCCCCGAGTGGCCGAGTGGTCTAAAGCGCTCACCATTACAGATCACTGACACCTCACCTCTGTCTGCGTGGGTTCGAGTCCAAGGCTCGGCTAGCGTGGATACGTGGGAAATCCTGCCAGTAGCTTCTCGTTGGTCGGTGGTTCTTCCCTGGGTTTTCCAGGGTTCTTCCTCCACCATTAATACTGACTGCCATGTGTACCCTATCTTGTGCTGAAAAATGGCATTAAACCCTAGAACAATAACAACAACAAGAACCTCTTCGCATACATGCAGAAAAGTGAATACTGCCATTATTCATTTACTTATTATTGCCACTTCACAAGCATGCATTGTGATATGCTGTGCATTCTGAGTGATCACTTTGACACCCGCAGCAAAATATAACAGATTAAATAATACTTTGCTTTATTGTGATCTGTATAATAGGTTTGGTAGAAACAAGTAATTGCATGTCCCAAATATTTCAAAAGTGTTATTGGCTTGAGACTCTGATATATGCATTAATGTAAAATCCTACAAATTTGTTGGCTTTTATGAGTGGTTTTCAGTTTGTAAACAAATTACAACGTTTGTAAAAAATAAATAAATGACGTATTCTGTTACATCCGCAGATACACGTCCGCTCTGGCCCAACTGCTTGACATGGCTATGATGCTGCTTGCTTGAATTGGCTATGATCTTGCAGGGGCCCCGAGTGGCCGAGTGGTCTAAAGCGCTCTCCGTTACGGATCACTGCCATCTCATCTCTGTCTGCGTGAGTTTGAGTCTAGGATTCGGCTAATGTGGGTATGTGAGAAAGCTTGCCAGTAGCTTCTCGTGGGTCGGTGGTTCTTCCCGGGGTTTTCCTGGGTTCTTCCTCCACCATTAATACTGGCCGCCATGTATAGCCTATCGTGTGATGAAAAATGGCGTTAAACCCCACAATAACAATAACAATAACTATGATCTTGCTTGCTTGACATGGCTATGATCTTGCTTGATTGAATTGGCTATGATCTTGCTTGCTTGACATGGCTATGATCTTGCTTGATTTAATTGGCTATGATCTTGCTTGCTTGACATGGCTATGATCTTGCTTGCTTGACATAGCAGTGCACTGAGCTGAATGGAATAATGTCATCTCATTAGTCAACTGAAAATGACATATTGCATTTAGAGTTCAACTGATTTTCAGTAGTTACGTGAATGGTCATTATGCTGTTCTCCATGATTCCTGATTTGGATCCAATCTCCGTGATTGTGAACATTGAGATCCTTGATTTGGTCCTCCAAGCATGTATGGCATGTATTTTTGTGTTAATAGTAAATGTATGCATTTCCTTTTTCCAGCAAAATCTTTGTCTGATGCATACAGATTATTAGCAAATAAAATTGAAGAAAAAAAACTACTGACCATTTTAAATGAATCCGTCCAAAACAGTGCATCCTTTTCATTAGCAGGGTAGGTATAGCACATCATATGTGCATTACAACAAAGTTGTTAGTCTTTGTTTCATACAGAACAAGTGAAAAATAAAAATGTAAATGTGTAACTTTTATAAGTGAGAATATCCTCCAGTTTGCTCAGCAGTTTGGACATGCCACTTGGTGTAGATAGTGTGAGGTCCTTAAATAACTCCTCCAGTGTGCTCACAATGTGAACATGCCACTTGTTGAAGATAGTGTGAGGTCCTTAAATAACTCCTCAAGTGTGCTCAGCAATGTGAACATGCCACTTGGTGAAGATAGTGTGAGGTCCTTAAATGAGCATCCTGCCTAGCATGAATGGAATTGCATGCAGTAATAAGCATAAACTGGATCTGGCATCAACTCCTTTATTCAAGGGGATATAATTATTGCCTGACTCTACTTTTAGATTTGTTAATACCTTATTAATTAGCTTGTTAGGGCTAGATTATTGAGGTAGTGATTTAGTTCTCCATCATCTGTAATTATATACACAATAGTTAATTGGATGATTTTCACTTGAGCTATTAAAGATGTCTTTGGCAAAAACAAAGGTAACAGTTCTTGAAAGAATAAAAGTGGTTTCTGTGCATACTAGATTAATGTTTCAATGCATTAGCTTGTAATTCTGGAAAAAAGGCCTGTTGGGTGAAAATATATGTATCGATGAGTCTAAATATAAATATTGTTCACTCCAAATAAAATGACTGATAAGTCTAAATAGAAGCACTGATCAGTCTAAATATGATTAGTGTTCAGTCTAAATATGTATTGAAAAGTCCAAATATAAGCACTGATCAGTCTAAATGTAATTAATGTTCAGTCTAATGATAAGTATTGAAAAGTCCAAATAGAAGCACTGATTGGTCTAAATATAAGTATTGATAAGTCCAAATATAAGCACTGATCAGTCTAAATATTATAAATTAGTGTCCAGTCTAAATATAAGTATTGATAAGTCTAAATATAAGTTATTGTTGTTGTAGGATTTAATACCATTTGTCAGATCAAGATAGGCTATACATGGCAGCCAGTATAAACGGTGGGGGAAAACCCCGGAAAGAACCACTGACCCACAAAAGCTACTGATAAGCTTTCTAACATACCCACATAGGCCAAATCCAAGACTCGAACCCACGCAGACACAGGTGAGATGGCAGTGATCCTTCTTAGTGAGCGCTTTAGACCACTCAGTCGCTGTGGGCTCTCTCTAAATATAAGTACTGATCAGTCAAACTATAAGTACTGTTCAGTGTAATTATTTTTCAATCTAAATATAAGTATTGTAAATCAATATATTCCAAGAAATGCCTCAAAAAGGTAAGGCAAATACAGAGAATGATTATAATTTGTTGTTGTTGTTGTTGTTGTTGTGGGGTTTAACGCCATTTTTCAGCACACGATAGGCTATATATGGCGGCCAGTATTAATGGTGGAGGAAGAACCCGCGAAAACCCCGGAAAGAACCACCGACCCACGAGAAGCTACTGGCATGCTTTCTCACATATCTACATTGGCTGAATCTGAGACTCGAACTGGCGCAGACAGAGGTGAGATGGCAGTGATCCGTAACGGCGAACGCTTTAGACCACTCGGCCACTCGGGGCCCCGATTATAATTTGTAATTAACAAAACCTTATTATTCTCAGACTGAAGAAGTATTCATCTAGGGTCTGACAATACAAGTATCAGCCACTGTTGTGGTTGGTAAAACAATGATAAATAGTAAAAACAAATTGCTGTACAGTACATTATTAAAGTCATAGTTTGTTGTAATGTTCCATTATCTAAAACTCATGATTGCATGTACATTTTAATGGGCCATCATCTAAAACTCATGTCTGCATGGAACTGTAAGTACATTTGAATGGGCCAGCTTCTAAAACTCGTGTTTGCATGGATCTGGAAGTACATTTTAATGGGCCATCATCTAAAAATCATGCTTGCATGGAACTGGAAGTACATTTCAATGGGCCAGCTTCTAAAACTCGTGTTTGCATGGATCTGGAAGTACATTTTAATGGGCCAGCTTTTAAAACTCGTGTACATTTTAATGGTTCATCATATATAATGCATGATTGCATGAAAATGGAAATACATTGTGCACCTCATTTTGAAAAATAGGTCCACAACCATGACTTTAATTGTCTGTCAGAGGTACCACGTTTAAGTAGAAGAAATCTTTGCCATCACTTGCAATAAAAAGAATCGTTGGTTGTGGCATGCTGTAAAGAATGAATTTATCTCAGATGTGTCTTGATAACCACCATCATATGAAAAACAATTACTTATTATCATTCATTGTGTAGGACTATTAGAGAATGAATGTACTATATGCCTTGTATGGTACTCACATTGTAGACACAAATTCCCATCATGTCTGTCGATAGGACTATTAAGTACAACATTGTTAATTACCATTAACAGTTCATAGGACTATTAAGTACAAGTGTTATATGCCATTAATAGTTCATAGGACTATTATGTACAACATGTGTTATATGCCATTAATAGTTCATAGGACTAGTAAGTGCAACATGTGCTATTTGCCATTAATATTTCATTGGACTATTACGCACAACATGTGTTATATGCCATTAATAGTTCATAGGACTATTAAGTACAACATGTGTTATTTGCCATTAATAGTTCATAGGACTTTTAAGTACAACATGTGTTATATGCCATTAATAGTTCATAGGACTATTAAGTACAACATGTGCTATTTACCATTAACAGTTCATAAGACTTTTAAGTACATGTGTTATATGTCATTAACAGTTCATAGGACTATTAAGTACATGTGTTATATGCCGTTAATGTTCATAGGACTATTAAGTACAACATGTTTTACATGCCATTAATAGTTCATAGGACTATTAAGTACAACATGTGTTATATGCCATTAATAGTTCATAGGACTATTAAGTACAACATGTTTTATATGCCATTAATAGTTCATAGGAATATTAAGTGCAACATGTGTTATATGCCATTGGTAGTTCATAGGACTATTAAACACAACACTCTAATACTGCCATTCATGGTACTCACATTGCATATTGTAATATCCTATTTCAAACTGGTTCATATGACTATTAAACACAGCACATACATATTATATGCCATTCATGGTTCATAGGACTATTAAACACAAAACATATATATTATATGCCATTCATGGTTCATAGGACTATTAAACACAGCACATACATATTGTATGCCATTCATGGTACTGTCATTGCACACACAAGTTGATGTTACGTTTGTGTTAAACACAGCATGCATATGTTAAATGATATTCATGGTTTATATGACCATAAACACAGCACTCACATTTGAAGAGCCATTCGCTATATTCACATTGCAGATTTTAATATCCTATCTCAAATTGAATGTTGTGGTGCGATTGCTAAAATTGACATCATTTTGTTTTCTATGCAGCAGGTCACATCACACTGGAATTCACAGGAAGTGATGACAGGAAACAGATTGTCACTGCAGCAACATCAACATGGATGGAACAGGATGATGTAAATAGCCATTTTGCGATTTATGCAAAACTGTACTGTTTACCACTCAAATGAATAAGGAATCAGACTGACATAGTGCTCTTTTCAATTCAGGGAATATTATCATAGACTATGGGATTAGCGTTCTAAAAAAGGAAAAATGTGCAATAGTAACGGCTACGTATTACATTATTAAAAATAATTGTAGCTGCCTCCCCCCAATAATTATAACCTCCAACCAAACAAAAATCGTATTCCTTGTTAAGAGTGGGAACTATCAAGAAGTTAAATATTGCAAAACGTCAAGGAAATGAGAAACATTTCAATACAGCAGGGTCTGTCAGGATTTATACAAATGTTTTAGAGCTGATGTGTTTTGAAAACGTGTTGGACAACATACCTTAGAATGCCGATGCGAAAAATTGCAGATGGGATGATGACTCCACCATTAATTAACAAAGGAAAAATAACAGTTGCAAAAAACAGCAAATTGATATCTGAAACAAAAGGTTGGCTCTTCATTAAATACGTTAACCAGTCATAATATTACTTCCTCCCAAATCCAGCTCTCCCAGATAAAACTTTTTAGCTAAAAGAGATAAAAGTTATCTGCCCACTGAGGCGGCGATTGGCCAGAGTGATCTAACCTTTATATAGGAATTCTCACTTCACTAATGTTTGCCTGACATTGTCGTCTTTACAGATTTAATTGTACTTGGGTACATACAGAGGTAGCCTATGTGACTTCACAATGCATTTGGACTACCTTTATTATCTTAACATGCATGTCTCTGAGACTAATAGATAATTCTTAATATGTGTATAATTCCATAATGACTGGCTTTACCCAGGTATGTTTTCTCTGCCAATACATTTAGTGTCCGGATGCAATGTTTCACTGCATTTACTTGAACTGGTCGTTGTTGAACCTCTTACAGATAGTATGGTGAATTATTTGGGCAATTTTTTTTCCCGCTATTGTCCATGTAACGCTACAAAGCATAGCTATGCACCAACTTTCTGTTCAATTATATGAGACAGGTGCAGAGATACAACAGGTTTATTCGTTCTGCTCTATTCGTCTTACAGATTTGACCATTGAAAAATCAAATAAACACATGACTAAGGATGAAGACACTATAAGCCTTCATACTGACATGGACACAGTGCGTGAATGTTTGGCAGATTAAATGAGATAAATCAAGAGGACTCTGCAGTTACAAAACAAAGGAAATCTACAATTGAAAACCCCAGTACCTTTGTCACCACCACAGGACTCCAAGCAGTGAATGAACAATACATGGCATTCGTTCACTCCACCAATACACGTGGACCAAACATCCCTATCCCAACATTATTATTTCGATGGTGTCATCCTCTAAACATGGCCTAAATCCATTTCGACCGGCCTAGGCTTACTACATGGGATCTTCCAAGACAACGACCTGTTTGCATCATCAATTGCAATACCCTAGCTTCAGCTATCTCTTTTCCTTGAAAGATGCCTTCAACGTATCGTCATAAATTCCAATATTTTCATACATCAGTTTCTCATTTGGAAACCCGTGCAGTTAACCGGGATATCACATCTCTGGAGATAATAAAACCATACTTTATTTTCATGGCTTAAAAATCCTTCAATGACACTCAACAGTTGGTTCGCCATGTGGTAACCATGGTCTATATGTTGTACTAGGTATCGATGGCTATCATAATATAAAAAGAATAGAATACATAATTTCATATTCAGAATCCCACAATACTTGCATGAGAATCAGCCAACTGAATGATCCGGGTCTTGAGTAGAGTTACTCAGCCTACTTTAGTCAATGCCGTCATATCAGCTGCAAGTTTACAACTGTTAGAACAAAATGCATTTCTCTCCACTTCCACATTCCTTAAGGATCATCTTAAGGTCAGGCTAGGATCACAAACATTATTTTCTAATCTCCTTTTTAATCGCCAGATCAAGTAAATGCACAAACAAGCCACTAAGGATACAAATATCTCTTCTACTCAACCGCTACACCATGCATGGATGTTTTGTTAAACCGATAAACCAATGTACATGACTTGAACACAAACATCAGGCAAGTTGTCCTACCATAGCTTCTTACCTATAAAATTACAATAATCGTGACTAAAAGTGGGCAAAAGACGTCTTGTAATCACTGACACCAGTTTCTATACATGACCTCCAGTTCTCGAAAATTTGAATTGTCCCTACATCGCCCTTCCCATCGCTTTAGGTATGAGGATGGCTTCAGTTTCGCTGAATGGGACAATATTTGACGTGATCAGCATTAGACTCGACAAGTGGTTTCCTTGGGCTCGGTGTCTCTTCCGAAACAACTCCTCTTCTTCCAGAGTCCCATCGGCCATAATCATTCCAAAGCCATAACCTTCCAGGAAGAAATAACCGACCTTCTCCATAAAAGAGTGGTAAATATCGTTCAAATATAATTCCACTGGATTTTATTTCATACGTTTCTTGGTCCCACGGATGAATATCACTCACTGTATTACCCTGTCCTTGACCTAAGTAGCTTCATTCGATTAATTTATGCTCATTTGTTCTCTATAAAATCGCCACAGTGCAATATGAATGAGTGCAAGAAGAGACCTCACAATCAGCATGGATTTAAAAGACGCATGTTTCTTCATCCATGTCGACAAGACTTAAAGAAGTTCTCACATTTCGCCTACAACTACATTGTTTATCAACTACAAGCACTCAAATTTGGGTTCAGCATCAGTGATTTTTATATTAAGGCAATTTGATAATCCTTGTCACAGAACATGCAAATCTGAATTTCTTCATCAACAAGGAAAAGACTGAACTAGTTCATTCATTCATCCACATTACGGATTTACCACAGAAGTAAAGAACATCTCTCAGGAATGAGCATTGGAAATCAGGATGGTAGTGGCTTTGTTTCGAGGAATTCTCTCTCCACATGGGATCCTTGCCTTTTAGGCTTTCTCAGTGTGGCAGGGGACCTCATCATCCTTGAACGCATTTATATGTGACCATTACCAGTGATTATTTTATCCAACAAATGCCGTCATTTTGCCCCCTGGACCAACCTCTCACCTTCTGGGCATATATGAGGTACCATATATAGTCTAAGGGCAACCTAACTTGGCTCACAGCATGTATACCTCTGTCAGTCAAACCACCAGAGATCAGTTTGTACCAATGTAAGGACAGATGGTTGGGAGTTCATCTACTACCATCCTTCCGGGAAGCCAGTGGAATGTGGTTTCCCCCAGGTCCAGCATCTAAATATCAATATTCTTGAGAGGCCATTTTGAAAGACTCGCTGGAGAGAGTCCTTATTATATATGGCAACTCTACGGCAGTGACATACCTCAAACAACAATTCAGAACCAAGTCCTGAGGCGTTTGTCAACTGGTGTAGGACTTTCTAATGTGGTGCTGTCAACAATAAATCTATGTCCAATTTTGTTATATTCCTAGATAGGCAAACATTATGTCCTTTGGCTGCTGTAACAATGGTGCTGACTGCTTAGCAGCATGGGTGACCTATTTTCAACTTCTCGAGTTAGCCAAGTTTTATTTAATTTGTGTTAAATGATCTTATACGATTGTCCATTAATATCGTGCTCCAGGTAGCTACCCTACATCACTGTGGACTTCATAGTTATATTAAAAGCCTCAATTTTAACATTCACAAAAAAGCCAAGTCGGTTTTAATCAAATTCAGTATGAATAATTTTACGATAGATTCTATCAAACATTTTCTTTGGTGGTATTTGTATATATTTTGTAGCATCCTTAGCTAGTTCTTCTATGGATCATCTAAACAAATTTCAGTCAGACATTGTAGGCACAATTATTAGGAAATGTGCTATCGAAATTGTGTTAAATTATCTCCTACAAATGGTTTGGTTTCTATTACAAGTGTATGGACAACAGTTCAATGTCTTTTTTAGAATATATATGTCAATTTTGCTCAGTCTTAGAAGGAATGTCTCTATGCATATTCTACATCATAATTTCGGTCAATGTTGATCCACAGGCAAGATAGTGGTTTCTTTGTCAACAAGGATGAAAATCTATTTGCATCTTCTTCCCCAAAATGTATGAGTTAATTTTCACAAGTATGGTTGGAGAGTTAATGTGACTACAAATTAAACTAAATGAAATATTGTCCAGGCATGAACATCTTTTACATTCATGCAGTCGCGGACATTTAAACATCTAGTCCTAGCGTGAAAACCTTTCACATCCATACAGAGGATCACATTTCACAATATAGTCAGACAGAAGTTAAGCAGAGTAGAAACACTGTTAAACACCACATCAGGAAGCTCATTTTTCTAGCAATTGCTTCAACTATAGCTCTTGTCTTATTGATGTATTTATGTTTGAAATTAACGTACACTGATCGATAACAGGGCCTTTGCATTACAAAATCAACATTATATGTGTGTGATTCATGTAAAAACAACATGGAAATCTATGTTTGATTACATTTTCTGCCCTCATAAATGTTGTTGCAACATGTATTTCTTACTTTGGAAGCAGTGTAATGTTAAACTTTTTTTTATATAATAAGCAGACGTTAATATTGGTGTTATATTTCTTTGTAGCAAAAGAAGGATCCAACTGAGCAAATATATTATCGGGAACTAGATCTGGCTGCATCAGAGAAACCCCAGCTGTTATTGCCACCAGGAAAGAAATACCATGTATTTTTTAGTTACGCTAACCCAGATATGCAGTGGGTAAAGGATACAGTTGAGAAATTAGAAAAGGAACACGGACTTGTGTGTCGTGAGTATGATAGGGACAATAGTCCAGGAACACCACTGATGCTCTTTGCTGAGAATAGTATTATAGATGCGTACAAAACTGTTGTAGTTATGACCAGTGAAGCTTTTGAGAGTGGTTTTGTTAATCACGAAATTGAAATGGCCTTGAGTCAAGGTATTCATGAAAAGAGAAAATGTCTTGTCCCAGTATTACTAAAAGACTGTAAAGTTCCTCTGCGCCTTCATACCCTGAACTATGTTGATGTTCGGCATCCAATTCCGAGAGAAATCTGGTGGCCCAAGTTATTAACGGTGCTACAGACTCAAGGTGAGAAAGGATTTTACTTGTATTCTCATTTAAATGTTTGTAACATTAAATATTTCGCAGTTGTAATTAAGTTTCATGCACGTTTCTTAAACTGTTAAACGGAGAGTAAATTTAAATTATTTGTTGAAATTGTTTTATTGTAATTCATTCAATGAAGTATATACTAAGCAATCACGTTGTACCAGTAATAAATAGTTTTATCAATAAAATTGGGGGGAGTTAATGTAATTGTCAATTAATCCATTGGCATTATATAATGATAGTTATATCTTACATATAAATAAATGATTTCAATCACCTTCTCGCTTTGTGACCGCATGATGTATGGCTTGAATAACTGTATGTTGTTTGCACTATTATCACCATCTCTTTAGAAAATAGTATTACACTGATGATGCGTATAGATTCTATTCTTGGCTAAAATAAAATTTCATGACATAAAATTGTAAGTATTTGATGTTATGACTTAAATTGTTTTGAAACTAACCCATCTCATTTGTGTTTGAAAGACACAATTATGCAATCTGATGGCCACATATAATTCATACATCATCAGTCTTGTGCTAAATGGCCACATATAATTCATACATCATCAGTCTCGTGCAAAATGGCCACATATAATTCATACATCATCAGTCTTGTGCTAAAGCTACCGCAAATAGCTCTGTATGCCATGTAATCTAATTGCCCTGTATCAGTCATATATCATCAATCGTGTGTCCAGGCTAACATTAAGAGCTCTATATGCCGTGTAATCTAATTGCCCTATATCAGTCATATATCATCAGTCGTGTGTCCAGACTTACATTAAGAGCTCTGTATGCCGTGTAATCTAATTGCCCTGTATCAGTCATACATCATCAATCGTGTGTCCAGGCTAACAGTAAGAGCTGTGTATGCCGTGTAATATAATTGCCCTATATCAGTCATATATCATCAGTCGTTTGTCCAGGCTAACATTAAGAGCTCTGTATGCCGTGTAATCTAATTGCCCTATATCAGTCATATATCATCAGTCGTTTGTCCAGGCTAACATTAAGAGCTCTGTATGCCGTGTAATCTAATTGCCCTATATCAGTCATATATCATCAGTCATGTGTCCAGGCTAACATTAAGAGCTGTGTACAACTTCTTCATACATTTTTTAAAAGTATTTTTTTTGTTTCTTTTTCTACCACAATTATAACAATTTTGTTTTCTGCACATAAAGTTAATCTTTCATCAGTCATAGCTGGATTACAAAATGCAAACTTATTTCATCGACCGTCAAAACTAATACTAAAATTCGTACATTCTTCATTGTAAATTATTATTTGACAAATTTGTGATTAAAACACTACCAGATGGTGGAGTCCACGAACTGAAACAGTACATAAACATACTGTAATTAAGAAGAAACTTTGCAATGAAACACACCATATATTCTGACAGATGTCCAAGCCTCGAACCAATACAAAAATCAAGACTGACATCGAATCTGGTAGCCACGAGTTTCTCATTCTGTAAAGATGATGGATGCGGGAGGTCACAGGTTCGAGCATTGTCTGATTCATACAAAAGACTTTAAAAAATGGTACAAACAGCTGTCTTGCAAGGTGCTCAGCACTGGATGGCCTTGTTTCAGGATAATGTGACTTTGTTAGACATGATGCTAATTGTCTGTGGCATGATGCTCTAGTGTTAGACATCACTATAAACGGACACAATGCACACATCATAACGATATGACTGAACAATTGTTAAAGCTATGTTAGAAATCTAAATCACAAACACAGTAGATAAGAACCATAGTGCAATACATGCAGCTTTGATTATGGATTGTCCATTCTGTACGATTGATGTAGGCGCAGTGGTAGGTTTCCCACTATATCCCTAGGATGTAGACGCACAGTCAAGTGTTCACTAGATATCACTGATGTAGACACAGGGGCCGTTATCTACTTTGTACCTTGCATCTAGACACTGAAGATGACTGACCGCTCTTTCATTAGATGTAGACACAGAGGGCCGTTATCCACTTTGTACGTTGCATCTAGACACATACAATGACTGACCACTCATTACATTAGATGTAGACGTAGAAGACGATTATCCATTGTAGAAAATATGTTTCATCTGGTTTTTATTTGCTTGGATATGTCTCATTCCTGTCTCATTTCAGAACTAACATGAGTAATATGAATAGAACCTTGCTTCTTCATCAACTACTTATATTTAAATACCTTTAAGTACAGATGATGGATGCGGGAGGTCACAGGTTCGAACATTGATTCATACCAAAGACTTTAAAAAATGATACAAACAGCTGTCTTGCAAGGTGCTCAGCACTGGATGGCCTTGTTTTTTTAGGATAATGTGACTTTGTTAGACATGATGGTACATGTTTGCGGCATGATGCTCTAGTGTTAGACATCACTATAAACAGACACAATACATACAGCATAGCGATATGACTGAACAATTGTTAAAGTATGTTAGAAATCTAAATCACAAACACAGTAGATAAGAACCATAGTGCAATACATGCAGCTTTGATTATGGATTGTCCATTCTGTACAATTGATGTAGACGCAGTGGTAGGTTTCCCACTATATCCCTAGGATGTAGACGCACAGTCAAGTGTTCACTAGATATCACTGATGTAGACACAGGGGCCGTTATCTACTTTGTACCTTGCATCTAGACACTGAAGATGACTGACTGCTCTTTACATTAGATGTATACACAGATGGTCGTTGTCCACTTTGTATGTTGCATCTAGACACAGAAGATGACAGACCACTCTTTACATTAGATGTAAACACATGGGGCCGTTATCCACTTTGTATGTTGCTTCTAGACACAGAAGATGACTGACCACGCATTACATTAGATGTAGACACATGGGGCCGTTATCCACTTTGTATGTTGCATCTAGACACAGAAGATGACTGACCTCTCATTACATTAGATGTAGACACAGAGGGCCGTTATCCACTTTGTATGTTTCATCTAGACACATACGATGACTGACCACTCATTAAATTAGATGTAGAAGACGATTATCCATTGTAAAAAATATTTTTCATCTGGTTTTTATTTGCTTGGATATGTCTCATTCCTGTCTCATTTCAGAACTAACATGAGTAATATGAATAGAACCTTGCTTCTTCATCAACTACTTAGATTTGGAAACACAGATGGAGTAACTGTCACATACTATAGTATAAAATATTGTTTATACCTTTAATGCTCTTTCCAAAAATGCTATTTCATCACGTTAGTGTTGGGGTTTGACCAAGTAAAAAGCATGATTAACATTATTAAAATTAACAAATATCAACCCTTTAAAGAGAATTTTCCTCAGTACATTTAATATATAATGTATAAGGCAGCAGTGCTGTAAGCATGAACATAATGGAAATGGAACAGAATGGAAATATTTAATAACAACTGTAGAATCAATAATAAAAGTTCACTTTAGGCCTGATTCTGATGTGCTTCTGGTTATGTTACAGCTTATTACACAAACTATATTCCAAAAGTTAGTCAACATTTTTAAAGTTACATTTTAACCTTCAATGAAACACGTAAAATATACTCCTGTGTTGTAAGTGGACGCGAGGATTCGATTCTTAACACAAAATACAACTGTACCCCGAGAAAAACTGTGATGTTATATTGCTGTTAGATAGAACATGACATTTGTTCTTGCATATAAGGCAGAGCATTCTTATCAGACAGGTTGGTACTCGATTGTGTTGAAATCATCCATATAGCAGGACCATGTGCAGTGCACTTGGATGAGGTCAATATAATCCTTTGCAGTTCAGTAGGAAACAAGGACAGCATCTTCATAAAGTTGATGTCAATACAGCTTAGCATGGAAGCACATACTTACTTATACTGCAAATGTGAGATCATATTATCTAATGATGTTCCTAAGAGTAAGCATGCCTGAACCAACCAGCAAGATGGTTTCACAGCAGGTGTGTATTTGATTTTCCAGGCTGCATTGATTAGTATCCAGCCAGTGAGCCATGGGCTTGCAGTGGTTTGCACTGCAAATATGCAGATGATAAAGTGATCAGTTTCCTTGTATTCAGATACACATACATCGGTATGTTTCTTTCATCATTGTGGGTAAGTATGCCCATTCGACATTTACCATAGCAGCAATCATTCATAGCGAGCAGCCATATTGTTGATAGCATTGTCAAAGTGATGGTCAAGCTCAACAGTGATAATTGGATGACATTTTGGCGCAACGGCCTAAGTGCACAGCTGTCCAGATATTGAATACGCTGTCCACAAATAGACAGCTATGTTATCACATTGCTCAGGCAGTGAAACATTTAAACATTTGGGCACTCGCTTCCTTGCCCATGCCCAGTCTACTTCCGGGGTAGGAGGCATACATGTCATGACTCAAAATTGCATCCATATTGTTGCCTTTTGAGCTGTTCCAGGGACCACCATGTCAAAACTCAACGCTTCATTCTTCTTGACTCGTAGTACTACCAAATGCGAAGCCTAACTGAAATATTTTTTCTAGCCAACTTGTACGGGTTGGATGTGTTATTTTTATTGAGGCCAATATGATTGGCAAGTCTTTCTCATACATTTGAAATCATTTAATTTCAGCCAGGACAAACTGCTTCTAGTCCTTTCTCTTGTTTCCATTGTCAAGAACCCAAACGTAAATTGGCACACCTTCCCTGTTCCGCTGAATGGCGTCATATATATATATATATATATATATATATATATATATATATATATATATATATATATATATATATATATATATATATATATATATATATATATATATATAATATAATATAATATAAACATTGTGGTCATGTTCAGTCAAGTGTGGCAGTTGTGGTCCATGAGCTTGGCTGCTTGGACACGTAAGTGCTAGTTTCATCTATTCCATATGTCACCACCATCATTTTTCTTCAAGATAATTGCACACTGGAGATTTCTTTTGAGATAGACTAGGCATATGGCTGCACCCGTTTTGTTCATTTGATTTTCCAAGATCACTAGCATTTACCACCTTGCCCTTTTTCGGCATTGTCCTCAATGGGTATTTTCAACTTTTTCTACCACACACTGTGCAATGCAGCTCACGTCACAGTCCTCATAGTGGCCAGGTTGTTGTAGTGACGCTGGCAGATGGGGTTGAAGTCATACATGGATGAATTCTTAGTGGCTGCCACAAATACTGGGAGAGATGCAGGAATAGATGCTGCATATACATCGCCCATCCATCTATTCAGGATCATCCAGTAGCCCCAAACTTAGTGCCTTCTCATAATACCATGGTTGCTGAGTCCTCTTGGACGTGAAAAATGCTGAAGATGTGTGCATTGACCTGAAACTCTTTCTTGGTATTGCTAAGATAATGATACCAACAAGGGTTTTGGGGTGTAGTTGCAGGATGCGGCTTTAACACTATCAAAGGGAAGATCCATAGATTACAATATCTCCCAAGCAGCCGAATTCCTACCTTCTGGTTTTCCATGATTTTTATCATGTTTCACTGACCGACACCCCATGCGGAGTTGATTTCTTTCCCAGGAGCCACTGCAGTGTAATACATTTCCTGTGACAGAGCTATAGTCGATGTTTCAGGTGCATTGTGCACGATACACCTTTTCCTCAATCACTCATGTGCAACGAGGTCCAAAAACGTACAGCATACAAAACCGTGAGGGCAGGACTTAAATAGAGACCTCAAGCATATGGAGAATGGGGTATGCTAATGGTTAGACATCGAAAAGACAATTTAATGGGGGTTGTGGTAGTGTTTAATGGAAGAATGCTTATCTTATGATCAGTTTATAAACAATTCTCACAAAACAGCTTTTTCTAATGAAGGTATTATCTTTGGCATATATGCCCTTATTTCCAAGATAACCAATTTCTGATAAACCATGAAAAGATAACTCAGCGAGACTTCACACATTATTTATATGAGTGGAATGTTATGTGCCTCCACAACATTGTGCATTATTTCACTGCCTTTTGCAACAAAAACTCTTCCTTGAATTGATAAATTCAAGAAATCTGTTTAGTGAAATAACCGTCAACGTTGAAAGTTAATTTTCTAAATTGTTTTGTTAGTGGACTATTGATACTATGATTCTATTTCAAGTAATAATGAAGCTGCTGCTCGTCATGTAGCAGATACCTGAGTTCCACATTATGAATGTTAAGGTCACTACACCATTATGAACCTTAGCAATTACACAAAGCAATGAATTCAAAAGAAACTCATTTTGATTGCCTTCCTTGAAATTTTTTATTACAGTTTTGACTGATTAGGATAATCAAATGCAGATTAATTTTTGCCAAGACAATAATAATATAAGTGTTTAATTGGTCAAGGGAAATGAACTGACACAACAAACAGCTGTAACCACATTTAGGATTAGCGTGACAAGAAACTGGTTTCATGTTCCATTCCCTCTGACATGTAAAAAGGCATTAGTGTGATAAGACAGTAGAGGTGTGCTTTTAATCGGGTGTTACTATGCAAGAAATACGTCTGCAAATATTAGATCCAAACACAGGAGTTAATTAGGTTCTCAATGAAACACAGGCATATCTTTGATGATAGATTTACATATTTATGTTTGAGTACAAGAAGATATGTCTCTTTTATTATGATAACACACAAACCGAAACAAAATCTATGAATAAACCAAAACTTCCACTTGACAAAGGTTTTTGTTGCCATTCGTTTCTTAAAGTGTTGCCACTGGTAGGCACTATTGACATTTTCACTTATCAAAATTGCATCAAAACTTGTTATTTACAGTGTACTTAGGATGTATATTGTAAAGAAAACGTAACAATACATAGGATTTATTATGATAAGTTGTACATTTCATGATGTCGATTCCAATTTTTCAGACACAAATCACAGTCTTTTTTTTACAATAAAACAAGCATTATTTTCTAGCTTTATTTACCAACTTCGGTCGCGCTTTTCTTCCCATTCCAATAAGGGTCACTTCCTTTTGCATATTTTATCAGATTCATGCCTGTTTTAAATATGTTCACAATTTATCCAGCGTGCAACTTATTGAGGGAGTTTTGAATTTTCTCTTTGTGCATGTGCTATCCTTGTGAATGTTACTAAACCAAAGTACTCTAAAATGTGGTAGGCAAGCTCTTTTGCCAACTATTTGTGCCCCACAAGACCTACACATATCTTTTTTGTCTGTAGCCCTTCCCTGCAATGACGAGAAAGCAAAGAAGAACTGTGGCCTTGTCTTTGTTTCTTGGCTATGAAGTGCATAATACTTGTAATTTTGGAACTTGTAAAATTTTATCTGTACTAACCAAACTTCACTGACATTTGTTGAGTTCCCTTATATTTGGGAATAATTTATCTTTCATAGTTGTATTTAGATAAAAATATTTAGTGTGTGTTATATGTTATTTTATTATCAATAATGGCAAACTCTTTATCTTGGATAAGCAATTGGCTGACCTCAGGCAATCTTACTTTATTTTCGACTTTTGCAGCTTCTTATTATGGCCTCATCTGTGCCATTCTGTGAATCCTTTAGTGTTGCCTCCAAGTCTGTGCCATTATGTGCATCCTTTAGTGTTGCCTCCAAGTCTGTGCCATTCTGTGCATCCTTTAGTGTTACCTCTAAGTCTGTGCCATTCTGTGCATCCTTTAGTGTTCCCTCCAAGTCTTCAACGTGTACCTTAAGCCTTAAAATCGGAATTATGGGCTGTGTACTTTTAGTTTCAATAGTTGATTACAATGCATTTGTTTTTTTACTAGATCATTGGCTCTTTGACACTTATCCCATATAACAAACCACAGGGGTCACCTTAAAAATTTTTTTAATTTTATTCGCCCTGAATTCGATAGATTTCCAATGATGTCTAGCTGGCCATAATGAAAGTAGTGCTGATGTGACATCCATTATGGCTTCCGTGGCAGTCATATTGAAAACCTAATTTGATATTGTTATTCCTCTTGAGTGGAAAGTCACATTAATATGTGATTTTCACCAGAAGTCTTCTTCTGGTGTCTAGTTAGTCCTAAATGAAAATGGTGCCATCTGATGTCATCTTGAAAGCCTTTTGTTATCACTAAACCGTCTCAAGGGATAGCTATATCAGCACATAGATTTCGCTAATTCTAGTAAGTCTTGAATGAAAATTGTGCCGATCTGAGGTACAATATGACCAATATGGCAGCAATCATAGACATGTTTCATTACTCCTTCTGATTGTCCTATGGATACCATACTGATAATTTTGAATGTTTGTCATCAATGTATAGCATAAGTGTCTAGGGAATCGTGTTACTCAGAGACTCCTATCTTCCACAATGTATGAAGAAAAAGGAGCAATTCAACACATTTGTTGGTATCATCAATACAGTAGACTTCAATTTTGCAGAGGCAAAACTTGACATGTATATGGATGCACACGAGTAATACTGAGCTATACCATATTATATTTTTGCGTATGTGACCCATCCTTCCAAACCCACATAATTGTGCATACATTAGAAAAGACAAAAAACTGTTTAAAACATTCTTGTTAGCAGACTGTTTTTCATAGACAGATGTAATAAGCGTTTTTCATTTTTGCAGAATTTAATTAATACCATAGTTCAGATTTAGTGTCATGGTTCTGTTGGTAAACTTAATATCATCTTTTTTGTTTTGTTTTTCTTGCTGGAAAAGACAACTCCGCAGGTGTCCCAGAGAGCAATCAAAGAACACAATATTCAATTGAGGAGACATCTACACAGGCAGAACATGGAGATGTAAGTAGTCTATATCAGTCTCTTAAGCGTAGGCACCATGCCACCTACCACAGTATAACATATTCATAAGCGTAGCCACTTTGCCATCCACTACAACATATTAGATTCATAAGCGTAGACAATATGCCACCCAAAAAACAGTCAGCAGATGTGTAGTCTACCCAGTATATCAGATTCATACAGCACAGCGAACGTGCTACCCACTACAGTCAGTAGATGTAAATAAAATATGTAGTCTATATGAAATTCATAAAACACAATCAGTATGCCACCCATTAAAGTCACTGCACGCAAGTAATATATATCCGATGTAAACAAGGGAGCCAATATGGTACCTGCAACAGATATAAGTAGTCTGTATACTATTCATAAAGCACAGTATACTACCTATTAGAGTCGGTAGATGTAAGAAGTCTGTATCATATTCATAAAGCACACTCAGTAAGCTACCTGTTGGAGTCAGTAGATGTAAGAAGTCTGTATCATATTCGTAAAGCACACTCAGTACCCTACCTATTAGAGTCAGTAGATGTAAGAAGTCTGTATCATATCCCAAAAACACACTCCGTACGCTAGCTATTAGAGTCAGTAGATGTAAGAAGACTATCCGGTACATTAGATGCTTACAACACAATCAGCATGACTCATAATGTAGTTAGTTGATGTAAGTAATAGAGATGTATATAGTAGTCAGTATGCCATCCACCACAGTCATAAAATTTAAGTAGTTTATATCACAAAGAGTATTCCGCCTACTGCAGTCAAAAATGTATTTTTTTTTGTAGTTTAGTCAATGCAGGTACAGTGTGTATAGCACAAAATCTGAATAAAATATTAATAACATTTGTTTTTAAAAAAGTTTTGTCGCAGACCTTTTTTAAAAAGGAATGGAATATTTTAATAAGTTCTATTCAGAAGATGTAGTTTCAAAGATAAACAAACCTTCAGCCAACAAAGTGTGCTTAATATTTCTACAGCATGCAGGTTAGGAAAATCGAGATCTGCAATATTAAGGCAATAATTCTCTGTAGAACTAAAATGTACAGTACGAATCATTTGCATGATTTAGGGTAAGAATAATTTTAAAAATCAATGACTGTCCATGAACTTAACAATTTGGTTACACGTATCTATTTCTGGTTGGCCAGTATGTTACTATTACTGAACCCAAGATCGATGCAATCAGCATTATTGAACAGGTGCTATCATGTACAGTCGAACCTGTCCTATTGATCACCTTTGCTCAGTGGTCACCTCTTCACCAATTGCAATTCAAATGCCTCCACCCCCGACAAATTTCCAATTTAAATGTCGTGCGTGTAATAGGCACCTGCCTTCTGTGGTCACGATGAGCCATGAATTAATTTCCTTTTCATTAGGGTCAAGGGTCATTCAGTATTGAAAATTTGTCTATAAAGGCAGGTGAAGGTTTTTGGTTCAATGGTCACATTGAATAACAATGTATGGCATCATTTAATTTTATGTTCATCACATGATTTTTCATAAAAGTAATATATTTTGATCTTGGTGAGGTTTCACCTTCTAATCGAGATATTGTTTCATAGACGAACACACTAAGGTTTGTTTATGATGAATTTGTATGGATTAATGTGAGCAGCATACAGTAATCTTGTGTCGCACGTATATTTGAGAGAGAACAACATATACACGTAATTATGATTTTGCTGTATAGTGTACATATTCTTAGCCAGTACATGATATTTACGTACAAAAAAAAAAAACAATTTTGAAAGGTTAACCTGTGCAGCGCATCACTTACACGCACCGGCCAATTCTGTTGTTGTTGTTGTAAGGTTTAACACCATTTGTCAGCGCAAGATAGGTTTTAGATGATGGCCAGTATAAATGGCAGAGGACGAACCCAGGAAAAGCCCAGAAAGAACCATCGGCATACAAGAAGCTACTGGCAATCTTTCTCACATACCCACTTTGGCCAAGCCTGAGACTTGAAGCCATGCGGACAGTGGTGAGATGGCAGTGATCTGTAAATGAGAGCACTTTAGACCACTCGGCCTTCTATTCTTTTCTGATTTTTCCCATTAGTCGCAGCTGGTAACTTTAATTGTATATAACACTCTCTTCAGTCACCATGGATACCTGTTCCTTCTGTAACAGCATCCCTCATTAATACAATATAACAACCTGCAAAGGAAACATGGGATGCTGAGCATTACCCTCCGATGGCCTATTAGCTCAAGCTTTTAGCAAGTGTTAGTAAGTTTCAAGATTATCTATTCAACAAACAACACTTTCTAAAAATTAATATAAATGAAAACATAACCCATTTGTATGAAAATATTTTCATACAAGATGAGCAATATCTCTTTTAAGCGACACCCATAGTCCTCCTAAAATGATTTAGGCAATTGCAAGCTGATCCATTTCATTAGATGCAGGACTCGTCTTTTTAGACAAGACCTTTTTTGCACTGCACGCATGATTTTAAAATATATTATTTCCAATTTCATGTCTTTGCTTACATTAAAAGACCTTGAAGTTTTATCTTCAAAATCGAAAAAATAGTGCAATTTCCTTGTGCATGAAAATTCTTATCAAGCCCATGTTTCTGAGTGTCAGATCGGAAATTAACAAACAAATCCTTTATGTTCTACAAATTTTAGATGCAAAACGGTTGCTGCAGACACCAACATTCCTGTATGTGAATGAACAATGAATTTATTGACAACACATTACCCCAGTCTGCAAACAAACAAGGCGACAATAACTTGTCTGTTTTGGAATTTACTCTTCTGCCAATTTTATACAAAACATTTTTTATCATGTTGGCACGTTTAGTCATTGATTACACGTGTCAGCATACAGTAACACATTCTAATCTTGTTCCCTATGAACGATTTGGTTGTTTTAAAGATTTCAAAGCCATGTTTGTGCAAACTCTCTATGTTTCTTTGTATCTGTTTAGATTTCGTTTGGATGCCAATACTTAGGTATGCAATGCAGTGAATAAACTGGAGTTAGTTTGGATTGGTAATTATTGTTTTGCTCCGGACGTAAATGAGCAAAGACCACCTATTGGAATTGCATGCAACATATTTCACTACATTACACACCAAAAGTGCATCCCTCTTAATAAAAACCAGTATAATAACTGCAATCAGGATGTATTTCATACAACATGTGCTTGGGATTACAAAAAACATGTATTTCAGACTCTGTGTCCAGTTTTGCAATACACGTTTTTCAGAGAGTGTGTATTGTTTTACAATAGCCACGAAGAGCAGAGACTGTGTGCTCAGTTGTACTATAGACATGTACATGCACGTCAGACACCATTGCTCTGTTTTGCAGTTGGCATGTATTGCAGACACTATATACTCAGTTCTACAATTGACTTACACTTGTATTTCAGTGATTGTATGCAGACAATGTGTATTCAGTTCTACAATTGGCATATACATGTATTTCAGTGATTGTATGCAGACACTGTGTTCTCAGTTTTACAGTAAGCATTTATTACAGACTGTGTTTATTTTCTTCAGTATACATATGTGCTTCTTTTTACAGTATTCACATACTGCAGACAATGTGTGCTCATTGTTTCAATAGTAATTTGTTGTAGACAATGTGTGTTCAATTTTTCAATAGGCATGTATTTTAGACACTGTGTGCTCACTTGGACAATATGAGTGTATTTCAGACAACGATTAGTTTACCAAAGGCATATACATGTATTTTGGACACGTTATGCTCAGGTGTGCAGTAGAGTGTGCCCTAAATACAAGTCATTAAAGATTTAACTAAATGCATTTATTTAAAGATATCGCTAAACTAAGCATTTTATATCTGTGTGATGTAAAGCAAATATATTGAGTCCTGAGTAAAATATACAAAGTTCAATACAGCAATATGCTAGTGGACAACACTCAGTACATGTGAAAAATAAAATAAACTGGTTTAGGCACAGATTTATTGTCTGCCGTAACGAAATATGAACACAATGACACAATTTGGCAAAGACAGCCTATAGCCGACTTCAATTATCTATAATAATATATTTCCAGAGAATAGACAGGACTGACCTATAATAGTAGTTTCTCCAAAATTCTAGTTGAGAAGCAAATATACTGTAAATTTTCACGTTCTATTTTGTAATGAATATACGCTAATCAGCATGTCCCCATATATCATAGACTTTTATATTAATCCTAATGACATTATTGTCAACATAGTAATTTCTGTACTGTGACATTCAATTCATGTGTGGAATTCTTTTTTGTCTTAATTATAAATGGTCACTTAATTGTCAGCATACACAAGTATTCCTCGGTTCTGCAGATCAAAGACGACTGTCCCCAACAGCAGTTGTACATAACAACAGAGAGTGGAACCTGGGTCTAAGAAGGACCAAGAAGACGAAGGTCCAGCTAATTCAAGTAAACCGAATACCCAGGAGCATATCAGCCATCTACATCTTTGTAACTGCTTTTAAAGAATCTCTGATGGCGATGCTTGTCAGCCAATTTCAACATCAATCAATAAATCCTTGAGAAAGAAATCACATTCTTGACCTGTAAGAGATTGCTGAACAATGATCACAGGTGGGATACAGGAAGAGTTGACAGATTTGATACTTCTTTCTGTGTAGCATAATGCAAAATTGAAGTTCAGTTCCTGCTCCAACAACAGGCTGTGGACGTCTTTCAATAGATCAGTGAAGGGATGCAAGTCTAGTGTGGAATGAATCTGGTTCTCTAAGAATAATATTAGAGCTCATTTGATGGATTACAAGAAAAAAATCATGTGCGTCATGACTTTGAAAGTTTTATTGGATTCCATGCTTGCCAAGTACAGTTACATAGACACGAAATTCAGACTGGACACAAAAGCCTGTTTATGTTGATACCAAACGTTTCAAGTCAGGCAGAGGGGAGATACAGCATTGTTCTACATTCAGAGTGTAAAAATAGTATTTTTTTTTTGTTAGCCATTAAAACCCTTAAACATAAAATGTTAAGTTTGGCAACTAATCCAACTTACAACAAGATGGAAACTAATTTTGTTCCTATGTTCCTCTCAGTCCCAAAATAAAAGATACAGAATGCCACGGAGGTTCTTCAGAACCTGTAGAGAAATGTACATTTTCTCTTCATAACTGAAATGTGGTCAGCAGTCTTGCATGTATTGGAAGTTTCCGCACAAACTGATGACCATTCTCTTGACAGAAGGTACTCAGTTACAGGTATGTATATTTATGTTTTAGAGTTATTCTTCATCTTATAAATACATGTAGCTACATGTCCGCTTTCTATCCATGGAAAATAATTCATGACTTATTGATGGTCTTAGTAATTTTGATTGAAAGCAATTAGTGTACATTTTGTTATTGATGGGCTTTGTAGCATTGATTGAAAGTAATTAGTCTACTTGTTCTTAATGATTTTCTTTATAATATATATTGGAAGCTATTATAGTATATATTGAAGGCAATTAGTCTACTTGTTCGTCTTTATGGGCTTAGCTATAGAGATTTATTTATGTCTGTTCCTTTTGAGTGGAGAGAAGAAAAGCAAGGCCAGAATTATGCGAGAACTTGTAACACTATTGTTCTTGTTTAAGATAATCACTACACTTTGTTCATGTTAATGCTAATGGTTGCAAGATACCTATAGGGGAGATACAGTATTGCAGGTTAGATAGAGAGATGGTGCCTCAATGCTTGTGGTACAGATTTGACAGATTACAAAACTAGTGTAAATGTTTTAGGTTATTTTCTGTTCATATTGAACACTACTAAACTAAAACATATGATAATTTTAGCAACAAATCAAAGTTGAAACCAAGTGGAACAATTTCATTCTTATCTTTGATCTAGATGGAAATGAAAATGTTTGAATTGCCATGGAGGCTCTTCAGGACCTGCAGATACAACTCTGACACTGAAGACTTCCTTTTGAGGTATGTATAAATGTGCTTCCAACATGGTGTTCACCTATGATTTGTTTTCTGGGTATGTATACACTAATATAAGTTTCAGCATGGTTTTCACAGCCAATCCCCTGTCTGGGTTTGGACCCACTGATATTGGTTCCAACATGGTTTTCACAGCCAACCCCTTTCCTGGGATTGGATACTGTTGGTTACAACATCGCTTTCACAGCCAACTTTCTTTATGGGTTTGGATACTGTTGGCTACAGCATCGTCTTCACAGCCAACCCCCTTTCTGGGTTTGGATACTGTTGGTTGCAACATGGCTTTAACTTTTGAATTCCTGTCTGGGTATGTGAACACTGATATTAGTTCCAACATTGTTTTAAACTTTCTACAGCCTGTCTGTGTATGGATACTATTGGCTACAACACTGACATTTATGTCACATTCTGTCCTGGGTGTGTATACTACTGCTACCAATCTGGTTTTTCTTTATTAACTTAAAATCATTTTCAACATGATACACCTGTGTACACGTTTCAATTTGATGGCTTGACATATACTTAAGTCAAGGTCATATATTGAAGGTCATGATAACTTGTAGATTGTCACACTCTTCAGTGCTCCTACTTGTATGTCCTTTGTGTCAGAACCACTTTATCCTGTCTGCATGTGTGCCCGTAATATATAAAGCATTATGAAGGTCATAGAGTTCATCGTTCATGGTAACATCATGGTAATGACAGTATCAATGTTCCAGATGACCTAGATCTGGTAGGTACAGGATAGCAATTCATCAGATTTGCTCTTGTCAGTTAATACAGGAGCACTTCCTACACCTCTTTGGATGTATATCACTCAACCCATTGTAATCTTATATCTACAGTATCATACTGTTTCTTACAGTAGTTGATTATAGGATTAATTGCACAAGAAAGATGAAATGAAAGTAAAATTGCAATGCCCACATTTTCCTACCTTCTTTGCAAGCAGTAATCAATTTCATAAATATTATAACATTTACCATTGTAAGATGTACCATATCAGATTTAAATAATTATTTTTGTACAACAGAAAGTATTTACCACGTGAAACAAACTGCATCCTCTGATGAAGAGAATACCAGTCCTGTGTGTGCTACATCTTCTCTGAAAGTTTCTGAGGTCTTCCATCAGCTTCATGCAGACTCTTAGGCCCAAAAACCAAACACTAATGGGAGCAGTACGAATTGTGTGTGTGGATTATCAACCTTTTGAAGTTGAACATTGTCAGAAGCTACTGAACACACCAGTTACTACGTTTACCAGGATTAAAAACCTGTGTCACATAAATAGAAACTAAATGTGAATGTGGACCTCCTGTTTATATTCATGTTAGGCAGTTTGTGAATAATTTTAATTTGAGCTTTTTTTGTAATGACCCTTATCTAAGTCAGACGATTGAGAAAAAATATTCCCCATATGGGAACTACGAACATCGCAAGGTTATGCTGTGATTCCAAAGAGATGACCCTATTGTCTCAAATAGCATGCTAATATTCTTGTTCAAAGTTCATGTAAATATGATTTTTGATATGGAGAACGAGTTTCATTGCAAAATTGCTTATCAAGGAGCTATTTGTCTGAATTCGTCTGGGAACATGCGTTGATTGGAGACACTGTTAATAAGCAGCAACATGTAGATAAGGGTGAGGCATAGGTGAAGATCTAAATAAGTGAATTTAATTATTAGCTTGCCACTATAAAGTAGAGTACGGTGATTTCAGTGCAGTTATCAGCAAACATCTTGATCATGCCTCTATACAGTACAGTCTATTTGTGAAACAAAAAGACCAGTATTTATGCATAACTGCATGTAATCTCAGGTATTCATTGTTTCTATATGGTATAGATGGTACACACGTCAGAAAGAAGGATAAATAATCAAAGTTACATAAGGCGCTAACTGTGTACATACATGACATATTCCCCATGAACTGTTTACATACACGACATATTCCCTATGAACTGTGTACACACATGACATATTCCCCATGAACTGTGTACATACATGACATATTCCCCATGAAATGTGTACATACACGACCTATTGCCCATGAACTGTGTACATACACGACATATTCCCTATGAATTGTGTACATACACGACATATTCCCCATGAACTGTGTACACACATGACATATTCCCCATGGAATGTGTACACACATGACATATTCCCCATGAAATGTGTACATGCATGACATATTCCCCATGAAATGTGTACACACACGACATATTCCCCATGTAGATGTATTATGTTTAACTCATGAGCATCCATCCTGTTGTGCATGCATATAGACATATAGACAGATGACTCTTGGTGAGATGATGCATCCTGTTGTACATGCATATAGACACATGACTCTTGGTGAGGGGGTGCATCCTGTTGTACATGCATATATATACATGAATCTTGGTGAGGAGGTGCATCCTGTTGTACATGCATATAGACAGATGACACTTGGTGAGGGGATGCATCCTGTTGTACATGCATATAGACAGATGACTCTTGGTGAGAGGATTCATCCTGTTCTACATGCATATAGACACATGACTCTTGGTGAAGGGATGCATCCTGTTCTACATGCATATAGACACATGACTCTTGGTGAGGGAATGCATCCTGTTGTACATGCATATAGACACATGAATCTTGGTGAGGGGATGCATCTTGTTTATTGTACATGCATATAGACACGTGAACCTTGGTGAGGGGATGCATCTTGTTTATTGTACATGCATATAGGCACATGAATCTTGGTGAGGGGATGCAAATTGATAAGTATTTCTGAAATATCACAAATGTTGTGTTTATTGTTTTGGGGTTTAACTACATTTTTTAGCGCATGTACTTACATGGCAACCAGTATGACTGGGGGAGGAGAAACATGGGAAAAGATCAGTAAACAGCATACAGCATAGTCATTTAACCATATGTTCTGATTTTTTGAGTTTGATTAATGTTTACATTTGAATATTATTTATCAGGTCCTGTTCATGTAATGTAATTTTCAATTTGTTACAAAAGTCTTGTCTTTGGCTTGTTTCTGTACCTTTACACATATAGCCACCAGGCTGGCACTGAGGTTACACATGTAGCCACCAGGCTGGTACTGAGGGTACAGCTCATGATTGACATTGTTGTCACACATTAAAGCCGTTATTGTGAGCAACTTTCCAAACCGTTTAACATTGCTTAAAAAATTTCATTTGTTCCTCGTGATCCTATAACTCTCATAATGTACCTATTGACAGCAAATTTTGCTTGTGCAGTTTGTAATTAATACGTTTTGCACACAAAACTTGGATCAATCAAATATATTGTTCAGATTTGGTCAAGATCAACACTATTTAAAAGCATGTTCTTACATAAATTGTCATACCATTCAAATACTGCCACCAATCTTATACTGGGGTGTGTTTTCTGTTGTATGATTTATGTGTGTTGCACACCAGAATGTGACCATTGTGACCTATTTTCAGTGTTGATACGAACAATTCTGACTTCAAACCTTCTTTCACTAATAAACATTTAATTGTAAATTACCATACCAGTTTTCACAAGCTCTGCTAATCACGACATAATCTGAAATTCAGGAATCAAGATACACTAGCTTTCAGATAAAGACATACTCTACAAAATAATAACTAAATACAACATGATCCCATATTTAATGGTTCTTTTCAAATTTGTTTAGTTGCACATAAAATGTTTTTATAAAACATACACCTAAACTATAGGGAATATATAAATATATAACAGGCTTTAAATTTTCAGATGACTGTAGGGGGGACACTACAAAGGTCAATAACATACACCTAAACTATTGGGGATACAGAAATACATAAATGCCTTTCAAAGTTTCGGATGGATGTATGGGGACACCACAAAGGTCGATAGCTTAACATAAGTAAAGGACGAGAAGTCCCCACATATAAAACAGTATACTGTCCACCATTTCTAAACGAACTTTTATGAACGATCGAATTGTTGTGGAACAAAATTGCTGGATTATAGATCATTATGATATTAATACTCAACAAAAAAAATGGAAAATAAAGGAAATAAAATAGACAATGGAACAATGTAAGGCAATGGAAATAAAATAGACAATGGAACAATGTAAGGCAATGGAAATAAAATAGACAATGGAACAATGTAAAGCAATGGAAATAAAATATACAATGGAAAAATGTAAGGTAATGGAATTAAAATAAGCAATGGAAATAATATTTTTGTTTTTAATTTTTTCATTTGAAAAAAGATCAAAAGAAGTTTTTAGACATCAGATATACACATATGCAAGAATTATGCAGTATAAAATATAATTAATTTTCACACTGAAGCTAATAATTGTATGAAACATTTGAGAAAGGATGCAACCGCCATATGCAAGTGGAAATGAGCACTCATGAAATAATGTTCGTTGCCAACTTTCTGGAATGTACAAAGATTTAACGCAATGGTAAAAAAATATTTAATGGAAATTATTGATTTCATTTGCAAATGATTTTTATTAATGAAGGAAAGATAACATATGGATTATTCATTTTAATTAAGGAAGGATAACAGATGGATTATTTATTTTAATTAAGAAAGGATAAAGATGGATTATTCATTTTAATTAAGTAAGGATAACAGATGGATCTTTTATTTATTTTAATTAAGGAGGGGTAACAGATGGATTTCATCATCAAGTGCATATTTTCAGCATTATGCATATTATAGAACTTAATCCTGAATGAAAGTACATAAATTACTTAATTAAATAAAATGTTATTTTAAACATTCAGTTTAACTTTTGTTTTTGTTTGTTTTCTTTATTTGGTTGTATAGTTGTTGTCGATTAGCCAAGGAATTACGTTTTTCTATTTTATTTTACTTCCAAAGTATCTTCTTCTACATGTTTTTATAATTTCATGAACAATTATCTGCACTGGTTATACAAATACCCTTTGATATCCATTGTGCCTAAAAATTAATCATTAAATACTTTATCATAGATTTATTTAGGGCATTTGGTTGGAAAAATTACCCAACAAGAGAAATCTAGTTTCATTCACTTCAGCAGCAGAGGGGGCGAATCGGACATTTTGTCCAATCGTTATTTTGCTTAATTATTACTTTCTGCACTCAACGATCTAGTGTCGTCAGCGCCTGGTAAAAAAAAAACGACGACGTTGTCGGGGGATCGTCCAATCGTCATTTGGTTTAATTAACACCTTCTGCGCGTCGATCCCCAGCGTCGTCAGCGTCCGGTAAGCACATCGACGACCGCGTCGATGTCATCGCCCCCTCTGCTGCTAAGTGGTTATTTACAATGATCTTACAAACAGAGTGATCACTAACTCCTCCTCCTGTAGATCAATTAGGTTATTTGACTGATCGGTAAGTCTAAAATTAATTCTCGTTAAAAACCGATCATGGCATCGCATATAGACCGGATTAATCGGACTCTCAACGATTAAAAATCCCGGAGGGGCTGTTGGTGAAAATGAATAAAGGATATATCCCTGTTGAGCTTGATTTGATTGCTTGGTATCTACCTGGTAACTCCCTTCGATAACATCACACACTAGATTAATCGCTATCACTGATGCAATATTTACGTTGTATGGAGCAATATGCCTACCACCATCTCCGTTATCGTGTCTGAGGATAGTTGATGGGGGGGTGTCCGCGGGTGGATTCTCAGGCCAACCTAGTATGGTTCTTATTGAACTGTTATAAATATCAACCATATACCCCGGTGTGCTTATTTCAATCGTCGACGATAACGTCGGTTCATGAACCGTAATAGCGATTTTTGATTCCTTTCCTGTGATCGATTTTATTCTGCGCTGAAATTCTTTATTGATTTGTTCTATTTGGTATGACCCAGTTGGTATTGTAACCTCCTCCCAGTCTGGGGTTCCATCGGGTTTATTTGTCCGTGCAAAAACCAGCGAGTTATTAGGTTGTTGTCCGTTAAATGCGTCCGCTCGGATATTAGGCCAACTGTGATATACTCGCAATTTTGCCAGCGCTATTTCCTTCACTGGAACCGGCGATGGGAAGTTCACACTGAATTCGGGTTTCGTTGACGTTATCGATATCATACTTGTTTGTACCGGAGTGGTGTTCTCCGCGATCCGCTGAAGTAATTGAGACCCTTCGGGGTTCAGTGACATTATTATTATTCGTTGTCTTTAGTGTCTAATTTCAACAACCAGGTGGTTCCGGCTTCCAGTTGAAAATCCTCGATTTTTGACATCGCGGAGCTATATAACTGGACCATCGTGGAGAATTCAACATCGGATACGAACAAATTATCAATCGATAACGAGATCAACCCGGATAATTTCGAGTATGCGTCGGATACTATTTGATGTTTTACTGTATACTCGTTGAGTTTTTTCTGAAAACACGATGATATCTTCCTAGTGATTGCGTTGGCGACTCCAGCAACTGTTGTCATCGCGGAGACAGCGATTGGAACAGCGATCGGGGCTATCGTGGTCACCGTGGATAAAATAACACCGGTACCGGCCACTATACCCGACACCGAGTACACGACCGCGTCGATGGCGGTTATTTTTCGGCGGTATTTTTTTATTTTTGCACGGTATTGTTCGGAAAGCGTTTTCAAGTTCGCGGAGAATTCTTTTGCGGTATCGAATCGATATTGATGTGACGTCGGTGATACCTCTGATTCAATTTCCTTGGTGGTCATTTTTATTTTAAAAGAACTAGTGTTTTTAATTACTTAGATTCGCTACAAATTCCACATACCATGTAATGTTTGCCCCGGCTAGATTTCTATCAACGGCTTTAATTATAAACCGTTCGATTGTATCCTTGTCGATGATTGTTGATATTGTATTGTTAAACCCGGATGAACTCGGCGATGATATACTGAACTGCATCGCCGAAATCAATGTCAATCGATAAATACCCTTAACAATTGCGGTGACATCTATTGCATTACGCGTAGGAGTCCAATCGAATGATCCGTATTGAACCGTGTATACGCCACTGCCGATGATCCCATGAGGTGTTTTCATTTTTTCGAGTTGCTCTGTCATTCTAGGTAGTCTGTCCTTAATCGCTTCAACATCAGTTTTGATTGTTTTTATTTCCCCTCCATACGCGTCTACATTTTTTTTGTTCGCTTCAATATTAGTTTCGAGTTGCTCTGTTATTCTCGGTAGTCCGTCTTTAATCGCTTCAACATCAGTTTTGATTATTTCTATTCTCCGCAAATTCGCGTCTATATTATTCTTGTTCGTTGCAACATTAGTTTTGATTGTTTCTATTTCCCGTGTATTCTCGGTCATACTTTTTTTGTTCGCTGCAACATCAAGTTTGATTGTTCCTATTTCATATGTATGCACGTCTATACCTTTTTTGTTCGCTGCAACATCAGTTTTGATTAATCCTATTCCCCGCCAATACGTGTCTACATTTTTTTTGTTCGCTTCAATATCGGTTTTGATTGTTCCTATTTCCTGTGTATGCGCGTCCACACCCTTTTTGTTCGCTTCAACATCAGTTTTGATTGTTCCTATTTCCTGTGTATGCGCGTCTACACTCTTTTTGTTCGCTTCAATATCAGTTTTGATTATTCCTATTTCTTGTGTATGCGTGTCCATATTATTTATGATCGTTGTAACATCAGTTTTGATTGTTTCTATTTTCCGTCCATGCGAGTCTACATTATTTATGATCCTTGCAACATTAGCGCCGATTATTTCTATTTC
The DNA here is from genome assembly GCA_028554795.2 of Sinohyriopsis cumingii. Taxonomy (NCBI): domain Eukaryota; kingdom Metazoa; phylum Mollusca; class Bivalvia; order Unionida; family Unionidae; genus Sinohyriopsis; species Sinohyriopsis cumingii. Next base: position 519,054 of record JAPYKE020000084.1, read on the forward strand.
CCGCTCATGTACTACTACACCATTTCTGTTCTCTGCAACATCAAGTTTGATTGTTTTTATTTCCTGTCCATACGCAGTGATATCATTTATAGTTGTTGTAATCTCATCCGGTCTGGTATTTTTTTTACCAAAGAATTTATCAAAGTTGTCATCGATCCTGTTAACATTTTTCCGTAACGAGACAAATTGGCCCGACAGCGTTGCAAAATCCAAAATAGCACCCATTATTGCTGCAAGATTTGGTTCGGTTACCGCCGGGGTCCCGAAAAAACTAGCGGTAGTGAGTTGTATATCGGTGATAGATTTTTTCACCTCGGTGACAGATTTTTTCACCTGCGCGTCAAGTTCGGTCACCGATCTATCCAACCTTATAAAACCGTCTTTGACTAATGTTACCGCCGATATATGTTCACCCGGTTTGAGTCGTCCGTCGCCGGTATATAACGCGATAGTGTCCTCGGCGGCATCACGCTGTCGTGTTAAAACATCATTCAGTGACACATTACCGGATTTCAATTTACCCTGGCGGTCTTGAAATACAACTATTTCGCCTGGGTCAACACTGATTAAATTTAACATATCAGCGATTTCATCCTCAATTAGTTTTTTTATGTCGGCGGCGGCCGTTTCCGTGGATTCTTTCAGCGCCGAAACCGGTCGTCCCCAAATATCAATCATCGTTATTGTAGAAAAAAACGACGTTTCTAATTAACCCGCCGGGCCTCTACGACCCCACTAGTGTATTCGTTTACAACCACATGAGGTGGTTTTCGCGATGATGAAATCGCCGCGAGTACGTTCAATACCTCACGGCCGCATATCGGTGGGTCACTTAACTGCTGTGTTGGCAGCGTGGAATAAAAAACCCGGGCTGAACACGCCGGGGCTGAACACGCCCGGATATACCGCATAAACTCTTTCGGCGGAGCTAACCCGTATGAATCAAAATAGACGATCGCACGCGGATCAATCGCGTACGCAACCCAATGAGTTCCCGCTCCGGAGGATCCATCGAGGTTAATTATGCCGGTTTCAATATTCCTTGGTGCCGCCGGTAATTGATCCCTCATAAAAACACCTCTGAAGTTTTTTATCGCTAGCGCGTTTGCGGCGTCTATTAAATCAAAATTAGACATTGGAGTCATAGACTCAGGAGTCATTGACTCCTGCGTTAATAAACGGTTCCCGGTAGTCTTAGACCCTTTCCCGAATACCATGAATACGGGGTTCCCGGTAGTCTTAGACCCTTTCCGGCTACGGGTCGTTTTTTTTTGTAGCCTTTCCCGGTTGCCTTCTTCAATGCCATCCCCGCCGCGGTACCAACGGCTCCTAACGCCGCCGCCTTAGCCACTGCTGGTGCGGCCGCGGCAATTAATGCCGGAATCGCAGCTAACAGCGGAAATATCCCACCGGTCTTTTCCATGTTTTTAATTGCTGCGGCCGAAAAATCTATTTGAACACCCTTTTTATTCTTCATCGCATCATTGAAATGTTTTATTTGACGCGCCGTCAACGATATCTTATGATTACCACCCGCCATCTGTGACGGCTTCAGCGTTATTGTGGTTCCGCATTGTTTAGCCGACTTTGATCGTAATTTCTTGACTTGACCATCAGTCAACTCTACACTGACGACACTATACGACATTTTATTGTAAACGCGTTTGTGTTTTCAATTACATGTTTTCCACTGGTGCATCAACGATTCTCATTCGTCCACCAACGCCTTCCAACAGCATTGATTTATCGCTGAGAATGACAGCAACCGCTCTATAATTAACACCACCCGGGGCTATACGAGCTCGGAAGTGTATATCAACGACGGATTGTCTCGTTAAATCAAGATGTTCCAACGAAAAGTAATAAATCGGATACAGGTTTTTAAAATCAAGTTGTGATATTTGCAAACCAGTGTCGACGTTTTGATCACGACCCATATACGACAGCAATCGATGGTACACACGTGCGATATGGTTGTCGCCGTAATTAAGCTGTATATCCTCGGATGGTTCCTGTTGTCCGTTTATTCTCAGCGAAACATCCCTGACTCCTAATTGATCAAATATCATATGGCTGCGTTCTTGACTGCCCAATCGTTCCCTATTCTGTAGCGCTATGAATATATGACGCGGGGCTGAAACACCCTGTTTTGATGCCAGGTGCCATGTAAACGTATCGGCGACGTTATCCTCTTTAGCATCAGTTGTTACCGCTAGCCAACTCAACAACGATTTCCCTCCCTGTTCCATAAATGCTAACAATCGTGCTTCCGTGGTAACTGATGGAGTCAGCACCGGCATCCACAATGCCATTTTAGTTAAAATGACTTTACCGGCAGCGACGCCAGCAGCACGCCATATTGCATTGTTATCATCGCCCCTTCGCGTCAGCGCGATTGTATGCTTAGCCCCATAGACAACTTTTCTGACATTTCTGCAGAATCCAAATATGTGATGGAGTGGAATCGCGCATGAAAACTGTCGGCGTGGTCCTTGCAACATTCCTACTCGTGCTGCGAATCCTAGATTGTAATCATTGTTGGTGCTTTTTATAATATTAAAATTAGCACCTGGTCTTGCTCTGCGGTCTGGATTGGCTGCTTCAGCCTGTGGGTCAGTTGCGGTATCTCTTTCCGCCAGCACGTTGATGTACTGAATATGGTCAGCGTTATTGGTGGTGTCCTTCGCAAACATCATAGATGGGCCCGCCGATCTTGTATAATCATCCGAGTATCTCGCCAACCCAATTATCGTCGTTGCAACATCAACCTCGCGTTCTATTGATTCAATTTCTCGCCCGTCAATAAGATATCTGGCGCTCTCAAATAACGCCATGATACCGTTGTTGACGAAGCCAACTCGAACACGATGGTCATCTGCGTATGGTGTATTATCGGCGGCATTTGTCACGAGTTCTCCCTCAATTTCGATAAACGCTTCACACGGCAGAAAGTATTTACTGGTATCTTGGACCTGAAGTTCAATTCGCGATCGTAGGTCGGGTTGCGCTGCATAATAAGAATAATATTGATAATCACGGACAGAATCATCCCTGCGCACTGGGGCATCCATATCAAACGCGGGATCAGCGGTACGCGCAAACATTCTATTATTTATCATGTTGATGTTTTCAATTGCGATTTTTTCGTCGTAAATTCTTTGAATTTAAACCACTCCCCGCTATCGCGTTCATGAGCGCGTTGGTTGCCGCATCGGCGGATGGCGAAGTCGCCAACGACGGAGTCGTCGCCAACGACTGAGTCGTCGCCAACGACTCTAATTTTTCTTCCACGGCGTTATTTATTACTTTACTGACATTTGCAGGCATCACTGTCGTTGATGGCATCACCGGTGGTTTCTGTTTTTTTCTCCTGGATTTCACCAACGACATTAGTTTGTCTCGCGCGGCAGAAAGCGCCTTTCCGGCAACATCTCCAATAGCACTAATACCCTTATCACGAATAACATCAATAGCCTTCATTCCTAATTGTTTGGCTAACGGCGCTACTTTTGGAGCCATTCTTGTAAATAACCCCGCAATGGTGCTACCGAGACCATCTCCATAGTACGCGCGGTAAACAGGCAATCGCGAGTTTACCACGTAGACGAGTACTGGTTTATCATGGTTGTAGTGTATGATCATCCTTATTAAAAACACCAGTTTTCCAATTAATCATCCACGAGCTCGTCTATGAGCGTTCGATATGCATTAATGTCCATAATACCGCCTGCAAATAAACGCTTGCAAATATCAGCGGCCTCATTGATTATTTCCGTAGAGTTATTTCCGGCTCGTTTTCCTCCGATTAGTACTTCCAGCCGTGATATATCACTGAGAACACTATTAGGGCAGGTAACGCCGTAGGATTCTTTACCAACAGGGTATCCTTTTCCTTTTTTTGGTGTTATACTCTTAACTTCCTTGTGGAATGCGTCGTAATCGGATTTACTACGATGTGGTAATGCATCTTTATGTTTACTTGCTAAATACACTATTCTTGCCCAGTCTTTTAACGACTTTATATTTTTCTCGTAACCGCTATTGATATGCTTCTTATCTCGTATGTTCTTAGCAAAATTGTTGGCAGTAAAATTAATTAATTCTTCCCTGTTGCTGAAGCCTCTAATTTGATCTATTGTGCTCTTCTTGAGTACAATACGGGGTATATTCCCCTCTTTTTCTTCCGGTATTTCTTCTTCTGGTGTTTCTTCGGGTATTTCTTCTTCTGGTTCTCTTGCGGTGGCGCCTGGTTCTTCTTCGTCGGCCATTGTAACATAAGGTTCTTGTGGTTCGGTTATAGCGAGTGGTGGTGGCCTCCGTGTTGTAGCAGCCGCTATTTTTGCAGGGAGTGTTTCTAAAGACCTTTTTGTTTGTTTTGTCTCTGCCGCTATCTTTTCAAGCGCACCAAGAACGGGTACAGTTGCCGCCGTAACATCCTTAGTCGCTTTAGTTACCGGGGCAAATAACTGTTCACTTCCAACAGCAAAATCAGTTTGCATTTGTTGTCGCGTTTGAAGTTTCTCTCTCACTCTGTCTCGTAACGGTATAAACTTTCTAAGCGCTGCTAGCCGCTCTCTGGCTAGCCGAGTAGTAAGTGATTCACCTACCATTATTGTAAATTGATCCGCAATTTTCTAATTTTCCGCCGAGTGTACCATCGGGAGCTCCACGGAGTTTTCGTCTATAATCCTTCTAATGTTTTTGATCTTACTAGAAATCTCCCGGCGTCGTTCATAAACACGTCCGAGTTTTTTTCGTATTATTTCAACGGCAGTAAATAGTCCAATGAATGCATTTGCGTCATTGTGGTACAGGTTCTCATTAATCGTATGTTGTAATCGTTTTATAAAAAAATACTCGCGGGCCAGGGTAAAACGCCCCCGTTTCGACTGTTCGTTAATAATCTCATAATCGGATAATATTTTTTCACTGTCGAGACCATCAGATAATTCAATTCCTTGATTTTTTAATTTTGAAATCTCAGTTAATATATTATTGATGTCTTCGATATTCATTATTCTTATAAAACATCTTATTTCTAATATCAAAAATTTTAATAAAATTATTGGGGCCATTTTTGACCCCGTTTTTTGTATGGACAGTACAATGCCGTAGATCTCCACTCGAGTGTTGTGGCAGATTGCAGGCATACATGGACGGTACAATGCCGTAGATCTCCACTCGAGTGTTGTGGCAGATTGCAGGCATACATGGACAGTACAATGCCGTAGATCTCCACTCGAGTGTTGTGGCAGATTACAGGCATATACATATACTTAATTAAGGACATTCACATCTTGGAACCCCAAAGCATACATCTCCGGGAGGGAGGCCTAGGGTGACAAACGTCATCGTAGACCGCCCAGAAGATATGCTTGGGGGACATCACTACATGTACTTAATTAAGGATGAATATATTTACAATGAAATGATTGATGGATGATGGGACGGTACAAGACAGCACAAACATAAAACGGCGGGGCGGAACTCTACGGCCAATTCAACCAATCAAAAGCAACCCAATTAAATTAACCCGGTTGCATGATTGTGAACAAAAGACAACCACACGCCCGGGTCAAGAGCGTGGGTTAGTTTTGATTAGTTGAATTGGCTTTCGAAAGCCCCAGGCTTATAACGAGTCATCTTGTATATAAAGTGACTAATACAGCGGCGTCAGTCACAAGGTGTGTGTTAATTTGAATTCCCTTGAATCGTTTGAATCCTTAAATACTTATTAATGGTGTTTCACGGCATTTAAATGAAACCAAATACTCAAATAAAACATTAAAAAAAAGAATACAGCTGTTAGATAATAGCGTGTATTTCATTAGTTTTCATCGTAAAATGATTAATTAATCGCAACATTAATTGGACTTCAAGGGACATAACTCTTGTCATGAGACGCTATCACAAAACGAGTTATCTCCCTTTGATGTTATATATGAAAATCGAATTCTGTGACCCGTCTTTTTTGAGATCGCTGTTTTAGTTATATTCTCCGCAACATCTAGAACTGATTTACTACAAATATCGAAGTATTTACCAGCCGCATTCATAGAGCGAAATATTTTTTCCTCGTGCGTTATTGTATCAAATGACTTTACGGGTTTTGCCTTTCTCATCCCTCCTGTTTTTCCAAATTTGGAATTTTGACTCGGTGTAACAGCTCTTAGATTACACAGTCTGTTATTTTGAGGACATCCATCAATGTGATCAATAACGAGACCGTCGTTGATCAGTCCGTTAAACGCTTCATACACCATCCTGTGAATAAGACAGATTTTTTTCCCAGCATTAAATCGCAAGTATCCGTGATTATTTACGGTACCAACCGGCTTCTTCAGTCTGCGGTTTCTAACAATACCGTCGCGAGATGCCTCGTAATTAACAAACACAGGGTGAGATCTGAACTCTTGGTCCATTTGTATAATAATACTACTTGTCTAATTTATTATTTGGTTTAATTATAAACCTTGCAATGTAGTCCTGAGGAGTTTTGATGACGAAGTCTGCGGTGGGGTCAATGACGGCGTTTTTAATTCGCTTGTCATAATAGCGTTTTAGTTCCCTGTATCGCTTTCCGCCACAATTGATACACAACTGCGATTTTCCTCTTACACCGACGTGGCAAACCAAGCACGGTAGGGGGCCAAGAGAGCCATTACGAACGCTTTGTAAATGATATCCGCAGAATTCACCTCTACATGATTTATTGCACGGGGTTGTCGACCCAATCATCAACCATTTGCAGTGATTCATTATACTATATTCTTTCATTTAAATACTTGTTTTAATTATATGGATGAGTTTGAGAGATTAGCAGTAATTAAGCCCTGGAAAAATATTAAGTTCAATCTCGATAGAGTCCTCAAGGACACACCAAAAGCGTTAATAAACGATAAAACCCTGTTGAATAAAATACGCGATTGTATCAATGAATTCAAGCGTGATGGCGCATCTCACAGTTGGTCAACATTTCGAATTGATGGCATTGTTGATGCTACCATGAACGACAACCGCGCAGCAATGATAATATCACAACTTGACGGTAAAAGGTATTTCTTCAGAGTAAAATTCATTGTCCGGGTGGAATCAGGCGATTGGATCATGCGTGATAAATTTGAACCAGTTCTCAGCGACAAGAAAACAGTTACTGTCAGCCGCGACTCCAAGCCGGGGTTGTTAACCGGAATTGACAAACCATACTATGAACGAGCGTATCCTGAAACAGCAGTTGTTTATGGAATATACCCGTTAAATAAGAAACCTGATATCGGAAAACTGAAACCGATGAAACAGTCAACTGGGATAAATTGTGTAGCAGAACGAATAATAGAGCATTTTACAAATGCATGTCGAGGAAACAAATTGACTGATTTACGACGTAGCAAAATCAACCAGTGGGAACTAACCGTAAAAGAGCGTGGAGCAACCATCAGCGACATAGCGAGATTAGAAACATCGCTGAGATTTCCAATAACCGTTACAACGATAACCGGTGAAGTATTATACGAATCGAAGTATAAATCGAAGGGAGCCCCAATCAAAATTATTGATCATAACGAACACGCATGGACGCCCGTGATCACAATATTTCCACGGGATAGAACAGTAAAGTATATCCCCGAAGAATTCCTGGGAGAACAATTCTCCAAGGACGGTTTTCTCGCGGAGAGGAAACTATTTGATGCTATTGCCTACTTGTGTAAAAACGACCCTGTATCAATGTGGTTACTTCGCAGCGCTGAAAACGATGCGGATACCTTTGATCAGTTTGTAAGACCAAACGGTGAATTATATCGCACTGAAGCATTTCACAACAGGATGAAAAAAACCGCCATAGAATTTGAGGAGCATGATGAACAACTGCTAACAAATTGTTTTACGATTCCATCGGTTGTAGCTCATGTTGCAGCAAGGAAAAATGCGTGGAGACCAACGCGCAGAGAATTTCTACCGGATGTACAATCCAGTTGTTTGGAATACTATCACGGTGGACTATGGAACACTGAATACAACCGCGACGCTATGATCTCGGTTGATATGGTTGCCTGTTATCCAGCGAGTTTTCTCGGGTATGGATCCGCCGCTGAGTACTTTAGACGATTTGGACACCCCAGTCATGAAATGATTCGTGTTGCTATTAATGGACCACTGCCTGATTTTGATTTAACCGGATTCGCTCGCATAGTATCATTTGAATTCGCGGCAGGACTCCATCGCTGTTGCTATATTTGGATCGGTAGACACATGGCTGAAAAGAGATGGCTGCCAATAGCGCTGCTACGGTATATGATTGATTGTAGCATGCTAGTTTCGTTGATTGTCAGTGACGCGATTATATCATACCGGGCACAGACTGAAGTCTGGTTACCAGAACCGGAGCGTCTAGATAGCATAATTGACGAGTCCAGAAAAAACATTGATGCCGACGAGGAATATATCATCGAATGGTCCAGGAGGATATTTAACCAACGAAACCGCGAGGCAAAAGATCTCGGTAGAAGAATAATTGGTAAGTTCACACAAGGTGGAAAAAACCACGACTACAAACGATATTGCTCACGGCTGATTATAGATGACGCAGAATATGATTTCGTAATCAAGGACACAGTGGCAAAAAATAGATACGTGAACTGCAAAACAGCTTTCCTGTCCAATGGAACGAGGTTGGGTACAGTTGTTACCTACAGCGATGGAGACAGCCCGGCGTATCCACATTTGAGGGCGTCTATGCTGGGATATGCCGCTATCAATTTATTCTCGATGATAAATAGATTCCCCGATACCGCGGTTAGAGTAGCCGTTGATTCGTTTTATGTTGACGTAGCGTATAAAGGAAACGTAGCCGAGTTTACTAGTCCGGACGAGAGTTGGGGTACATGGAGAATTAAAAATGAAATACGACGCGATTATTCCCCGTCAGCAGATGTCACCGTTGAGAACAACTACTTACGCGGTGATAAATTGTCAGAATGGTCTAATGCACCATCGTGTTCTGATCCAATTTGTAGACACAAGACGGTTTATTTAAGCGGCTGTGGCGGGTCAGGAAAGACGACTCGGGCAATTGAATTATTTCGAACGCGGGCAAGTATAATCGTGCTTACACCGACCCATAGACTAGCGCGAGAGATAAAACAACGAAATGTTGACGCCGTTACTTATCACAGCTTTTTTCGATACAGCGGCGGTGAGTGGACTCCTGATCGAATGGGTGAAAAATTTATTCCCGACATTATCATCTGGGATGAGATATGTACTGTTTCGTTAGATACTTTACAAATGTTTTTTGAGTGGTTGCTGCGCGCGAATACAGCGGTAATCATGTGTGGCGACCATGGCCAACCACCACCATTTGTCGGCGAGGGTCCACATGATTGGTTAAGGGGTTTTGTGGACTATTATGAAGAAACCGATACTGATTACCGAGCACTTGATGAACAACTGCGCGAGGTTAAGAAATTAATCAGATTACAGCCGGATAGAATTCAATGTGAAATAATTCGCGAGGTGATTCCGGAAACGCCGTTAAATGAATTCTGGGAAACATGGAGACCAAACGATTTGATTGTAGCGAGTAGAAAGATAGTCAGAGACACACTTCAGCGGAAGTTGTTTACGTTGCATAAGGAAAAGTTTCCAACGCGTCCAGTGCCGTTATGTTATAGACCCGCGGACACACGGCGGCAGAACATTGAAGTTGAAATTCCAGGTCGGACAGAAAAACAAATTCTCGTGCTGAATGATATCGTGCTCGTTGATATCAGCGTCGTCGAGGACGCGCTACGTGCTGATAAATCCCCGTGGACGCTAGGATACGCAACAACAATACATTCCTCGCAGGGACTAACCATCACGGACACAATTGTTTGGATAGTTGATAATCGCATCGAATGGTCGAATCTAGTCTATCTTGCAGTGTCCAGAGTACGAAGGATAAATCAGCTTCGAAGAATTGTTATTGACGAAGCCACCGACGAAGCCGGCGACAAAGTCACCATCGATGCAAGCGTCATTGATAGAAAACTCTCGGGTTACCGCCAACAGGATAAAAAAAAACAGCGGCGTTTTGATATTGATGCCGAATTAATAATCTCGCTACGACAACAACAGAATAATCACTGCGCGAGTTGCAATTGTATAATGAGTTGGCGTTATTCGGATAAAGACACTCGCCAATTTACCGTGGATAGGATCGATAACAGTCTCGGTCATGTCAAAAACAATGTGAGGTTGACCTGTCTTGAGTGTAATAGACGCAACGGCGCTAGTTAAGACCACGCGGGGGTAATTGAGTATCGTTAGGTATCACTTGTAGTTGCTCGCGTGTAAATCCGCGCTGAGGAGCAGTTGAATCCAGTCTATAGATCGGTGGTCTACCAGTTGATCGTGTTATCGTTGATATGTTATGTGTGGTAACACTCCAAATAGGATCGGTAGCCCTTTTTTTACCGCCTTCAAGCTCTCCTGGTTCATATAGATATCTAACAGTGACATCGCCAAGAATCGGCTTAGAAACGCTATTTATTTTTAATTTTCCGGGTATATACTCGTATTTAATCGCGTCGCTGGGCTTCATGTTGATTACTCGGGTAATCTCGTTATTTAACGCTGCAATTACACCTGGCAACCTTTTAACCCATTCACGAGATCGTTTTTCTTGGATGAATTCCTTCGCGTATTGATATCCAAATAACCGTTCAGCGAGAGTCCGATTGAATCGTTCAACAATTGCCTGATCACGATGTAGCGCAGTATGACCTCGTCGTATCGCGACGCTATGATGTTTCAGCGTTGATAAAACAGCGCCGCGAAATTCACTACCAGGATCAACTTGTAATAGATTTGGCCAGCGCAGAGGACCTCTTCGATAAATCCGCTCAAACGCATCGGCTACTTCAGTTGCTGACTTTGTTTTCAACGGTTCCGCTTGTTTGTATCGACTCGCAACATCAACTACGGTTAGCGCGTATTTGTAACCGTTGTCATGCGGCAGAAATAGTATATCAGCCTGATGAACTTCATTAGGTACGCTGACATCAAAGCGCGAGAAGTTGATTTGTTTAGGCGGTGGTAGATAGATTTGCCATATAGCCTGTTTGGATAACCAATTAGCCGCAGTGGTCTTTGTTACCTTTGCAGCGCTTGCAAGCTTACCAATTGCGGCCTTCCCCTTCCAGTATCCTCTCGGAGAATAATAGATGGAATCCATCGTTTTTCTTGGATGATTGTTATTAATTACCAGTGCCAATCATTAATTTACCTTTCATAGCCGATTTTACCAACCATGAGGCCAATTTTTCTTTGACGGATTTATCAGGAATAGCATTTAGCGCGTGAATTAATTTTACATCCGCGATATGACGCTGTTGCAGATCGCTACTTTTGTAAGCAACATCATGAGCATGACACGCCTTATCGATAGCGTTTATTGGATACTCACCGGGTTTGGGCTGATTTTGATCATCGAGTCTAATATCTAATCGTGTTCCGGGGCCACAGTAGTTATATCCTGGGAGGTGTTTTTCTCCTGGATACTTTGCCCACGGTGTTCCGGGGAGTTTTGCCAATTTGGCTGCGATGTCACCTCCTCGCTTTTTTTTAAAACATCTCCGGGTCTAATAGAAATAAATCTAAATTTCTTTGTACCGCATTGTACACACTTACCAGTAAGCGCCGATCTGTTATTTCTTGTCGTAACGGTTGTCATATCATTTGTGCCAGTACGCACTCTACACTTCACACAATATAGATCCATAATTTATGTATAGAGATATGAATATAATTGATTTTTCGGCGACTAAAACAAGAGAACCAGTTAAGCATGTTGCAGCGTTACCAAACTCGATCCGGATGATTATCATCGGACCATCTGGATCCGGCAAGACGCAATTGTTACTCAATTTAATAATGAGATGGATGAAGTGGGATAAGTTGTATTTGGTTGCTCCTAGCGTAGATGATCAACGATGCTACGAGGTGTTGAAAGATTTCAACGAGAATGCATCAGCGATCGCTAAAAAGAATGTTATTGAGTTTATTACGGATATCAATGATGCACCGGGTATTGATGATATTGATGGCGACGTTAACAATCTAGTCGTGTACGATGATGTTATGTTAGACAATCAAAAAAACCCAGCTAGGATATTTTCCAGAGGCAGGCATAAAAACACTGACGTGATATATGTCACTCAACGATACACTCAGATTCCAAAAGTAATCAGAGATAACTGCAATATTCTTGCTGTATTCAACGGCGTTGATACACACACGCTACGAAATATTTGGCAGACATGGTGCGGCGGTGACATGGACTTTAATGTTTTTCGAAACTTTTTTAGTCATGCTCAGTCGACCCCACATGGATTCATAACGATAAATTTACATGATCCTCGGACACGATATCGTATCGGACTTGACCAAATATTCGGTTAGTTGTAAATAATTTTCATTGTAAATAACCTCTTAGCAGCAGAGGGGGCAATGACATCGACGCGGTCGTCGATGTGCTTACCGGACGCTGACGACGCTGGGGATCGACGCGCAGAAGGTGTTAATTAAACCAAATGACGATTGGACGATCCCCCGACAACGTCGTCGTTTTTTTTTTACCAGGCGCTGACGACACTAGATCGTTGAGTGCAGAAAGTAATAATTAAGCAAAATAACGATTGGACAAAATGTCCGATTCGCCCCCTCTGCTGCTACTTCATTCTGTCTTATAAAATCAGAGAATGTTGTCCAGCAGCAATTCCTACAGCAAATGCTTCTAGTGCAACCTCTATACACTAAAGAGGTCGGAAAAAAGGGCAGATAATGAGGTCACCAAAAAGGGCTATAATCTAAGCACAAACATACATTGTAACCATTCCATAAGTGCATACGCACATGCAATGGGACTATGTCATATTCATATAAAGACATGCAATGTAACTATGTCAGATAAATACACAGTCATGCACTGGAACTATGCCATATTCATATACAGGCATGCAACGGAACTTTGCCATATACATATACAGACATGCAATGGAAATATGACATATGCGTATACAGACATCAGATGGAACTATGCCATATGCATATACAGACAGGCAATGGAACTATGTCATATGCATATACAGACAGGCATTGGAATTATGCCATATTCATATACAGGCATGCAACGGAACTGTGCCATATGCATATACAGACGTGCAGTGGAGCTATGTCATATGCATATACAGACATGCACTGGAACTATGCCATATACATATACAGACATGTAATGGAAATATGACATATGCATATACAGACATCCGATGGAACTATGCCATATGCATATACAGACATGCAATGGAACTATGCAATATGCATATACAGACATGCAATGGAACTATGACAAATGCATATACAGACATACAATGGAACAATGTCAAATGCATATACATACATGCAATGGAACTATGCCATATGCATCTACAGACATTCAATGGAACTATGTCATATGCATCTACAGACATGCAATGGAACTATGTCATATGCATATACAGACATGCAAAGGAATCATGTCATATGCATATACAGACATGCAATGGAGCTATGCCAAAATCATATACAGACATACAATGGAAGTATGTCATATGCATCTACAGACATTCAATGGAACTATGTCATATGCATCTACAGACATGCAAAGGAATTATGTCATATGCATATACAGACATGCAATGGAACCATGTCAAATGCATATACATGCATGCAATGGAGCTATGTCAAATGCATATACAGACATACAATGGAACTATGTCATATGCATATACAGACATGCAATGGATCTATGTCATATATATATATACATGCATCCATGACATAAGTAAACAAAGCAATTTTGCCTGATCATTCATGATAACAAAGTGTTCATCAAAAGACAAACATGACATACATGGAAACCAGAGATGGAACTTGACTATAAGCATTTACAGAGATGGAACTAATCCATAGTGCACACACAGAACCATGCAACAACAGCAAACATACATTGAACACGATTTAAGCACACATATATAATTAACCATGCCACAGCCACAAACATACATTGAACATGCTTTAAACATACAATTACAATTAACCATGCCACAACCACAAACAAACAATGAACATGCTTTAAGCACACACATACAATTAACCATGCCATAACCACACACAGACACTGAACATTCTTCAAGCACATACATACAACTAACCAAGTCAGAAGCACAGAAAGGCACTGTACCATGCCACAACCACAAACATATATTGAACATGATTTAAGCACACATATATAATTAACCATGCCACAACCATAAACATAATATATGATTTAAGCACAAACATACAATTAACCATGCCACAACCACAAACATACATTGAACATGATTTAAGCACATACATAAAATTAACCATGCCAGAAGCACATAAAAACACTGAACCATGCCATAAACATACAAAAGTCATGGAAACCATGCCATAAGCACACAAAGACATGTAAACCATGCTGTAAACACACACAGACATTGAGCCATACCACAAGCACACGCAGACATTGAGCCATGCCATAATCAAACACATATTAAGCCATGACATAATCACACACAGATATTAAGCCATGTCATAAACACAGTCATTGAGCCATGAGATAAACACACACAGATACTAAACCATGTCATAAGCACACACACACACACACACGGAAACCATGCCATAAGAACGCACAGACATGGAATGGAACTATATCATAAGCACACAATGAACCATGCCATTAAGAACAAACAGACATGGAATGGAACCATGTCATAAGCACACACGTACGTGGAATAGAGCCAAGTCATAAGCACACACATACATGGAAACCATGCCATAAGAACACACATACATGAAACAGAACCATATCGTAAGCTCACACGTACACGGAAACCATGCCACAAGAACACGCAGACATGGAACGATGCCATAACCGCATAAAGACATTAAATCATGCAATAAGCACACATATACATTTAACTATGCCATAAGGTTTGTCAACGTTCAGCATGGAAAATAGTTCCTATAATCAACACTAGAATATATCAAAATATTTTCACTGGTATATTATGATGAGAAAATAATGCACATTACTCAGCAAAAGATATTAATAAAAATAAATAAAAATAAATAAAAAGAAGATGCTTCTTCTTAATTGGTGCTAAGGTTTTGCAAGGACCCTGCACAAATCATAGAGGGTAATGCCACTGGCAGTTTTCTAGTCTTTACGGTAATTGCATCCTTCACATTCAGGACCAAGTCGCTTTGTCAATTATTACAATCAATGACTTACAAGATCAACATACAAGCTATTTGTAAATAGCATGAATCCGTAGCCAAACCCGATACCGTAATCATCAGAATGACCTAATTTAATTCAGAATGAACTCGTTGAAATAATTACGGAATCAAATGAATCTGATTTCAATTGCGCGTCATGAAAGAGTGGGGATGGCTTAAATGTTTTTTTTTTTTTTTTTTTTTTTTTTTTACAGAATAAATTTTCAACACTGAAATCGTCAATGTTGATATATTTCATTGCAAGATTTTTCATTTTTGTATGAAGAAAATTTGTTCGATAAATAACGCCATTCGGTCTTACAAACTGATCAAACCTATTTTTTTCCTTGGTGCAAATACTTCCATCTGATCTAATCAATTCCTCATCGTTTTCAGAATTTTGAAACAGCCACACGGATACAGGATCGTTTTTACTTATTTCATTAATAAAATAAAATATATTATCGTTATAAAATTTAATAATCCGATCTCGTGGAAATATTGTAACTGCGCTTGTCCATGCATGTGCATTATGATCAATAATTTCGATCGAAGCTCCTTTTGATTTATATTTTGATTCATATAAAATATCCCCGGTCATCGTTTTTATAGTTATTGGGAACTTTAGTTTTGTCCTAACTCAGCGACATCTTTGATACACGCCCCGGTATCTTTAACTATTTCTCCCCACTCATTTATTATTTTACGTCTTTTATCCGTTAGACCGTTCCCACGAGTCAAAACAGTAAAATGTTCCGTTACCCGCTCGGCTACACAATTTATTCTTGAATATTTCATCGGGTTTAGGTTATCAACGCTGGGTTTTTCATTTATCGGATAGATTCCATAAATAACTGCTGTTACAGGATACGCTCGCTCATAATACGGCTTGTCAATGCCTGTCAACATTCCTGGTTTGGAATTTCTAATCAATATGGCATTTTTTTCATTATAATGGGCAGGATCATATCTGTCATGGATAATCCAATTATCTGTTTCTGTTAGCAGAACAAATTTTACTCTGAACAAATATTTTTGATTGTCAAGGTCTTTAATGATAGTTGCCGTTCGTTTGTCGTTCATGACTCCGTCCTTGACAGAGTCAAGGTGTATAGTTTTGAACGTTGACCATACGTGAGATACGCCATCTGGGTGTAATTCTTTCTTGGCGTCGTGAATTTTATTAATCAAGCTTTCATTTTTCGGATAAACCATATCTTTTATTGGCAGGTCAGAAGATATCCTGTCAAGATTAAATTTACCTTCAGAAAACATTGTTTTCCAGGGCTTGATCCTGGATAATCTCTCGGATTCGTTCATATTATATTCAAGACAAACAATTAAATTAAAATGTTATATATACAATGTCTCAAACGAGATATAAATGCAAATGGCTTATTAAAAGTTTATAGACCCCTTGTAATAAATCCTGCGTAAAAGAATTATGCGGGTATCATTTACAAAGCGTTCGTAATAGAAGGTTAGGACCAATACCGTGTCTGCCATGTGGTGTTAGAGTCAGAAGTAAAACACAGTTGTGTTCACATGTGGAGGTAAAAATGTAGAGATCTTAAGAGATATTATGATTTAAATAAAATGTGTAGAGGATTATCCAGATAAGTTCCCAGACAAATTATGATTTAAACAAATAATATTACATATATGGAGCAAAATATAGCTAACCACATAAACCAAGAGCTTGTAAAGCATCCTATAATAACGAACTACCAAGCAAATCATGATGGGGTGATTAGGCACTGTCGGTTAAAAAAACAGCTGGTTTTGTTAATAATACTGGCTATCTAATGTTTACTATTGGAAAAAAGAAATATCTGTCATCGATTCACATACGAGTGTTTCTTCAGACTGATCAAATATGGTCTTGTGATCCATCATATTCACGCAAACCATCAGAACTATTCTTTATCCAATCTGAGAATTGTCACGCAAAGTCAAAACTGTAGATTTGGAAACATTGGCTGTAATGATAAGATTCCTAGAGCGAAAAAATCCTTTAATACAGAGACCAGTGAAGAGGGTATTCTTTAATCAATGAATTCAGCTGGTAAATATTTTGATATCTGCATGCCTTCAGTACGAAAAGTCACAGAAAATACATACAAATCCGCTTTCTCTTTAAAAAAATCATTTTCCAATGTTATTAAGAGAGAGCCAATATATCTTTAGAAAGTGGTTACCTCGATTATATTAATCAACTATTTTTTTAATTATTATTTTTTTTTGTGGTCAGAAATTCACATTTGCATACTACTCATTTTCGACCTGAAAGAAGGACATTTTTGCAGTCCTTATTAATTAGTTAACCATCTACGTCGTAATTAATATCAGTGATGTAATTTAATTGTATTAGTAGAAGGGTATTTATGGTTTCTAACTTATAAACAGAAAAAAAGCTGCGGTTACATTGTACAATATAATACAGTAAGCTATTTTTAATCCGTTGTGAATATACATGTATTTAATTTGATGACTGTCGGAAATAATGTAATTTTATGCACTTCTGCCAGTCGCAAATATATAAGGATACAACCATTATTTTATCCAGGCAGAAATTATGCAATTTTACTCAGTACTGTCTCTAATACACTCACATTATTTTATCAATGCAGTAATTATTATTTTATAACGTCTGAATGATTGTTAATCTGATGTGGAAAGTATACAAAAATATAAATTTGTATAGTTTCCGCATCAATCTGAACCATTACAGAAATCATGTAATTTTTCAGTAATGCTCTATATTACACTCACTATATAATACTGTTTAAATCTTATATCTGTCATGCTTCCGTGGCTCGTTGCTAGAGCATATGATTATGATACAAGAGGTCTGGCAATAGAGTCCCATTACTGACAACAGTCGGTGGTTACGCATATTTGCGATTTTTATAATTAATTGGGGGACCCCAAAACTCAACAGAAAAAACACGCCCTCCCCACACTCACCACGTGGTGGGTGCAAGTTTTGCATCACCAAAGGGCTGATTATGGGGGAGGGTGTGCATAAATTTGTTGTGTAGAGATTGACCCCGTATATGTTGTAAATAATATGTGTTGTACTGTCTTTAGAATTAAGTTACGTGCGCAATTAAGTTATATGTGCCCTCTGAATTTGCTAGAATGCTGTGGCAAGCTAGGAGTTTATATGAGTGGTGTACTGTCCTTAGAATTAAGTTATGTGTGCCCTCTGAACTTAGTAGAATGTGGTGGCAAGCTAGCAGTTCATATGTGTTGGTGCACTCTTGGGCCTGCTAGACCGTTGTTTGAATGGTTAGGGTGTTTCGTGTAACATCTGAACTTACTGTAATGCTTAGCAAGTTAGGAGTTTATATGAGAGTTGTATTGTCCTTATGTGTACCATCTGAACTTACTAGAATGCCGTGGCAAGCTAGGGGTTCAAGTGAGGATTATTTTTGTGTTATATTTGCGACTGTTTCATTGTTAAAAATTTAATTTGACTATATATTATATTGTGTAATGAACCACGAAAATATTAATGATATTATTTCTGCTATTGAAAATCTAGATTAAAAAAACGGAATTAATATATCTAATGAACTAAATCCTGAAAAAATTATTTCTGATTTTGAGATTTTAGAAGAGCGTAAAAACGATGGAGATTATAAACTACCATCTGAATACCAGTTCATAAAACGAATTCAGACGGCGATGTTTAAGTTACTAGCTACTGTAGAAGATCATCAGGTGAGGGAATTTGTCCCTCTCTCTACCACAGTAGAAAAAGAATTAGATCAGAATTATCCCATGAATACGAAGCAAAAAAAAAAAGAATAATACTCGTATAAGACAGTTAAGACAAATTATGTCTGACGAAACGACTATGACCGAGCACGTTTAATCCTTGAGAAACATCTTATTATTATTCTGAATTTTTTTGGTAGAATTGTTTACAAAATTGATCAATTTACACGATTTTGAGTACCAGCTACCAATCAGAATTACAAAATCCGATCAATTTCATAAATTTTTATATTTTCTCCATCATAATATGTCAATCTACATCAATAATTTGTGTTAACATTTTCAGTATTATGTTGTTGGAATAACTATACAAATTTATATATATATATATATATATATATATATATATATATATATATATATATATATATATATATATATATATATATATATATATATATATATGTATATGTATAATTATTCCAAGGACATAATATGTCAATCTGAAATTTGTATAGTTTTTCCATCATAATTGTCAATCTAAAATATATTCTTAAAAAATAAAATATTTCTGATAAAAATCTTATGACTTTACATAAAGATTTATAATTAATTCCTCTCCATGCAGGTCAATTAAGTGTCCGAGGTAGTCGGTGAGTTTGCAATGTATTCTTGATAATACACTATTATGACACTGTAGATAAACAGGCATGGTTGGTTCTTGCACGATCAAACTTCCAGGGGATACTTGCAGAGTGAATGTATATAAAATATATCGCTGCTGAGCCTGATTTGATTTTCCAAGATCTATTTGATAGATGCCATCGATCACATCACAAACAAGATTTACCGCGATCGTTGATGTTGACGATTCCTGGTGAGATATGGCGTTCGCTCCATATACGTTATTATCAAGTTCGAGAATAACTGATGGTGGAGTTTCCATGTCTCGACAATTTTAGGAAAGTTTTGATAAGGTCGTTGAGTGATTTTGTCAATTCGTCTGGGGAAAATTCTGTTATTATGAACGTTGATAACTCTGCTTCAGTTATTATATAATGATCTAGAAATGCCTGCTTAATTTATTTAATACCTCTACTTATGACAACATCCACAGTTTCTTTGTTAACATAATAAAGATCTTGTATAATTTTCCTAAATTTTGTTGTGATTCAATGCTTTTCATTTTTAGATCGTCATTTGGATACTCAAGAATATAATCCTTAAATTGTTGTTCAAATTTTGCAGAGACACGCATATATTCATTTTTAATTTTTCCAGCTAATGATCTTATCAATTGTTCATTGATAAAATACCCACCACTTTTATGATATAATAAATTTATAATAAATTTACGCGATATAAATACGGAGTAGAAGGAGATAACGGAAATTTTTTGTCCTCATAATATGTTGGATTAGTTGTAAATAATTTTAGCTGGTGGAAAAATCATCTCGTCGCGGTTCCGGTGGCCCATGATACCCTGGCGAGATTTCATGTCAACCTAGAACATTTCTGATCGAAGAATGATGCATATCAACGACGTAATCAGGTGAGTGTATTTCAATCGTGGTGGATAAAGTTGACCCATGAACGTTAATTTATATTTTTGCTTCCTTTCCGGCTATTGATTTTATTCTGCGCTGAATTTCATCATTGATCTGTTCGACCTGATAACTGCCAGTTGGTATTCCAACAACAACCCAGTCAGGTGTTCCATCCGGTTTGTTCTTATTAGCAAATGCAAGCGAATTGTTTGCTGGCAATCCACTAAATGATTTCTATCAGATGTTTGGCCAACTGTGATATACTCGTAATTGTGCCAATGCAATTTCTTTTACTGGAATTGCAATTGGAAAGTTGACGTTAAATTCAGGATTAGTCGAGCTTAGTGAAATCATCGTGGTTTTGGGTGGAGTTTTGTTTGTCACGATCTTCTGGAGTAGCTCTTATGATGTCATTATTGAATATACTTGTACCTTTAATACCAGCACAGTTGTATATTTTAATCATTTCTGAAAACTCAAAATCAGAAATTATTCCATCACTAAGACTTGCTGATAACAACGAAGATAACTTGGTGAATGAGACGGTAACTTTATGGTGTAATCGGATAATTTTTCATTCGTGCAAGTACATATTGTTTTTGCAATGATATTACGAACACCTGCAATTGTTGATGTGGCTGAAATACAGATTGTTACAGCTACTGGTGACATCATTATCATTGTTGATAATGACACACCGGTTCCAGCAACAACAGCGGATACTGAGCAAACAATTACGTCGACGATAACTAATCGTCTACGATATAATTTTTCTTTCCGCGTATTGTTTGACGGTATCTTTTAATTTCATTTGCCATTCACGTGCTTGATTGTACCTGTAATGTTGCGATGCATCGTCGATTGAGGTACTCATATTTTATACAGTAACAATACTGATTTAAATAATCAACGGATAGGTTTTAGCTACAAATTCTAGACACCAATAGTAAGATGTTGCGGTTAGTTTCTTATCAGCTGCTTCGAGAATAACTATTTCTTCGTCTCCGCTATTTAATCAGATAGATAGAACTCAAGAACACTTATCGGTTGAATTCCGTGATGGATACGTTGTAAATATCTCGAACCTTGCAGCACTGAACGCATACAGCGTGTACACACTAGTGACTGTTGCAGTATGCTTGAGAGTTTTATTTTGCTGTGACCATGTCGAGAATCCAGATGATACTGTGTATACTATGTTAGTAATTGGCACGGAGTTACCCGGGGTGGAATTTTAATCAGACTAATTTTGTTAACGATCTCAAGAATCCCACTTACGATGTCTTCGAGTGTTTATTTTGATTGTGTCAATGTTCGTTTTAATATCAGAGAATTTTGCGTCAACGGTCAACGGATCATCAAAGAATTCATCAGCGATTTCATTCAGTTTCTAAAATTTCTACGGAGATTTGTGTACGCGCTTACATTAACATCGTACTCGGCCCGCAACGTGGATAATTTACGATCTACGGTGTTGTAGTTAACGTCAACGTATTTTTTTTCTTGCGGCATCTACTTCGGATGTTGGATTTCTCAAAACCACTATCTTATTCTCGTTCATGGTGAGTTCGCCAGTCACTGTGTCACCAGTGTTTTTCAAACGATTAGCGGTTCTTTTTGCAATTTCATGTCTGATGGTTGCAAACGACAAACTTGAGTCTTTGATGTTTCCGCTGTCAGTAAACACAGGGATGTTATCGGTGACCGCACCAAAAACTCGTCGAACTATATCAGTCCGTTTGATGTTTCTCGTTTTTAAAACGCCGTGTTTATCATGAAAGAAAAAAACCCAACTTCATCTCGGACAACTCCAGCAAGATTCATGATATCAGGAAGTTCATCTTTAGTCGCATTCTTCGACAGATCGATATCATCTTTTCTTTTCGTAACGCTGGTAGAAGAAGATCTTCCGTAAATATTAACCATTATAATTTAAGATCTGTTTAAAACGAAGCGGTTACTTGTATAATCATGCACGACTTTATGAGGTGGCGCGGAAGACTTTGATATAGCGTTAAGTACATTAATCACTTCACGGCCGCATATTGGCGGATCTGTCATTGTTTGTGTTGGTAGCGTTGAATACCAAACTTTTGTACCCAACGGTGTGACATACTTGATAAACTCACGCGGTGGAGCTAACCCGTACGAATCAAAATAAACGATTCCACGTGGATCAATTGCGTATGATACCCAATAAGTACCGGTCCTGATTTTGAGTCAAGAGTGGTAATACCCGTTTCAGTATTGTTTGCTCGTTGTGCTAATTGATCTCGTACGAAAACACCTCTAAAATTTTGTATTTGTAGTTGTTTAGCAGCATAGGGTAAATCAAAATTTGACATTGGTGTAAAACCCCATTGTCAGTTCAACGTAGATAAGTTCCTGGAAGCCTCAGACATCTTCCTCGATGAGATTCTGGTAATCTTAACCCGGTCCCTCTTTTTTAATCCTTTTCATGTTGATTTCTTTAATGCCATTACAGCAGCGGTTCCAACAGCACCTAACACATAGACTTTTGTTACGGCTGGAAACGCCTTGTCATGATGCTATATGCCAAGTAAATTGACCGTTAATATGAGTTTTAAAACTGTCAGTGGTTACTGTTAACCATGATAGTAAAGATCTACCACCTTTATCCATAAATGACAATAATTCCTGTTCTTTTGCAATTGTTGGAATCATTACAGGCACCCACAGTGAGAGTTCTGTTATATTTACTTCACCATCAGCAATACTAGCAGCTCGCCATATTGCATCATTATCATTGCCTTTTCTCACGAGTATAACTGTGTGTTTACCTCCAAAGATGATCTTTCTAACATTTCTACAGAATCCAAAAATATGTGATTGTGGAATAGCGCGTGAAAATCTTCCATTATTTCCTAACAAAGTTGCCACACGAGTTGCAAGTCCGAAGTTGTAAGTATTATTAACACTTTTTATAATATTAAAAGTAGCACCTGGTCTAGCTTCATGTTCGGAATCATTTGGTTGTGGATCAAATGTAGTATCTCGTGGTGTTTGCACTTTAGTATATTGAACATGATTATCGTTCATGGTAATATCTTTAGAAAACATCATTATTGGACCGGCTAATCTTATGTAATCATCAAAATATCTCGGTAGACCAATTATTGTTGTAGCAACATCGACATCATTCTGAATTGATTCAATACTTTTTCCATCAATCTGATAAGTGGCAGTTTCAAATAATGCCATAATGCCACTGTTAACAAAACCAACTCGTAAATTTGCAGCTTATGCTGCATTACCGTCAACATTTGTTACAAGTTCACCTTCTATTTCAATAAATGCCTCAGCAGGCAAGAAATATCTACTTGTATCCTGAACTTGAAGTTCAATGCGTCCTCGTTGATTTGGTTGTTTTGCATCATAGGAAAAAAAACTGATATTCACGTACTGATACATCTTTGAGAACCGGTACATCCATGTCAAATGCTCGATGGGATACACGTTTAAACATTTTATTATATACTTTCGATTTAAATCAACTATCGACGAGTACGAAATCCACTTCCTGCTACCAAAATTTGCAGTAATATTTCTTTGTATTTCATCAGATCCTTGATCTACTAGAGCTGCCAGTTTTTGATTTGCAGCTCGATTAATTATTTTACTGACATTTGCAGGAATAACTCCAGTGCTTGTTAATTTTACTGGTGGTTGTGATTTTCGTCGCATTAATCGTGCTATTCTTTCTTTGATTGCCGAGAACGCCTCATTAGCAACATTGACACTTGCACCAGGAGCTTTGTCACGAATAACATCAATTGCCTTCATTGATAATTGTTTTGCAACAGGTGCCACTTTTGGAGCCAACCTTGTAAATAATCCCTGAACAACATCACCAAGCCCATCTCTGTAAACTACTTTGTAGACTGATAATCGTGAGTTTACTACTCTAATCATTACGGATTTACGATGATCATTATGTATGATCATCTTATTTTATTTACCATTTAACCAATCATCAACGAGTTCATCAATAAGTTCTCGGTAAACGCCGATATAAATAATGCCGCCGCGAAATAATCGTTTGTAAATATCAGCTGTTTCATTAATTATTTTCGGAGAATTATTTCCAGCACGTTTTCCTCCTATGAGAACATCTAACCGTTGTACGTCATCGAGGATACTATCAGTAAAAAAAAACACGTACAGTAAAACCACTCCCCGTTACTCCTTCTTCCTCCGTCCTTTTCTTAAAGAGTCTTAAGGGTGATCTTTCCACTTTTGCTTTTTTAAGTATCTCTTCAGACCTTTTAAGTTCTGAGATCAACTTTTGCTGTGGTAATTATTGTTGTTCTATTTGTTGCTGCGGTGGAGGAAGTTGATATGAAGGTTCCTGCTCGAGGGTTTGTAGTCTTTGTTGTTGTTGAAGTTGTGGTAACAAACAAAACAATATTAATGTCGTTAATATATTCAATGTATACGTCATCATCATTTCTAGCCTGGGGTTTGTTATAATACACGCGATATAGCCATTTAAAATAATTATCAGCACCTGTGTTAACGTACTTTGTTTTTAAAATGTTAGACCTCAGAGAAAAATAACAAAAGCAGCACGAGAAAAATCTTTCTTTTTAACTTTTTCTCTAAGTTCTTCAACAACACCTTCGTTAAATTTTGTAATCAGTTTAACATTTTCCTTTCTTACTTTAGGTTTTGGTGCAAGTTCTTTTTTCACGTCGGCGACCTTTGCCAATGCCCTCAAGTATTTGTTCATCGACACGTGGAGTTTGAGCTGCAGCTATATCAGTTGAAGAGCTCGTAAAATCTCTCTGGTTTTCTTAGCTCCCGCTGCTATTTTTTCAGTTTGCTCAGCGTTGTTTTTTACTGGCGCAAGTAGACCCTCCTCCTTCTGACTCCCCTTGATAGCCGTTACGACATTTTCAGTAACTGCAGTGACGGGTTTAAATAACTGTTCTGTACCTGCTGCGTATTCAACTCGTGCTTCTTGCCGCTCCCGTAGGTTTTTTCTCAATGAGACTCTAACAGGAATACATTTTTTAATTGCTTCTAGTCGCTCTCGAGCTAGCCGGATAGTATAAGATTCTGGATGAACCATTATTTTGATATAAATCTTTTTGATTAATATCAGCAGAGGAGGTGCGACCTCAATTAGACGACATATGGGTAAACAAAACATACATAATACATTTAGAAAAACACAAGCGACAACTGTAAGGTAACCACCAAGAGGAACTCTTAGAGAGGAAATCTTGGAGAGAGATTCCGGGTTGGTTAGAGGTTTGGTTTAGTGTTAGTGACCTTGTTTATTTTTATTTTTTTTGTATAAGGTTTATTTTAAGCAAATGACGTTTCAGCAAAAGGTCTGTTCACCTCCTATGCTGTTGGGGAGATTAGCATCACCTAATCAAATTTTAATTCAATATGTCAATATTTTAAATAGATTTAAAAGATTAAAATCTGAACCCAACTTACCGTGGGAATATATATATATATATATATATATATATATATATATATATATATATATATATATATATATATATATATATATATATATACGGTTATACTATGAGGAATAGGAGGGGAATATATCAAAATAATAAATTTAAAAAAATTAGAAATACCTAGGAAGTTCAGGCTTGTTAAAGCATTACTAATTAAATATCGCGATAAAACAGTAATGGGAAAAATATGAAAAAGATGCATACCAATGGATAAGAGAAGATACAACAAAAAAAAGTAGAAGCAAAGTAGAACACGAAAATTTAGGGGTAAATTGGGACAGGGCCTGGGGGCACTGGAACAAGTTAGGATCACTTAAAATTCAAAGCCTCTGTTTCATATGCATGCACAATGCATGGTTGACAGGAGAGGTGGCAGTGAGACGGCACATGATCAGATTATCGCCAAAATGATTACTGTGTAAGAACGCCCCTTTCAGTAAATATCAAACTATGACACAATGGGGAAAAAGAAGGGATGAAAGACTAAAGTTAAAAGGGGAAATATGTGAAAAAATACAAATATAAAAGAAATAACATTTTATTTTTGATAGGGAATTTGACAAAAACACACTTTATAAAATTACAGATTACATTGTTGGAAGAATGATGGCATCTGGGCAAATAATAGTGATAGGGAGATAATTATGAAATAATTTGTCAAGAAATTGGAATCCTGAGGAGAGGACGAGCAAAATGGGGAGGGGATTGGAGGGAGAGCTTCGGTTGGCTACCCACTAGGGGTGTGATACTGTCAGTGCACAGGCCAGAGCCCCCAACTCATCCACCGACCCAGACATGAGTCCCACCAAACCTTAGGATCCAATTCCAAATTTTAAAATTTCAACTGGTTTCAAATCCTAAATTTAACATAAAATAAATTGGAACCCCAACTCAATATAAATTACATAAAATTTAAATTGTAATTTTTTTAATTATCCGGAAAAACTTGAAAATTTCAAAAAATTATGTATGAAATTGAACAGAGTTTAAAGTTTTCGAAACTTTAAATATTGTTTATTCAATTTTTTTTCTTCTCCCAAAATTAAACCTATATAGATAATTTTTAAAAAAATTACTAAATTATAACAAGGTTTACATAGGAATCCTAACTTATTGTATCTTTCAAATACCATTTGAACTTTCTAGAGAATCCTATGACGCTACACATTGGAAGATTCCAAAGTATTATTACCTGAAATACGAAACCACAGGGAATCCACAGTTAATCTATATAGGGAAAGTACAAGGCGATGACATCATGTGGCTATGTCAAAGGGCGCTACGCAAAGTTGACAGGCCTATGAAAGAGTCTCGGAAAAACACCCGATATAGAAAATAAACAGACCAAACAAAAACACAACAGTACAACCCCACTGACTCTTCTCTCTTTCTCCAACAATTCAGCTCCCGCACTATATTGTTGACAAACCTAACAATCTTGTAGTGATTAAACAATTTTTTGGAATTTTCTAAAGAAATAGTTTAAATAATCAAAGGAGGCCTAACTCGATTCGGGAGAAATACAAAGAATAAAGAAGTGTGGACCTTGAATCGAGCACAGCTTACCTGTCTCCTTCTTTAGCACGTATTGAGAGCAACGACACCTATTACCACTCAAATAAAACAATATAATTTTTTTTTATAACCTAATATATCACACCGATCCGATCTACAAAATTGTAAACTGATAATAAATTAACGGAAAATAACATAAAATATATTGAATGGATTTTAAATAAAAAATACTTGGATAAATGAGGGAAGACCGAGGGGTAGTCAATTTAATTCTTACAGAGAATATAAAGATAAGAAGAGAGACTTTAGAAACGTTCAAAAACTGGCTGTGGAAAAATATATGGGGGAGGTGTATGAAGAAATTGAAAAAGCACATGAATGCGATGTAAGACACTTTTGGAAAATGATCAACATTAAGAGAGGGAACAATACAAATTTTTGTCAGGAACTATCAACTGATGGAGTTTGTGTCCGTGATGATGATTCCATCGCAAATGGCTTTGCTAGATACTATGAGGACATTCACACGCCGAATTTAAACCATAGTTTTGACGGAAACTTTTATGAATTTATAGAGAGAGAATTAAATCGGGGTCTACAGGACGAAGTAAGCCATATCGAGGCCTTACAGACCAGTATCAGTTTAAATGAAGTAAGAGAAATCATTAAAGGTCTAAAGAAATCAAAAGCATCGGGCCATGATCAAATTTGCAATGAACATTTGATCTATGGCAGCGACTACCTCATCGAGTGTATGACAATTTTATTTACTCGGATGATTGATCAATCTTACATACCTGTAGATTGCAAAAAAGGGTTAGTAATACCACTGTACAAAGGTAACAGAAAATCAAAGAACTCCCTCGAAAGTTACAGGCCTGTTACTTTACTGCCTGTTATCTACAAAACCTTTGAGAAAATTATTCATGAACGTTTGGTAACTTGGCTCAAAGATACTAATTCTAGTATACCCAGTTCACAACAACATGGTTACCAAAAAGGTTTAGGCTGCACAACAGCGAGTTTTGTGCTGTTGCAATCAGTACAATATAATGTAAACATGGGTTCACGGGTTTTTGCTGCTTTTCTTGATACAAAAAAGGCATTTGATACCGTGTGGCACGAAGGACTGCTTTTTAAATTATTCACGTTGGGAATTACGGGTAAATCCCTTTTGATATTTTTTAACATGTATACAAATTTACAGAGTAAAGTTCTTGTAAATGGGCAATTTTCAGATTGGTTCTCAATTGGCCAAGGAGTGAGACAAGGGGGTGTTTTGTCAACCTTGATGTACACAATATTTATAAATGACTTGCTGCTACAGTTAGAAAATAGTGGATTTGGAGCAAAGATTGGATCCTTAGCTGTGGGAAATCCAACCCTAGCTGATGATATTTCACTTTTGGCTATATATCCTAGCAATCTACAAAAGCTGTTAGATATAGCATACGACTACAGTAATAAGTGGCGATTCGAGCTTAGTGTTACAAAGTCATACATTATCATTTTCGGACCCCAATACAAGAATTTTATCAATATGAAATGGTATCTTGGCTCGTCATGTTTGCCGGTCACCGATTCGGCAACACACCTGGGTCACCGGATTAACTCAAAGCTGACGTCGCATGACGCAATACTCGATGCATGCAAGAAAGGGAAAAAATCTTTTCACGGTCTGTTTGGTATTGGCATTAAACCTAATGGTTTAAATCCTTTGGTTGCTGCAAATGTAATTAAAAAGGTAATTTTCCCTTCAATGTTTTATGGAAGTGAATTATGGTGTAACATTTCAAAAAGTGACCTCGCTTTATTGGATAAAACTCTGAGGTATTTTGCCAAACATTTACAAGGTTTTCCAATACATACAAGATCAGACATTGCCCTGGGAATGCTAGGATGGACATCAGCGCAGTCCGAAATTGATAGAAGAAAATTGATGTTTTTACACAGATTGTGTTTGATGCCTAACAATGTACATACTAAACGTGTGTTTAACGTTGCGTTATTTCACTTCATTCTGAGCGGATGCATGTCAAGCTGCGGGTTAATTTCAAATTTATATTATACCTCAAAGAAGTTTGTCTTGCTCGGGTATCTAACTGATTATTTACATTATTCTGAAATTCCAGATAAACATAATTGGAAAGAAATTGTAAGGTCAAAAATTGTTGGTCTTGAAAATAGCCTCTGGAGAGTTCGTATGTCTAATCAAGCAGATTTTGATAGATTCTCTTCGATACACGAATACTTACGACCTGCCTCAGTGTGGCAGTGGGCTAAAACTAGACAACACACTAAGGTATTTACATATGTAGCTAAACTATGGGCTGCTGTTCCACAAACACAGCTTGATATGTGTATTAGATGTGGGAATGTTTATACAGACTTGATACTTCATTGTTGTGTTAGTTGTCCTTATATGTCGAACTTTCGAAATTCTTTCTGGGATTTCCTTACTGATAAATTTCCCCTGAGCCTGCACATTACGTTATTTAATGCAGAAGATGAGCTGCAACTACAATATCTTTTAGGTAAAAGGTTACCATCAGGAGTAATCGACAAAGAAAACTCCAAGCTATTCGTCCTGTATGCAGCATACTTTGTCATGCAGTGTGCAGCTATCTTCTGTAAATAAGGTACTGAAACTTGCAACTTATGAGTTGACGAACACTTTGTTGATTGATATTGTGTAAGAATTTGTATTCCAATATAGAATTTTTTTTTTTTTTTTTTTTTTTTTTTTTTTTTTTATTGATTGTATTCAGATGATTTATTCTTATATCATGTAATCTTCCATGGAAGGAAATAAAGATGATGATGATGATGATCTACAAAATTGTAAACTGATAATAAATTAACGGAAAATAACATAAAATATATTGAATGGATTTTAAATAAAAAAAATTGAAATAAGACAAATGGAAAGAAAAACAAATGGATCTATACTTGCTGTCTGAAACATACATACAATATAACATACACACAATATAGCACTAATACACATAGCAAACACTGAGACTAAGGAGACCTCTAGCAAAGGTCACAACAGTACAAGGGAAGGGACTTCGAGCAAGGTCAATAAAACCAGGCTCAGACGAACAACCCTTTAGAGAACACTAGGGGAAAATAAATACCCCATCAAAAACACAAATTAAAATTTCTGATACAAAATTCTTTATAAATAGAACATACAATATATTTGAGGGAGAGACACACAATCTTAAAATACTTTATATATTTTTTTCAACGGGGGCATCTGTCTGGTGTCCCCCCCCCCACAAAAGAAATTTGTCGTGAAGTTACGTAAAAATATAAGGGAAACTCTAAGAAAGAGTATATAAATTTTGATAGTAAAACAAACGCCATCAGATACGAAAGTGTATTTTTCATGGAAGACAAGTGATTTATTTTCGTGAATATAAGTAACTCGTCATAATAAGGTCTCCATGGATATATATATATATATATATATATATATATATATATATATATATATATATATATATATATATATATATATATATACATGCGGCCATGATACATGCGTTTAAAGTTAAAAATGCCTATACTTTCCTCACCAAAATAAAATAGCCACTTTCTTCGCAAACAGTTGTCTTCGTTAAAAATCACAACGGAACTTATATGCACGACATTTCACATGATTGATTCTTTAATATTCTTGAACATGACGAAATGTGCAATAACCTTTAGGGAAATAAAACTCGAAACATCGATAATTATAGATCTTGAGTTTGGATCTTCAGGCATGGTAAATATTTCTCTTGAAAAAGGTGATAAATTAACCTCAGAACTGCAATAAAATAAAGTGATAACCCCAGACACATTTACATTGCTCAAGTGTAAACATCTTAAAAAATTATTACTTCGATCGCTGCAAATGTTTACCAGGCGTTTGCACATAACAACATCATCAACCATGATAACCATTTGGTTAAAAGCTGACGATGTATTCTTGTTTTGTATTATACAGTAGCCTAATTTACCAATAAATGCAATCTTTGAAACATAAACTTATGTATAATCTGTTTTCCGTTATGTTTGTCTAACTTTTTTTTATTTTTCCCAGACCGTTATTAAGTAGGTGGGGTTCAAGCGATACAGTTGAAGACACGCGCTCATTTAAACCTGGATACTCAAACTGTCATCAGGTTAAATTCTTGATATTTTCTATATTTTTTCGGCTTTTAATGGAATTTGAAACACAATTGAAATTTTTAAAAGATACTATTACAGTTGTAATTTAACGAAGTGTTTCTAATTTTGTTATGGTTTTATTAACAAATGGCAGTTAAGTTGACTGTGTTTAATTCAGTGTGCAATCATGCTTTTTTAAAAGTTGTAGTCGACGGCCATTATTCTGTTTTGCAAAACTGGTAGTCTATCCGTTTATTTCCTGGTTTTGACTAAAATCACGTTTATATATATATATATATATATATATATATATATATATATATATATATATATATATATATATATAAAATATATCCCCCCTCATTATGGTCTATGCCTTGTTTTGCGTACATTTATTACGTGGTAGTGGGATGAAGACTTTCACTCTATATTATTCAAGGAATGAAACAGAGACTCAGTTTTGTAATGTAAGGATGGACTCCGTGTCTTAATTTGTCTTGTCCAGTTTTGGAGGAGTATACGATTAATACACACGCACGTATGCACGTGCGAGACCTGATCAAAAATGAGGGATAATAGCAGTTTCCACACAGAACCTTTAAACACACTATTTTTGTTATCTTCAGTTTCATAAAATACTTGTACAGAACTATAATAGTGTGATTACTAGGTCTGTGTGATGTCTGCTGTAAATCTCGCTTGTAATAATAATCAAATGCTGGCACCATTACGACAATTGTAATGGTCAATTATTTAGTATTTAAATTATACATGCATCGTATTTTTGTGTAGATCATACGTATATAACCACTCCCATATACTAAGCGGTGAAGACCCACCAGAGTGTCTTTCTTGCAATGAACCATTCACTGTTAAACACTTTATGATAGAGGATTTAGACATGTAACCTACGCGAGATCAGTATTACAATGCGCATAACATGAAGGAGCTCTTTGATATAATAAACGTTACTTGCGTTACATAATTCCTGAAAGAAATAAACATTTGTTCTAAACTATAACTTTTATGCCTTCACCTAGATCATTTTTATGTAATTTATATACCGTCCCTTATTTTCAATACCTTTTCTTCTGCTTTCATTAGCATCCACCATTTACATCACCCGTTGATAGGGAAGCTTTATTTTTTTACCGTTACTTATCGTTTTTCGTTCAACTATTTGGTCTTTGATATCACGAACGATATATAACCTTTTATCATTTTTGCATAATCATAAATAGAACGCTAATATGGCGCTAAATAGCCTACCAGTGCTCTTCGCCGTAAAAAAATCAAAAAAAATCAAAAAACAAAACAAAACAACAATCCGTCAATCAATCATTGTGTAGATCTTGCATTATTCTAATGTTTATATCACGTAAATATACAAGTCATCTTAGTATTTTAATATAAATATACCTATGCAAATTTAGTAAATATACTATGACAACCACCACGACCATTGCAATTTTTGAGAGTTAAATTTAGAACAACACAATAAGTATAAAAAAAATTAACAGGAATGAATTTTTAAAGTCATAAATATAATTAATTACAGTATTATTAATGTATTAATACCTTAACACTGCAAATGTACAATTTATTTCATATTTTAATATAATTATATATGTTTAATATTTTTGTGTAGATGTGTATTCATGTTTATATTACTTTATTTCCACAGCCGACAAGTCCCCCTCGTACAACTCTATTGTCGTCTGCCAAGACAAGATAGTTGTCCTAGACTACAAGACGGAAAAAGTCCGGATTCTTCGACTCCAAGATGGAAAATTCCTGGCATCGTCAGACGAATTGGAGTCAGAACCACGTGACATGTGTCTGATGGACGCCATGACAATTTGTGTCCTTCATCAGGACGGTCTGATGAAAATGGTGTACATTGATTATACAGACAAGTCACGTAATATTAAAATGACCAGGGCTTTATATCTAGAGGGAGTATTGGATTGGTATCATGGTATTGTCAGATTGAATGAAAGTCTTGTTGTCACTGGTGTTAAACGGGGCACGATGTACTGGTGTGTTGTGTCACTTCACGACGGACATGTTGACACAATTCACCAGATTTGTAAAGGGGACGAATGGAGTAGAGTGACAACAAAAGACAACATAATTTATGTATTGTGTGTTGCTGGTTATAAATCCCCCAATAATGGCGTCTATGGATTCCACATTTTGAATCCAAGTCAATGTAAATATACATACAAACATCAACGTCTACGATACCCAACATCAATCGCTATACATGAAGACAGGAATATTTTAGTATGCAATGGATTCCCTGATTATCCCAGTATTCATCAACTTACAGCCTCATGTCAACTTGTCGCCATTTTCACACAGGGATTTCCATTAGGTCTATGTGCCATATTCTGGGACAATGGACGTCTGTATACCACATGCTTGGGAAGTAGTGACATTACTGTATTCCAACCCGTGTATCAAGGTAATTCATATTTCTTATATTTTATTGATATAAAAAACGTTTAATGACGTCATAAATAAAATTACAAACTTCATTTATTGACAATTCTCAAATATTTAATTTTAAATTTAGAAAAGATAGTGTCAATATGACAGTTTTGTCACGTTGATATTAAGTTACATATAAATAAAAGGTATTTGTTATATTAAGTTGACTTTAATAGTGTTAAGTAATTAGATTTATTTATAACATTTATTTATAATATATTCATTTGTAAGTTTGTAAAAATAATACACTTTTTATAGACATAATTTATCATCGACTGAAAAGGACGACGATATTTTATACCGAGTTTATCCACCAGGTGTCGCTTTCATTCCAAACGAGTGCAATTCAATCTGGTTAAATATTGATTACAAAGATGGCCGTTGGATGTATTCACTTGTTCTGTAGACCGAATTCCTTGTCATGATTATAGAATAATTTACCAAAAATATGCATATATCTTCTTTAACCATATCTACATGTTTAAAAATGTGTACACATGTTTACTGGCTTTAAATATTAATTTAAGTTTATTTATAGTTTTATATTTATAAATTTTTTGTCATTGGAAATTTATGTTACAACATAACCGTCAGTAAAAAATGATTTTAAAACCAAAAGGAAGACGTTGTCAAAAATAAAAAAGATGGTCCTTTCCGGGTTTCCGTTTTCAAGAAAAACCTCCACTATTTTGAATGCTTAGTTTTAATATTTTTTGTAAGAAAAATTGAACAAAATGAAAAAGCGTACTTGTGTACACCAGTCCTAAAACAATAAAATTACCATGGTTACGAAAATAAAAAATATTTGTCTAAGACGGCAAAATACAAATCTCACTCGTCTGCCAAAACATGGACTCGCCCACGTAAATATTAAGCCGTATGAGTATAGAAAATCACTTATATTTGGAATACACAAAATGTAACAGTGCTAGAACCCACTGCTTATTTGACAGTTTATCAATTTGATATTGATCAATGAAATGAGGAAGTAAATATTAGGCCGCATTAGTAATGAAAATCCCGTGCAGAGGAATGATGTCAGTCAGGTTATAAATTGGAAATTAATCAATGAAATGAGCACGTTTTGTACATTTGTTTCTAAGACTATGACGTTTTCTCTACCGCCCCGCTCCCCGCCTCCTCGTTTTTGTTTAATTAAATCTTTAGTTGGATAAATAGAAAAATCATCTATACGTTTTAAACTTTTCATCTTGTTACATTTTGTATAAAATAATCTGTTTATGTGTGCATCGGAAATTGTGAAATGATAGTTGATACTGTACACTTGCCTCATTACATAAGGAAATTTTAAGGTTCTAATTTACAAAAGAAAAATAATGGAATATTTGTTTCTGATGTAATTTAGCTTTATGATGCGAAAACCATGGATTGTTTATTTTTTAAAAATAACAACAATTTTTGTCATGCTATATGACAGTATTTTGTGTTACCCCCCTGGATAATTATCATATAATTTTACATGCGGTGGTAAAAAAAAAGAGTTTGAAAATGTAATGAACAAATTTATATCAATAAAACAAACCTAAATGATATATTGTAAAATCAAGTCTGACTTTCATCAGCTGATTTTTGTGAATTAATTGGCATTGAGGTTAGATTGGACAATTGAAATTGATGCACAGAATTAGTAATTTTTGTGCAGTTTTTATAGAACCTTTTTCATTTTTTTTTGAACATTAAATCTGAAACGGGCTATAAACGGATAGTAAGGAAGTCTTAATTTTTTAAAAACTGTATCAACCTAGATACAATGTAGATTTTTTACTCTGCCCTTCCCCCAAACCAGAGAAGCATCGTATAATTTTCCAGTGGGGTGGTGAAGAAAAGATACAAGGGAATAGGAAGAAAGAAAAGAATATCCACCGGTCAGTTTCTCTAAATTTTACTTACTGACTTAAGAGTGAAAACGTGAGGAATAATTTAATGAAAATATAACAAACATAATTAAATGAAAAGCAGCAGAGGTGGTGAACAGACTAACTTTTTGAAGCGTCTAAAAGCCGAAATAAACCCTCATACGAAAATAAAAAATAAGGTTACTAGCACCAGACCTAAACCTCTAACCAACCGAGAGTCTCTCTTGGGGGTCGGTTTATTTTGTTACCTAATCGCTGTCGCTTGTATTTCATTTTTTTGGTTATATATGTTGTATTTAGCGCAGGACGCCTTAGCGAAGTCACGTCCCCTTTGCTGCTATTATCCAAAAATTGTATCAAGATTAACACGGTATCGTGTTCGAGAATCGTTTAAATTTATCGTGATAAATCCATGCGGGTTATTTGAGCCTGACTAAATAAATTTCTAAACTTAATTATATCCATATCACTACTACACCAGGTCTGATGAATAGTTCGTTACGTGTGAGTATCATCTCCGTTAAACACAGCAAGAATATTACAATTATCTCTGATCACTTTTGTTATTTGTGTTTACAGTGGGTTACATAAATCACATCTGTGTTTTTGTGTCTGCCTCTGGAAAATATCCTAGCGAAATTTGATTGTTTACCAAGCATTACATCATCATAAACGACAAAATTATTAATAAATCCGTCTAAATCATCAACACTCGGTGCTTCATTAATATCGGTTATAAATTCAATAACATCATCTCCGTTTTCATTTAACGATTTTGCGCTTTCATTAAAATCTCTAAGTACATCATAACACCGCTGATCATTAACTGATGGTGCTACCAAATGCAACTTATCCCACTTCATCCACTTCATTATCAAATTGAGCAGCAGCTGTGTCTTACCCGATCCAGATGGGCCTATTATAATCATTCTGACAAAATTTGGTAGAGCAGCATGATGCTTGACTGGTTCTCATGTTCGTGTTTCAGAATAGTCAGTGATCTCCATGTTATAGAAGTATAATAAATAATATGGATCAATTTTGTGTGAATTG
The DNA here is from genome assembly GCA_028554795.2 of Sinohyriopsis cumingii. Lineage (NCBI taxonomy): Eukaryota > Metazoa > Mollusca > Bivalvia > Unionida > Unionidae > Sinohyriopsis > Sinohyriopsis cumingii. The sequence continues at coordinate 556,248 of JAPYKE020000084.1, forward strand.
TAGGCGCGTACCCCATAAAGTGATCTAACAACTATCACTACAAAAAATGACATATCAGTGGTAACGGGTAAGTGTGAACGATGTGGTGCAAGAAAATTTAAATTTATTCCCGGTGACAAGCCAAAACCAAAGTCAAATAATATTAATTATAAAAAAATGAGGAGATGATATTGCAGCAAAATTAGAAAAATTACCCGGAACCCATTGGGCAAAATATCCAGGATAAAAACATCTCCCAGGATATAATTATTGTGGTTCTGGAAACAGACTTGATATCAGACTTGATAATCAAGATTAACCAAAACCAGGTGAGTATCCAGTAAACGCTATTAATAAGCCGTGTCATGCTCATGATGTAGCTTATAAAAGTAAAGATCTGCAGCACAAGCAATATAGCAGATGTACATTCCACTACGATAAATCTTTCTAGGAATCATTAGTTAACGGGTTAGTAAGATCTGCAGTGAAAGGTAAATTAGCGCTGGGAAACCGAGTTTCCTGAAGTGAAACCTCCCGTGCTGGTATTTAATCAACCGATTATTATTATAATTGAATCGATTTATTATTCTCCAAGAGGATATTGGAAAGGTAAATCAGCAATTAGTAAACTCGCCAAAGCAGCAAAAGTCAAACATGTTACTGCTGAAGCGTGGTTAGCGCGACAGGCAATATGGCAAATTTATCTATCACCGCCCAAAACAATACAGTATGCATATTTTGATGTCAGCGTTCCTAATGAAGTTCGTCAGGCTGATATTTTATTTGTACCACATGATACTATACGTCGTAAAACATACAAATATGCGTTAACTGTCGTTGATGTTGCAAGTAGATACAAAGAAGCAGAGCCGTTGTTAACAAAGACAGCGACTGAAGCAGCTTCAGCGTTTAAACGAATTTATCAACGTGGTAGTCTACGATGGCCGCAGCTGTTACAAGTTGATTCAAGATATCGTGAATGGGTTGCAAGATTAACAAGTGTGATAACCGCATTAAAAATGAGATTACTCGAACAACCAACATGAAACCCATTAATACAGTCACACAAAAAAAAAAAAAAACATATACCCGTACAACGACGTGATTTTTCATCACAGCCAGAACTGGGTAATGTGACTGTAATATATTTATATGAAAACGGTGAACTTGAAGCTGGTAAAAAAGAGAAACTGATCCTGTTTGGAGCATCACGACACACAAGATATCTAACATAACGAGATCCACAGGTAGACCCACAATTTACAGACTCGATTCAACTGCTTCTCAACGTGGATTTACACGTGAACAATTACAGGTGATTCCGGAGGATAGACAATTACCAACCCGATCACTTAACTAACACCCCGACGTCCATTACATTCAAGACAGGTCAGCATCACATTTTCTCATGTATGACCGCGACTGTTATCTTTTCTATCTACGGTAAATTCTTTTCGATTATTACTATAGTACTGCCACAACATTATACAATTACAACTTGAAAATTATTATTCCGCAGTTGTTTCAGCATGTTGATAAATTCAACATCAAGGGCAAAATCGCGTTTATTTTTTTTTTGTTACTTTGTTTATAACTAGCTTTTTTTCTGCTTATATCGTTGTCAATACCATCATTAATGGTTTCTGTAGCTGTCCTGACAATCATTCGTAGCTGAGATATTCTTTTGACTCGAGACTGCGAGAGAAACTAAATTTAACCATTCGATACGATCATCAACGATCCAAACAACTGTATCAGTAATCGTTTAATCCTAGAGATGATTTAATCATCATTGCGTATCTTAGCGTCCACGGAGATTTGTCCGCGCGCAATGCATCATCAACAACAATGACGTCAACTAAAATAATATCATTTAATACGAGATTATGTTTCTCCCTTGACCCTGGTGTGTGAACGTTAATATTCTGCCGTCGCCTATCTGCTGGTCGATAACACAGCGGCACTGGCAACGATGGAAGTTTCTCTTTATGTAACTGAAACAACCGCTGTTGAAGTGTGACCCTGACTATCTTTCTACTTGCTGCTATCAAATCATTCAGTCTCCTCGTTTGATAAAATTCGTCACAGAAGTTTCTGAAATTATTTTACGTATTATTTCACATTGAATTGAATTCGGTTGTAGTCTGATTAATTTTTTGAACTCGTTTAATTTCTGCATCAAGAGATCTATGATCATCAGTTATCTCCTCGTAATAATCTACACATTTCTTTAGCCAATCATGAGAAGATGGTCCAAGAAACGGTGGTGGTTGACCGTAATCGCCGCATATTATCACTGCCGTGTTTTTCAATAACAACCAATCGAGAAACATTTTTAATACATCTAGCGACACTGTGCATATTTCATCCCAAATAATACGTTTTGGAATATATTTCTCTCCCATTCGATCAGGAGTCCATGCGTCACCCTTGTATCTGAAAAAGTCGTGATAAGTACATGATTGCACCCCTCCTTGTTTCATTTCCCTTTGCGAGTCTGTGTGTAGGAGTTAAAACGATCTTACCTGAATTCTGTCGAAATAATTCGATCACCCGAGTTGTCTTACCAGAACCACCCGGCCGGTTCAAATGAACCATCTTGTGTCTGGATACTGGAGCATACACAGATGCTGCACTCTACATTTCTGGTATCTGATTATTTTTATAATAAATATCTGTAATCGTAACATGTGCGGGTTCGGAGTAATTATATAATAATTCTTCTTTTATTCTCCACGAACCCCATGATGCATCAGTGTTTGTAAAACTAGTTAACAATGTTGTATATTTCGTATCGATATAAAACGAATCCGTTGCAACTCTAACTGCAGTGTTAGGGATTCCATTTATCATCGATAGCAAGTTTGTAGAAACATAAGCGAGCATTGAAGATCTTAAATGAGTATACTGAGGTGACTGTCCATCAGTATAACCGACAATATTTCCCAACTTTGTTTCGTCGGATAAATATGCGTTTTCGCGGCTTACAAATATATTTCTAGCTGTTGATCATATGCTCCGCCCTGAGTAAATTTACCAATAATTTTTCTGCCGAGATCTTTTGATTTTTTTTTCATTGTTGCTGAGTTTAATCTCCAGAATTTTAGGAGCTTCTTTGATAATATCATCCTCGGAAGTATTAGGGCATTTTCCCCTAAATTCCTTAATGACCTCAACGAGACTGATATAATCGGGTGTTGGTAACCAAACTTCGGTCTGCTTCCGATATGATAAAATTGCCACACTCACCGTCAACGATATCAGTATTTTACAATCGAGCACATATCGTAATAAAACTATTGGTGCCCAGCGTTTTTCTGAAAAGTGTCTGTCAAACCAAACATAACAAACCGGATGAAAACCCCTAGCAAAGTCGAATGATACTACACGGGCGAATCCGTTCAGGTCAAAATCGGGTAATGGTCCAGTAATGGCTACTCGCGTCATCTCTGTTTAAAGTGTTCAGCGCATTTATCCATCCGGAGAAAACTTACTGTATAGCACGCAACCATATCAACTGATATCATATCATTATAATTATACTTAGTATTCCACAATCCGCCGTATCTGTATACACAACAACTTAAGCGTACGTCTTCGATAAGTTCAAATCGTGTTGGCTTCCACGAATTTTTCTCTCTGGCAGCGTGGGCAGCAACTGACGGAACCGTACAACAATCAGTTAGAAATTCGTCAATATTCTTTGCTGAAAATTTCAACGCAAGATTTTTCTATTCCTCGTGGAGAGATTATTTATGGTATACTTCGCCATTAGGTCGTACAAATTGATCATATTTTTCATCATCTGAACTTTTAAATAGCCACACTGACACAGGATCGTTTTTACCTATCATATTAATAATATCAAACATATTTCTTCTCCCAGAGTTCTATGGGGTGTAAAATTTTACAGTTCGATCTCGTGGAAATATTATGATTGCGCTTGCCCAAGCATGATCGTTATGATCAATGATATTTATCGGAGCTCCCTTTGATTTATATGTCGATTCTTATAATACTCCCCCTGTTATCGTTGATACGGTTATTGGAAATTTTAATATTTTTTCTAACATAGCAACATCTTTTATTGTACCTCCGGTATCCTTGACTAAATTGGACCATTTGTTTATTTTTTCACGTCGTAACGCTATTAGACCGTTTCCACGCATCGCATTTGTAAAATGTTCCATTACTCGTTCGGCTACACAATTCAGCTTTGATTCTGTCAAGGATGAAAATTTCATTGGCTTCAGTTTATCAACGCTGGGTTTTTCATTTATCGGATAGATTGCATAAATAACGACTGTTACAGGATACGCTCGCTCAAAATATCGTTTATCAATACTAGTCAACATTCCTGGTTTGGAATTTTTACTCAGTATGGCAGGTTTCCACTATGATGGACAGGGTCATATTTATCTGTTTCTGCAAGTATGATAAATTTTATTTTGAAAAAATAGTTTCGATCATCAATGTAGTTAATGGTAGTTACCGCTCGTTTGTTATTCATCTATTTCCTTGCTTATAATTCTGAACGTTGACCATATGTGAGATGCACCGTCGTTGTTAAATTCTTTCTTGGCGTCGTGAATTTTATTGATCAAACTTTTTTCGAATCAACTAGATATTTTATTGGCAAGTCAGGAGATATTCTGTCGAAATTAAATTTATCTCCAGAAAACTCCGTTATCCTGGATAATCTATCGAATTCGTTCATATTATATTTAAGACAAACATTCATATAAAATTATATATATATATATATATCTGTGTGTGTGTGTGTGTGTGTGTGTGTGTGTGTCTCACATAAGGAATCAGTGCAAATGGTTTAAGGTGGGTCCATTGACTCCTTGTAACAAATCCTGCATGATACAATTCTGCGGGTATCACTTGCAAAGCTTTCGTAATGGGAGTTTAGAACCAATACCGTGTATGCGATATGGTGTCGGAGTCCGGAGAAAGACAATTGTGCGCGCGTTTTGGTGGTAAGAGATATCGGGAACTTAAAAGATACTATGATAAAAATATAATGACAGCAACAGCGATATAAAATGTGAGCACAATTAGATAATAAACTTTCAGACAAATTATAGTTTAGACAAATAATATTATTATATAAATAAGCCAATAATTTGTCAGACATCCTATAATATGAATCAAATCGTGATGGTGTAATCAGACACTGTAGGTTAAAGAGACCAGTTGGTTCTGTTAAAAAATACTGGTTATCTTAGATTTACTGCTGCGGATAAGAGGTATCTCTGTCAGATTTATTGTTGCGATTTTTATGGGGTGATGAAAGATGGCCTTGTGATCGATCATATTGATGTACAAAAACTTAATAATAAATTAATTAATTTACAAGCTATTACACAGAGTGTAAATTATGCATGAGCGGTTATTGCTATCTTGGATTCCTTTCCTATGATATTTTGTATTCGACGTTGTAATTCCTCATTGATTTCTTCGATTTGATAGCCTCCGGTTGATATTCCAATGACGGTCCAGTCGGGTGTACCATCAGGTTTATTTTTATTTGCAAACACAAACGAATTATTTGCATGTAATCCACCAAATGATCTTGATCCGATATTTGGCCAGCTATGATATACTCTTAACTGTGCTAGCGCAATTTCGCTTACCGGAATCGCAGTTGAAAAATTAATAGTAAATTCAGGCCTGGTTGAGCTTATTGTTATCATCGTGGTTGTTGGCAAAGTTGTATTTGCGGCTATCTGCTGAGGTAGTTCTACCATTGTTATTTGTTTTCTTTCTTCTTTAAAATCAACTTCATCGTATGTCTTAACCATTAGCGTGAATTCGGCATCTGATTATTGTTGTGTCATCTAGACTTTATGATATCAGAGACGATAATTTATAATATGCTGATGTGGCTGTGCTTAATCGTGTAACATAATCGTGCAATTTTATGCTCGTGCATGTCGATATTTTTTCGCGATAATATTAAAAACACCTGCAAGAGCCGCTGATGATGAAACAGATATTGTTACTGCTACTGCAGTTGTTACTGGCGTTAACGCTGATAATACTACCCGGGTGGACGCAACAAACGCAGATACCGAGTATACTGCAACATCGATGACAGCTGCACGCCGCTTGAATTTGTTTCTTTCAGCGTAACATGGTCAATGATGGTTTTTAACGCTGATTGCCATTCACGTACTTGATCGTGTCTATATTGCTACATCATCATGTTGAACCCTTAACTCTGTTATTCACATTATTATTTTATGCAGTAACCAATTGAGGTGTTTCAGCAACAAATTCTAGATAACATTATTAAGATGTTGCGGTTAATTTCTTATCAACTGCTTCCACTATAAATGTTTCTTCATGTCCTGTATTTAATATGATAGACACAACTCCGGAAACTTATCGGTTGAATGCCTCAAAGGATTTGTTGTGAAAATCTCAAATTTTGCACCACTGAACACAGACAGCCAATACACACCAGTGACTGTTGCAGTATATTTGATAGTATTATTCTGCTCTGACCATGTTGCGAATCCAGATTATACGGTGTATATGATGTTGGTAATATGCCCGGGAGTTACACCAGGTGGAATTTTGATCAAACTAATTTTGTTAACGAACTCAGGAATCCCATTTGCGATGTCTTCTTGTGTTTTCTTAATCGTGTCCAGTGTCTTTTTATATATGAGAGTTATATATGAGAGTTTTGCGTCAACGGTGAATGGATCACCAAAAAAGTTATCTGGGATTTCATTAAGTTCTCTAAAATTTCTACGGAGATTTGTAAACATACTGACGTGAACGTCATACTCGGCTGTAGCTAACGTCAACATATTTTTTTGTTTCTTCGTCGGATGTTGGATTTCTTAACACTATTATTTTATTTCATGTTGAGTTCACCTGTCAATGTGTCGCCAGTGTTTTTTAAGCGATTAGCAACACTTTTTGCAATTTCATCTTTGATGGTTGTAAATGATATACTTGAGTCTCTGATTATGCCGCTGTCAGTAAACATAGGGATGTTATCCGTGACAGCACAGAGTACTCGTCGAACTATGTCATTGCATTTAATATTGCTGCTTTTTAGCTTGTCATATCGATCCTGAAAAATATCAACCTCATCTGGGTCTGTCCCGGATAAGTTTAAAAGATCATTAATTTCATCTTTAGTCCGGTATTTTGATAAATCAATATCATCGCATTTTTTTTTTTTTTTTGCTTTTACTTGTGATGAGAGATCTTTCGTAAATATCAACCAATATTATCCTAGGGATTATATAATATGTTAAATCTGGCTGCGGTATACTCGTACACGACTTTGTGAGGTGGTTTGGTTGATTTTGATAACGCGTCAAGCACATTAATTACTTCACGGCCGCATATTGGTGGATCTGTTAACTTTTGGTGCTGGTAGCGTTGAGTACCAAACTGGAATTTGAAATGGAATACTTTGTACGTATTTGAGAAATTCAATTGGCGGTGCTAACCCATAAGAATCAAAATAAACAATTCAACGAGGATCAATCGCGCAAGCAACCCAAATGAGTCCCTGGACCATCGCTGTTATCGAGATTCCTGTTTCTGGATTATTTGGTTGCTGTGGTAACTGATCTCGCATAAAAACACCTCTGACATTTTTTATATTTAATTGTTTAGCAGCATCGAGTAAATCAAAATTCGACATCGGTATTAAAACCGATTGGGATACCATGAGGGCGGAGTTCCTGGATGCCTTAGACCAGCTCTCTTTTTATATCCTTTCATAGTTGCTTTCCTTAATGCCATTCCAGCAGCGGTTCCAACAGCACCTAACGCGGCTGCCTTTGCAACAGCTGGTGCAGCAGCAGCTATCAGCGCTGGTATTGCTGCAAGAAGTGGAAATATACCACCGGTTTTAATCATGTCTTTGATGGCACTTGGAGCGAAGTCAAGTTGAACCACGGTTTTTGCTTGCTGCGCTTTATTGAAATGTTTTTGTTGAGTTTTAATCAACGATAACTTGTTTGGGCCACCACTAGCAATTTGATCTCGCTTTAATGATTATTTTTGTCCCACATGTGCTCGCGCTTTTTTATTGTAATTTTATCGCCTGACCGGGAGTCAGAGTGACATTAATGTGACTGAATAACTTTTGTATAATAACACGGTTGGTCTAATAATCTACATGTTTTCCACTGGGGCATCAAAGACTCTCATTCGCCCACCAACACCTTCAAGTAACATTGATTGATCACTGAGTATAACTGCAATAGCTCTATAATTAACACCACCTGAATTTACGCTAGCTCAAAAATGTATATCAACGACAGATTGCTTAATTAAATCATGATGTTCCAGCGAAAAATAATAAATCGGATACAACGATGTAAAATCTAACTGTGATATGTGCAAACCAGTATCAATATTTTGATCACGTTCCATACATGTCATCAAACGATGATATGCACATGCTACATAATTTTCCTTAAAATCCAATAATATATCCTCTGGTGGTTCTTGATGCCGGCTTATTCTTAAAGGTACTTCATAGACACCAAGTTTGTCAAATAGCATTGGATTTCCTTCTTGATTGTTTAATCGTGCAACATTTTGATGAGCAACAAAGATATGTCTTGGTGCAGAAACACCTTGCTGTGTTGATATATGCCAAGTAAATACACCATCGACGACATTTTGATTACTATCGGTAGTTGTTGTTAACTACCATACTATTGATTTACCGCCTTGATCCATAACAGACAGTAGCCGCTGTTATTCAGCGAGTGATGGAGTCATTACCGGCATCCACAGTGAGAGCTTAAATAATATTACTTTACCATCAGCAGCGCCATTTTCTCGCCAGATAGCACCATTATCTTCTTTTCGGTGAAGAACAATTGTATGTTTGGCTCCAAAAATGACTTTTCTGCAAAGCCCAAAGATGTGGGACAGGCTTTTATGGAATCAAGGAACTCTGATAGTTTGGACTCAATCTGTGGGTCCATAAAGGTTCCTTACAATTGAATGGTTGGATGTCATTAGTGATATAATATATATATATATATATATATCACTTTTGAATAACGCCATGATGCCATTATTCACAAAGCCAACCCTGACATCAGCTCCGTATGTTCATTTTTGCTGTTGTTGTTGTTGAGTTTAATTATAGTGGCGTGCGCACAATTGTGCATATGCCACTTTTTCTGACTGCACCGCAGCCTGCTAGTTGTTCCTGGGGAAAGGAATGGTGCCACCCCACCCCCCCAGGCTTTTATGGAATCAAGGAACCCTGATAGTTTGGACTCAATCTGTGGGTCCATAAAGGTCCCTTACAATTGAATGGTTGGCTGTCATTAGTGAGAAGGAGAATTCGGAAACGGTCCTGCTTGCTTTACATCGCTGGTTTCTTGTTGCATATGCCTGGTGTTTCTTGAGATTTTCTTTTCGATTTTTTCTTCTTCTTCAAAATAAAAAGGGGGGATGTTCTATGCTGTTTATAGAGGTTCTTAGTAGAAGTCATGTATGAAGAGAGATTTTCAAGCTTATTATGGTATTACTAGTCGAGGTGTTTAGGGTATGCTTCCTACGTTATGCTATTTATAAGTTTTTCGATATTGCCTCTTTAAGCTATTTCTTTATTAATGCTTTTTAGAGATTGAATGTTATTTATACGTTATTTAGCAAGAGACCAGAGTCCTGGCCAATTACATGGTTCGTTAAGGACATGTATGGTGTATTAGCGACAACATTTGTTTTAAGTTCATCTGTGACTTCAATAAATGCTTCAGCGGGCAGGAAATACCTACTTGTATCCTGAACTCGTATTTCAATTCGTCCACGTTGATTTAGCGATACTGCTTCATAAGAATAATATTGATAATCACGCATGGATTCATCCTTGAGTACTGGCGCATCCATGTCAAATGCTGGGTCAGATGTACGTTTAAACATTTTATTATAATTTGTTATCTTCTAAAACGAATAACACTTCCTGATATCAGACTTGTATTTATTTGTTCAGCCCCATGATTTATCAGCGTTGCTAGTTTTTGATTTGCAGCTTGATTTATTACTTTACTGACATTTGCAGGCATCACTTCATTGCTTGGTAATTTCACTGGTTGAAACACTTTTGGTTCGCGTATTAATCGTGCTAGTCTGTCCTTGATTGCCAAGAACGCTTTACTGGCAACATTGCCAATAGGACCAGGAGCTTTATCATGATCAACGTCAATAGCTTTCAGATTTCATTGATAATTGTCTTGCGATCGGTATTGCTTTGGGGGCTATCCTTCTGAATAAACCCTGAACAACATCACCAAGTCAATTTCCGTAATCATCCAATATACTGTTAATAGTGAATTTACCACACTGACCATGATTACTCTACGATGAGATTTATGTATGATCAATTTTATTTAATTATGTATTTATCTAATCACTATGACAATTAGTCGCTATGATAATCATCAACGAGCTCATCGATGAGCTCTTGGTAAATATCAATATTCATGATATCGCCTTGAAGTAATCGTCGACAGATATCAGCTGCTTTATTTATGATTTCTGGTGAATTATCTCCAGCTCGTTTTCCTCCTACGAGAACTTCTAACCGTTGCACGTCATCGAGTATATTGTTAGAACAATCAAGACCAATTCCCAGACCACTTCCGGTTGCTCTATCATTATTTGTTTCCGTGTTTTTCTTAAATAATCTTAAGGGTGATCTTTCTTCTTTTGATTTTCAAGTTCCTGCATCAACTTTTGCTACGGTGAAGAAGATTGTTGTTGTTCGATCTGTTTCTGATGTTGTTCTATTTGTTTCACACTCTCTTTATAAACTCTCTGTATTTCTTCAAAAAGAATTCTGTATTCTAAATCACCATCTCTGGCATGTGTTTTGCTTCTATATATGCGATATATCCATTTAATAAGATTATCGTCATTTACTTTTTCAGAACCGGGATTTAAAATATTGGATTTATTAAACATACTAATTAATATTTTTTCAGGTAATTTTTCTCTTTTAGTATTTCTAATATCTTCGACAAAACCTTCCTTAAATCTTGCGATCAGTTTAATATTTTCTCTTATTGGTTTGGATGCAAGTTTTTTTTTTTTACGTCGGCGACTTCAGTACTAATTTTGCCAATACCTTCAAGTATTTCTTTGCCGACGGATGGAGGTTGAGCTGCAGCTATATCAGTTGGAAGTTTTCGTAAAATCTTTTTTGTGTTTTTAGTTCTTTCTGCAAAATTTTCAGTTTGCTCAGCGGTTTATTTTAATACTGGAAGAATATCCTTCTTCCTCTCCGCCTCATCCTTAATATCTTCCCATATAGCTTATAGCCTTTTCAGTAACATTTGTAATGGGTTTAAATAACTGTTCTGTACCCTCTACAAATTCAAATTGTGCTTCTTCACGTGTTTGAAGTTTTTGTCTTACAGAATCACGAACAGGAAGAATTTTTTGATTGCTTCTATTCGCTCTCGTGCCAATCTAGCGGAATATGTTTCTCCGATGTTTGCCATTATTGACATAATACTGATTTAATTTAAAGCAGCAGAGGGGGTGTGACCTCGATAAGGAGTCTCGCGGTAAATAAAACACACATAACAAAAACAAAAATACAAGCGACAAGCGACAGCGATTAAGTAACAACATCAACTAACCCCCAAGAGAGACTCTCGGTTGGTTAGAGGTTTAGATTTGGTGTTAGTGACCTTATTTTTTATTTTCGCATGAGGGTTTATTTCGGCTTTTGGACGCTTCATAAAGTTAGTCTGTTCAACCCCCTCTGCTGCTTCAAATATTGTAAGGTTAAGTCTGACTGCTGTTAATTTGGTTTATATTACATGTAATCGTGGTTGAACCCAGCAGCCTTAAATCTTGTTGAGCAAGACATTCGATCTATTTCAAGGCACCCCCACCCCATCCCAGTCCCCACAGTCATTCTGAGATGCTTTCAATACTTAGCAGGTTGAACAAGAAAGAACACTTATCTGGAATTTCTCAAAATACTTTTGGCGAATAGAGCCCCTGCTGTCTTATGAAAATTGAATTGTTTCTAGAAATATTTTACTGTAAAGTTTAGTGTGTAAATATCTTGATAAATACTTAATTCAAAATAAATGTTTTACTGTATTGCTAATTAGCTGGGACAAATATTCTTTTGCTGTAGGAAGTCATAAAGCTTCAGAAGCCCTAGTGAGTGATGAAAGAAAACATCCTGTCATTGAGAAGACAGCCATACAGATAGGACAGGAAAATGTAAGTGCTTCATACATGCATTTCATATAGTTTACCTGACTGTGTACTGGTAGCTCACTTTCAGTATGACTCTATCACAATACACAATACATTACTTCTGAAGTTTGACAAGCCTTGGTGGTACACCTTTAATACTATTCAAGCATTTTTACTTTAAATCAGGTTCTATTCTACAGTAGAACTGAAACGTTAGGGTGAGAGGTAATTTCCCTTAACATTTGAAAGTCAGGGAACATTTGCTAAAAATAACATAGATTGTAAATTAAGACATAAAGTTGGAGCTGGAAAAATGACCTTGTTTGAATTTCATTTGATCAATGTGTGAGCATGATTTTTTAAAAAGTAGTCTACTGGTATATTTATAGACAAGAAGATTTCATGGGATGGCCAATTTTCCATCATCTGATTCTATTCCTAAACTTCATAGAGAATTATTGTGAAAATTTACTGACACGTTCATGCCAAGATATAGTTCATCTTAGTGATAGGAATCGGAGAGAACTACATAATCAATACTCAGTTCCACTTAACCAACTGTCAATTGATTATAATTGGTTGCTAATAGCAAACTTTAATTTGTTTGTTATACAGTTATATCTTTACTCAAAAGTCCCAGATGTTAATAAATATATAGGAGTAATCTCTTTTAATGAATGTATACTTGAACCTGATGATAATATTACATTTTTTCTAGTTTGTGCTATTTTTGTTCTACACCTATTTTTATGGCTATTTAGTCATATGCAACTGAAATACTGTAGCAATACCTCAAATCGTTTCACTCAAATGTTATGTGTCTAAATTTAGAGTATAGAAGGACATGGTTGTCTTGTTTGTCATTGTTTGCAAATGCTACAAAGGATTCTACATTGAAACTGAAACAAATCATCAAAATGTGTTTACATTTATTAACTCAATAATTTAACAGCTTGATCATGTAATAATGGCTATATGTTCCTAATTATAAAATTTTGCACCGCAGTATTTGTAGTTGTAAAGAGAAATAATAATTCAGATCAACTTTACTGGCTGGGAGTTTTACTAGACTTTGTGCTTTGCATACAAGTATTCTCCCTTCACACACAATCAATTAGGGAGTGTCTCAATTGATTATCTTATTAGTTTGCTCAAGCAGCTGATGATCGATTATAACCGATAATCGGAACAACACTAGTTGATCTTAAATAAAAACATTTCCACTTGGATATCCAATGTTGCCCCCAAAATTGGCATGTTGAAATTCGGACAGGATGATCAAATCAGTATGGGATTTTCATTAAAACATTTGCAATGTCAATTTGGTTGGAGATCCAAATGACATCCGATAAACATGTAGCAATTTTGGCAGCCTCCATCTAAATCTTTTTGGTATTCCTTCTAAACAGAAAGTTATATCAACTGTCACAATTTCCTCTGATGTTTCCCACTACATCAAATATTCTTTCTAATATATGTTTGGCTATGGGTCAGAATGTCAGAATGCATTGCTCATCGAAAACTTGGAATTCATATAAATCACATTGGGGTAGCTGCTTACTAATAAGCCTGGCAAAATTAAATAGCCTTACATTCTTCCTTAGTGGTAAAAATCAATTGGAAGATAATTCATCTTCTCAAAAATTGCAAATAAAACAACTCGTGTTGACAAAATTTGACCTAGTACTATCTAGTTTTCATTGTTGGTCAGTTGAGTTTAGCAGCCTGTGCCTATACATCTATGAAATCGGAGGTCCAATTTTTCATGCAATAGAAACAGATGTCTCCTCAATGGGTTGTACAAAATATAACAAATATTAAATAAAAGTAATGTTTGTGAAAGCAATAAGATGACACATGAGTTTCAATATTTATTCCTAGAACAACCAGAAACCTGCTGCTGTTACAGCAAGGTAGAACAGCTAGATTCATCACACGGAGACAATATATCAAAACATAATCATGTGATACTAACTAGAAAATATATCCATCATGGCCATCTTGGTAGAATCTCGACAATCTTCTCATTACTACTTCTAAGTACTTCTAAGTGAAAAGTGACATATACATGTGGTTTTAAACCAGAAGACTCATTGTGATCTCTAGTTGGTCCTAAATAAAATAGTGCTGATCTGACCCTGAATATTTTGGCCATCTTCAAAATCTTGTCATCGCTTTCTCTTGTGATGTGTACTTGATCAAGAAAAAAACGTGTGCTATTCTGTCACCCAGTATGGCCCAATGAAGCAATTGTGAAAATCTTGATATTGTTACTTATCGTGAACATAAAGTTGTATTGACAAAATGTTTTCAAAAGAAGACTTGTTATCATATGTAGTTAGTGCAACATGAAAACTAGGTCAAGATGGCATCCAATATGGCCTACATGGCTGACATTTTAAATATGTTGCCACTTAAATGTTTTTCCACTTCGAAGTTTTTGAAGACTTTCTTTAATGTTTTGTATGTCCCATATGAATGGATATTAGATACAAGCATGATAATCTTTTGATAAATTTGGTTTCAATTATTTAAAGTTTAAAGCTGTTGAGTAGCATCAGTTAACAAACAATGCAATGTTATGGTTTTTATTCCATTTATATATTTCTTTATTGGTCACATAAATTGAAGTGCTCTATATTTTACTTGGTTTTGAGAAATAAATGAAGTATATTCATTTTGAGACTTCCTGAGGTGTGCTGCATAGGTGATAATTTTTCTTAGAATTACTGAAAAAACTAGTTATTTTTTAAAAAAATCCCTTTTTTAGCTAGATATTTCTGTTTTATATTGATACAGGATTATTACTATTTCTCAAATATAATGGCTAACAGCTAAATGTCTTTTGAATTTTAAGAGCAGTGCAGGCTTGGAAATGGTGTCACAGACAGACCTAGCTTATGCCAAAATTCTTAACCATGAGTATGTATTCTACTCAGACTTTGATCATTCCTGATTTGGAAATTAAAACAAAAATACTATGAATAATCGAATTTTGAAAGCAATTGTCCATAAATTTGGTGGTCATAAAAGTCTAGAGATAGAATATTTGAGTCGAGTAGATGAATACATACATACTGTATGGGTGTATATAACTTTGTGATATTGTTATCGGGTAGTGTTGAACGTTAAACTTCCAGTGACCATTCAATGACTCACAATGTTCTATATGGCTTATTAACTCTCATTTGAGTAGAGACCTAGTTAAACTTAGACCTTTTCTCCAAGAAGTCTCTGATTATCTAATGAAGTGGGGAACCCTTGCATTCAGACTCAAATTCAAGTTTCATCTAGTTTATTGACATTCACAAACTTGAATGGCATTCAAATTTCAAGACTCAAATACCAGGTGCATTATTTCCAAGTAATAACTCACTGATTTTAAATCACAGTGGTTGTGTGCAATTGACAAACGTAAGTAATTTAAGTAACAGGTTTTATGATAGAAGTTGATATTAACATTTATCAATGTCGAAGTTTAATGTTCAGATGTTATATTAAAATTATTGTTTAATGATAGACTTTTTGGAACATTGGCTAACCTTTCATTAAATTCATATAGGTTCCTTTCAAACGTGGAGAAACACTCAATGCTATAACAAAGCTAACTAACATCATATGTACAGAGCCTTGAAAAACACTCGAC
This sequence comes from Sinohyriopsis cumingii, assembly GCA_028554795.2. NCBI lineage: Eukaryota > Metazoa > Mollusca > Bivalvia > Unionida > Unionidae > Sinohyriopsis > Sinohyriopsis cumingii. The sequence goes on from JAPYKE020000084.1 coordinate 572,095, forward strand.
AGCTTTACAATATAACAAATAACTTTAGAAAAGAGCCTTGCGAAACATGCATTTGCTCCATATTCAAACCCGCACTTATTAGTACTATTATTATATTTCCTATTTATATTGAAGTGTATTATACATCATGTTTTTCAACAAGATCTGCAAGAAACACTTGACTTATATATAAAGGTTTTATTACACATATGTAGATTTCAAAACTTAGTTTTTAGATCTATCCAAAATTTTCTATAAAAGAAACATTGCTTTCTTTGCAATTTTATTCATGTACATGTTGTGAAATTACTATGAATTTTGATTCTTGCAAAAGAGTCCCGATTTCTTCGCGCATTTCCTTTGATGGTATTCGTAGTAAAATAATAGTAAAAGATTTTCCCACGCTGTTTCTAAACCCGAAACCCGAACAGGTCATAGTAGAGACGCTGACAAGCCTTTTATACCTCCCGCAGAATTCTGCGCTGTGCAGGGAAAATTCTGCCGTTCGCTGAGTAGCAACCGCAGGTGAAAATTATATGAGCGTGCGCTTGCAGAAGCAACTGTACTCTGCTACCGATAGCAACAAAGCTACATCTAAATTATAAATTGTAATTGAAAACCTATATAACCCAGAGTGTTAGTTACGTGTGCATAGAACGAATTTATTCCTCAATGGTCAAAATATGCAGTACGAATACATTTTTTAGCTTTAAAATGAGTGATATCGTAAGCGACTCCCAACTATTATGCAAGATAACGACGGGGGTACTCCAAATGTGAAAAAATTAGAAACGAGGCTAATAGCCAGGAAAGTTATACATGCATTCCTTGCATAATAGCAGTGAAATTAAAGAGTTAAATGGATGATTTATTATCAAATTATATGGGAATATGAAATATACCAAACAATCATCATTTTGTGTTGAATAACCATCGATATTTATAAATAAATTAATATTGCTCATCAATATTGACAACACCCACCCACCGAGCTGCGATGTCGTAACCCCGTCTACGAAGTAGAGGCACCAGTATTAGTACTACCACTCATGCTGCTTTACCACCAAAAGCTGTACAACCAATGACATTGATTTGTAACTGTTTTAAACAAAACGTATAAGCTAGATTTTCCTGCCCATTACAATATATTAACCTATGTTTGTTTAATAGATATGGCCTTATCTTATTTAACTACCACTTACATGAATTGACTTCATGACATATTACTTGAAATACATTCATTCCATTGCAATTTGACCATTATCATGTGGATTTTATATTGCATATCAATTTGGGGACATATTTTATTTCACATGAAATTCATAACTTCGTGTTTGTTATTTCTGGAAGCTTTTTAAATGCTGTAATGAATACAAGTATCTGAAAACATAATCATTACTCGGCCTAATTGCTATAGAAATTGAACTTTCATAAAAAGTGCTCAGCAAATTGAAGACAGACATAGTATGGATGGGACAAACATTATGGAAAGAAACACTGCAACATATTTCTGTACATACGTAAAGAGTGTGACTTGATCTTTGCCTGCCAATAAGATTTACTTGTTGATGCATAAAAATGTATTTGTTTTGCTTTATTAAAAAATAACTGCGTGTTTTTTGTTGAACATATCATTGTTTGTATATGTAGTTAGTGGATCACACAATGTATACTGTAGATAGGCTTTTGTTTGCAACAGATTCATTGTTTAACCATTTGATTCATCAAAAATAGAATCCATGCTAATAATATGCAATTTACAACATGCTTGCTTTTGGCTTTCGTATGCACTCTTTGGCTTTTAATCACCCTCTGTTTTATGCTAAGCTGTTTTGTAACATAGCTGCATGGTGAGTGGTATCTGTTCCATATGAGACATTAGACAGGAAACCTAGTACAGGACCTGGGGTTTCGAGTTAGGTTAAGACTTAATTGGTTTGGTTTGTGGATTTTAACATTGTTTTTCAGTAATGATAGCATATACGTGCTGGCCAGTATACTTGGTGGAGGAATAACATGGAACGCTACCAACAAGCTTTTCCACACCCTAAATTGACCGAGCCGAAACCAATTCATGCAGAGGTGAAATGTGTGACTGATCTGTAAAAGTGAGAGCATTAGACCACTCAGCTTCCCATGGCTCCGGGAGAGTGGAACAGATTATGTGGCTAAACAGGGCCCCGAATGTCATAGTGGTCTAAAGCACTGACCATGTGTGCTAGATTCTTGGGCTCACCCAATGTGGGTACATGAGAAAGCTTGCCAGTAGCTTCTCGTGGGTTGGTGGTTCTGCCCAGGGTTTTCCTTCCTTCTTCATCCACCATTTATACTGGCCACCATGTATATCCTATATTGTGCTGAATAGTGGTGATAGCCCCTATAACAATAACAACATGGCTATACAGCGAATGAAATCAAGAATATGAGAACCAGTTATCTCACTATCAGTGTGCATCATTCTTTTGTTTATCATGTTCCTGCACAGCAAAATGCACATAATAATATCCAATCAATAGCCATTAGCCCAGTCTCTGTCACACTTTTACAGCTGGTATATATGGATGTAACATATGTCCAAGAACACAGGAACCAGTGGTAGGTATGTGTGTAGCAGACTTGGGTTCAATTACAAAGCAATAGGTGTAACTGAGTAATTAATTACAATTACACTGTATTTGCAATTCACCAATACTGTGATGTCCTTTGGTGAAATGTGTATAAGTGACTGTCAGCATTGCGGATATATGTAGTTATTTGTAATTGTAGTACAATCAAGTGAATGCATGTGTGTATAGGTATGTTAAAATTAATTGAATAACCACTGTGATTTTAGGTTCCTCAGTTTAACTGCAAAAATAATTTAATCAAACTCAACAATTATAACAGATGTAAATATGTAATTAAACAATATGCTTAAGAATTAAAAATAATTGAAACTATCATCTTAGTTGATTCTAATGGCACAGGGGTGAATATCACAATAAAACAGAGAAGAAAAAAAAAACCTGGTTTTTAAATCGAATCTCAATTACAGCAGTTGCAAAAATGTGAAAATTTCAAATCACTAAATTTTCAAATGTACAGTTAATATTTGCTATATGAAAATTAAAGCTGTATGCTTATAATGAAAAAACAATGTACTTTGTACGGTAAGTTAATAAATATTCATTAAATAATAATTACCTTACGTGGAACACAATTTCTTTGTGGAGAAATATAAAAACAAAGCCTTCTACAAAACTTAAGAAATTTTGGAAGTGCGAATAAAAAATTAAGGATCACTCGGAAGTGAACCCTAGCGAGGTATTCCTATAAGGTCAAGCACATTAATGGACTAAGAAACAAATGCCAACTGCAGGCTCAAAATAATAGAGAGTAAGACAATTATATAACGGATACAGGTATTTATAATGTTAGAGTTGGTTGCATTCACTGCCAATAAATTTCATTGTTGATTGTTTTAAAACGTGCTCATCACATATTGACAGGATCCCCCCACCTGATGTAATACTGCTGTAAATGCTAAATCCTCATGTTACCATCTCCTTCATGTGAAGTGTCCTCACAAACATAACAAAATTACAATACAATACAGTATTTATGCCCTGGTTAGGAAAATGAATTGTTAAACAAATATATAAGTGATTTTAGTCCATACAATAATCATAGCGTCACAAACAGAAACAATATTGAGTCTTCAAGAAACAAGTCATCATCTATGAAATATCAACAATAATAGAAAGTTATCCATGATATTACCTGTGTCTTGAGAACTCAAATCATGCGTAAATATAATTGCAGCCATGTAAAAATATGTTGATTACCTTATACAACAAATGCAAATGTTTATACATCCATGAACCATAAGAACGAGAACACAAACTGCCAATAAGCTAATACAACAGTTAAATGAAACAGTCAATCAGTATCAACCATCAACAGATAAGATGCAATAGTTCTATTAATAGCATGACAACTGTAACCATATGAAAAGAAACTGAGCATATAACTTCCAACATAAACTGATCAAATGTGTACAATATGAACACTGTTTAATATTCCATTGATCCAGTGTTTACAATATGAACACTGTTTAATATTCCATTGATCCAATGTGTACAATATGAACACTGTTTAATATTCCATTGATCCAGTGTGTACAATATGAACACTGTTTAATATTCCAATGATCCAGTGTGTACAATATGAACACTGTTTAATATTCCATTGATCCAGTGTGTACAATATGAACACTGTTTAATATTCCATTGATCCAGTGTGTACGATATGAACACTGTTTAATATTCCATTGATCCAGTGTGTACAATATGAACACTATTTTCTATTCCATTGATCAATGAAATGAACTTGACATTGACTATCATCGTCCAAAATGCATAGAGAAATTAAATATCGTGTTTATGAAAAATAACTTCTGCACATTAATTAAAACATTTAAAACAAAATATATTTTTAATCACTATCATGGGATGTATTACATGTGAATACTTAATACAGTTACTTTACAAAGGCCCTAAATCAATAGTCTTTAAATTTTCTTTATGTATGTAAATTTCAATATCACTCTGTCACTGTCACTGTGCATCTTTTGTTTATCATGTTCCTGCACAGTGAAATGTACATACTGATATCCAATCAAGATCCATTAACCCAGTCTCTGTCACACTTTTACAGCAGGTATACTTGGAGGCAACATATATTCCCAAGAATAGAGGGACCAGAGTTATATATGTGTGTAGCAGACTTGGGTTCAATTACAATGTAATCGTTGTAATTGAGTAATTAATTACAATTACACTGTATTTGCAAATCGCCAATAATGTGATGTCCTTGAGTAGAATGTGTAGAAGTGACTGTCACCATTGTGGATGTATGTTGTTGTTTGTAATTGTAGTGCAATCAAGTGCATGCATGTGTGCATAGGTATCTTAAAATTAATTGAATACCCAAATTCTGATTTCATGTTCCTCAGTTGTACTGCGAAATAATTTATTCAAACTCAACAATAACAAATGTAAATATGTAATTATGTAATATGCTTAAAGAATTTAAAATAATTTAAACTATCATCTTATTTGATTCTACTGGCACAGGGGTGAATATCACAGTAAAACAGACAAAATAAAACTTTTGGCTATAAACTCAAATCTCAATTACACCAGTTGAAAAAATATAATAAAAATTTCAAATCACTCAACTTTCAAATAGGCAGTTAATCTTTGCTATATGAAAATTAAAGTTGCATGCTAACAATGAAAAAATCTCCAAAAAATTTTGGAAGTGCGAATCAAAAACTAGGGATGACCCGGAAGTGAACCCAAGCGATGTCTTTGCATGAGGTCAAGCACTTCATTAGATTAAGAAGTAAAAGTAAAAAAAAGAAACAATTGCAAAATTGCAGGCTCAAAACAATGGACAGTAAGACAATTATATAACAGATACAGGTATTTATAATACTAGAGTTGGATGTATTGAGTACCAATGAAATTTCATTGCTGATTGTTTTAAAACATGCTCATCACGTCGAGACTCCCCACCCCCAAGAGATGTAACACTGCTGTAAATGCTAAATCCTCGTGTTACTCTCTCCTTAATGTGAAATGTCCTGGATTGTTCTCATCTTGAGAGAAAACATCTTGGAAAACAATGAGTAGTTTTGCTAATTATTTATGCTGCAGAAACTTGAATTCTTCCCATATGATGATTCTTTAAAAATGGCTTTCAAATGTTCACGTATATATTTTTCTAGGATTTCTTTTGTGTACCTTATTAAGCTTGTTTTGCTTTCCTTGTTAGATGTTTCCATTCTTTACAAGTATATTTTATATAATCTGGAAGCTTGCTTGTGGTCACTGCATCTGTTATGTTTCTCTCCATTAGCTTGATAATCTGGTGGCAATGTCATTCCCCTTATTTTCATCTTCCCCTAGAGTTAACATCTTCATAAGCAATCCAAGTGAAACTTTTTCAGTAGTGCTAATCACAGCTCCTTTTTAAAGTGAGACTGATAATATTCACAACACCCACCTTTATGGTAGACGTAGTGTTACCAATATATGCTCTAAAATAAGTAACAGAAAAGAGTGAAGATAAAAAACTTTGTAAACTTTTACAAATAATTTATTTCCAAAGAGTACGAAGTTAAAAAATGAGTAAAAAAAAGAACTTACATTATTGCAAATTAAATCCAAAAATGATCCCATAATTGAAAACAATGTCCTAGTAATAAAATGTTCTGACTGAAAGTCAGTTCAAGTCCCAAAGGTATTTAAAATTGAAGGCCATGATTTGTCTTTAAAAGCCTGTGAAGTACTGATGTGTCAACAGTCTCTTGTTGAATCACAAAAATGTTATTCCAGGTTTGAATTTAGTTTAAATTCCAGTGAATGTCTTTGTCCAAGAATTTTGTGAGAGCACTTGAATTCAGTAATTCGAAGAAAATAAAATTCAGCCCAAACTGGTCACGACATAATATAACTTAAAATGCTAGATATTAAAGCACAACTGGTAAAATCTTGACAGTCACAAGATAATATAGTTCTTTTTGACCTCAGGTCACAAATTAGTATTTTCTGAAAACAACCATACTTTTTTACCATTACTCAGTGGAAAATACCTTTCTAGCATGATCTAATGAGCCTTGTTTCCTTTCAATACAGTAACCTATTAAATTCACTTGGGGATCTCCAAAATCCTGATCCTTGTCAACATGGTTACGCCTTCTTGTTTACTTGAATAATATTTTGGTCAATGAGCTCATACCTATAGAGAATAATGAAGCTAGCATTATTTGTCTAAATGAATAAAAGTCAAACAGGTCAAACAGAAATGAACTCAATTTTGGACAAGGTCAAGTCCAGCAAACAAACTTAAGTTACAAAAACACTGAATAAAACAAATGCAACAACTAACAGATAAACAATTGAATTCAATCTACATAACAGTAGCATTAATATTGGCAAGACTGGAAGCCATCACAAGGGGATAACTTTTTTCAGTGCAGTATTGGTTCAATCAAAGCATCACATTCACCTTTCGGATCATCAATTTTCTGGTGATCAACAAACACATATACAGTCTGTTCTCTCAAAAGAGGTATGATGTAATCATCAGCTTAGCAAACTCTTCTCATTTGATTGTTAACTATTTGTTGACACTTTATCTCTTTGCCATTAAGGAAAATTTTATTCTCACTCAAAATAATGTATGCTAGCTTCTGATCAGATCCTTTCAATGCATCAATACCAAGGAAAACATCATCTTAGATTTTAGCAACAATAGATATTTCGTCTATTTTGACAGTGTCTAGATCTAAGGTGATTTTACACTTCCTATAATCCAGAAGCGGTTATCCTACTGCATGTACAAGACATCCTTGGCTCTTTAATTCTGGTCTTTCAGACTCTTCTGTTTTTTTATATGCATGTTAGCTAGAACAGTTTTCTCAGCACCAATATCTACTACAACTGTAACTGGGACTCCCTGTATAAAACCCTTAATATGTATGCCCTTTGACTTTGGTATACCTCCATGAACAGGTGTATTGACAGGTATGTTAATGTCTGTTCATTTGACAATTGCTGAATTTGATCACTAATGAGGCCATTTTCCTTTAAAGCCTCCACTGTCTCTTGGCCAATGGAGTAATTTCCCATTAGTTTAAACATTTTTCTGTGCTGTATGCCCTTAATTCGGAGCTGTTTTTGGAGATTTTATTTGTTGCTGGCTTTCTATCATATCCCTTCTGGTTTCTTGAACATTCACGTTTGAAATGAGAAGGACCAACACACCTAAAACAGACTACATGACTGGTAACACTGCCTTTAACCTTGTGATCCATATTGCTAACTTTGTTTACTTTATGAGCATTATCAAACCTGATGTATGTTGGTTTCCATGAGCTTACATGAGAACTCTGTGTTAAATTAGCAGTTTGTTTCTTTATCTCATATTGTATAACCTCCCTCACCTTATCCAAATAAGCTGAATCTGTCTTTGAGTCTTTCTTCTCAGTGCTTCCTTTGTCAATTATTACAGATTCTTGCCGAGTGGTCTAAAGCGCTTTCCGTTACGGATCACTGCCAACTCACGTCTGTCTGCGTTGGTTCGAGTCTCGGATTCGGCTAATGTGGGTATGTGAGAAAGCTTGCCAGTAGCTTCTCGTAGGTCGGTGGTTCTTTCCGGCGTTTTTTCTGGTTCTTCCTCCATCATTAATACTGGCCGCCATGTATAGCCTATCGTGTGCTGAAAAATGGCGTTAAACCCTACACCACCACCAACAACAACAACAGATTATTGCATGCTTTTCTTAAAGACTTTATTCATGTTCTTCCCTGCTGCCCTTGCAACTCTTTTCTCTGTAGACTGATTTTCATCTTCATTCTCTAGATTACCAGTTTCATCAGTGTCTGCACACCCGTATTCTTTAACTGCTCATGTTTCACACTTCTTGCTTATATTCTTACCTGTTTCTTGGAGGTTTACTATTTGAAAGACGGCATCATCTGTCTTTTGCTTCTTTACATACGGTACTCAAAGTGAAAGTGAGCTTTATCATCTATCAACCTGTCATGGAATCTTCTCAGAAACTCTTGTATGGTCTCTTCATCACGCTTGGCATACAACTTGACATATATCCTCTTTAAATCAACTGTATACTCTTCAGCAATCTCACCATATTTCTGATCTCTGTGACTAAAAGGGTGCCATATGTCTCTGCAGTTTCAATTATCCTAGTTTGATCAGCTAATTCTTTGCATAATGCTTCATAATTTGCATATAGTCTGTGAGACAATTGTCCATACACAAATTTACAAGCAGCACCTTGTAACCCTGGAAGTAATTCATCTACTTCTTATCTGATTTCCACCTCTGACAATTGGCAACGTCATCAAATTTGTTGAACCACATCTTCCAGCTCTTTTCCAATAATGGGTAGTAACTTCAGGCTTGTGCTTTTCCTCATCCTTCGCCCGTATAATGCTGCTGTGATTACGTGCACTAGATGTGTAGACCGATTCACTATCACTCTCTGATGACAGTCTTCTCGATTGCATATTTCTTTGGACATGTCTTGACATTTTACTGCTTCTCTGTGATGACTGACTTGCCTTCCGTGGTGCAGAGAAATATTTCTCATCATCTTGTCCAAAATTCTCAACAGTTTTGTGATATGTGGTCTTTTCTTCTCTTTGAACTTTCCTTTCATCAGCATTAATTCTTTACAAAGCTGCTTGTAGCTACCTGCAACACCCATACAAGTGTTTTCTAACTTGAATACCTTCTTTTCCATCGCTTTTATAGCTCTGCCTAAATAAGTCCAAATCCTGGAAAGCTGGTTCCAAAAACTATTTCTCAAGAAAGCCGCAACATTGTTTACATCTCTAACCCTGGGTATAACACTTGTATCCTTAATACTCCAATATACTGATGCTTTTGGATTTCATAGACAGCTATAATTTCCCAACACATATTCCCCAGCAGGCATCACAGTGTCCATTTTAGCTGTAGCTTAGAAAGTAGGATTTTTACCAAAGTCAACTGTACTTTGAGCAAAATGATTGTCTCTACAACTTCTTGTATCCACCATAATTGTACTTATGCCATTGGTAATCCAGTTTACTCTTTCAAAAATTGTTTCACTTGGCATATTTCTTTGATGGGTACGGGAATTTGTCTGTATCATCTTCATGGAAATCTATTTCAATGAGTTTCAATTTTCTAAAATTACTTTTAAAATATTTTCTAATTTAAAACCTATGTACGTTTATTCATATCCTACCATAGGTGCACTTTTATTCTAATGCTAAATCTTGAAGACGTAAATTCATATCGCTGGATTTGAAACAAAGTGGCCATTCCTGCCGTTAATGTATTAGACAATCATTTACATGCAGTGAATTTACTCGTTACTTCTCCTTCCCTTATCTGAAATAGACTACCAACCAAATCACTTTTATTTAGTACAATTTGAAATGCTAGCAAATGTAATATATTTACCTGTAATTTTTGCTTTCTGACCTAATATAAATGTCAGATCACCATCCCAATTCCGCCAAGCTTCTAGCTTATATACCCTTAGAAATCACGTAATGTGTACGGAATTCTGTGAATACAGAATTCTGCGAAAAATCATTGCGAAATATATTACCACCACTGCGGAATTTAAGAAAATAAGAATATTCAATGAAGAACAACGTAGTTTTAATAAATATTCATTAAATTATAATTACCTCACATGAAGCAAAATTTCTTTGTGAAGAAAAACTTTTTGGAAGAGCGAATAAAAAAACAAGTGATGACCCGGAAGTGAACCCAAGCTAGATCACCACATTAGACTAAGGTCAAACACCTCATTAAAATAAACAGCAAGGAAAATAATTACCAACCTCAGGCTCAAAACAATAAACAAAACCAGAATTATATAGCATATAAAGGTATTTATAACACTAGAGTTGGATGCGTTCACTGCCAACAAATTTCATTGCTGGTTATTCTTAAAAAAGAAAAAACATGCTCATCACATTACGACGGACCCCCCCCCCCCCAACCAACACTGCTGTAAGCATCCTAATTGCTAACTATAATGGTTAAACTATAATTGTAAGGTAGCTCTAGAATTGTGTAATTGCTGAATTACAAGTCAATTACAAAATCAAAATTAAATTTCTTTTTTAAATCCAAACAAATTATAAAAATTGAGAAAAAATACATATTTATCTTAAATGCCAGTTGTTAGACTAATTCTATAGGAATTAACATTAGAAAAAACAATAAAGCTAAGTTTTAGATAAGAAAACTGGAAATGATTTTTCTTGGTATACTGTGGGATTCAGAATTGTAATAATGTAATTGAAATCGAACATCACCAATACAGTGTAATTATAACTGAACCACCATAACTTTGAGTTATTGAAACTGCAATTGTGACTGACACCTGCAAGCACATTGTAATTGTATTTGACACAAGTAACTGAACATATATTTAATGTGTACCGACATCTACAATACTCCTACCGTTAATAAGAGGACCCCATTTAACACACGCATATGTTTGTTTTAACAGCTCAAATATATATACTTATAACTGCTGGTTTGTGAAAATTAAGTCCTGACGTGAGTTTAATATTGTTATATTTCAAGGTGAACATCTTTCTATTTAATTGAAAGTAACATTGACGTGGGTTTGCACTAAAAGATGTATTATGATATTTAGTTGGCTCTAAACAAAATTGGTGCCTGTTTTAAATCCATATGGTTGTCAAATGATATTATCTTGGTTTCCTGTAAATTACTTTGGGTCAGAAAAGCTGTAGTCCTTTAAATGACACTTGTTTCATCTGAATGGCAATTTGAAACAAACCTCCAGTGTTACTTCAAGTATGGTCTGTTTTAGTTTTTTTTTAATTATAACCTTTCTGATCTTGAAAATTTTTCAGGATTTTCAGACTTTCCAGAACTTCAAGCTACAAAACTCATTCTTCCAGTAGGTACCTTCTCATTCATTTGTCATGAAGATATTAAATGAAGTATTATGTTTGGAATTAATAGGTTCAGTCATAAAGACAGACATATAATACCAAGCTAATAATAATTGTTACGAGTCTATGCCTTTAAAGTAAGTAACAGAAAAGAGTGAAAACAACACGCTTTGTAAATTTTAACAAATAATTTATTTCCCTAGAATAAAAAGTAAAAAATGAGAAAAAAGAAGTTATGGTATTGCAGTAAGGAAGCTTTTGCCTCAGAAAGATTATACTTTCTGTCAAGTTGAAGCAATTCTTTTGTTCAAACAGTCTAACTGCTGCTGAATGGGATTTGAAATAAAGATCTCCACTTTTTTGATGACATTGAAAAAAGCTTGCTGATTTCACTAATGATTTCTAAAATGTTAAGTAATACCTGGGATTTAAAAATTAAAAAATCTAGGGGAGTTTAAATTTAAAAAACAAAGTTTTCTGAAATATTTGAGTAAAGTTTGTATCCCAAGGATGAGTACCCAATTTTCTGTTACGAGTCTCTGCTCTTAATATAAGAAACATAAAACAGGGAAAACAATAAGCTTTGTAAAATTTAACCATATAATACAGCGTGAAAAGTGAGAAAAAAGAACTTACGATATTGCAAATTAAATCAAAGAATAATCAAAGAATTAAAAATACAAGTCCTATTAAAGTAAAGTCCCAATGACATCAAAATTGGAAGGTGATCATGTCTGTTATACTCAGCAAAGTGATGTGTCTCCAGTCTCTTGCTGAATCAAATAAATATTATTCCAGGTTTGAATTTCGCATAAATTCCAGTCAATGTCTTTATCCCAGAGTTTTATCAGATCATTTGTATATTTGAAGAGAAAATAATCGCTTGAATTCAATAATCTAAAGACAATAAAATTCAGCCCAAACTGGTCACAACATACCACAACTTACAGTGTTAGATGCTAAAGCATCATTATCATCATCAGTCCTGTAGTCTGTTAGACTGTTGGGGCATCGCACAAGACCAAACAACCAGCTTCCTCCGTTCCTCTTGAGTTTACGTCTTTCTCATTGAGGCGCTCAATGTCAGGCCTGTCCACTCTTGAATGTTATCTTCCCACCTCTTTCTTTCCCTGCCTCTCTTTCTTCTTCCTTGTCCAGTACCTTGCAGGGCTGTCTTGGTAAGTCCTGATGTTCGTGAGACATGGCCATACCACTGCAGTTTATGTGTTTTCACTGTGATCAGGAGATCTTTGTGAGACCTAATGGCTTGTCTGATCCTTTGCCATATTTCGTCATTGGTGACAGAGTCTTTGTATGTGATGCAGAGCGTCTTTCGGAAACATTTCATCTCTGTGGTCTGTATCCTTTCCTCAAAGTCAGCTGTTATGGTCCATGATTCACAGGCTTAGATAAAAATGGAGATCACCAGTGAGTGCGTCAGTTTAACCTTTGAACTGGGTTTGATGTTATTGTTGTTCCAGAAGAGCTTCAGTTTTGTCAGCGCTGCTGTTGTCTGTGCAATTTTGGAGAGTAGTTGAGGCTTTGAACCTTCATCTATTACACTTGTCCCCCAAAGACTGAAGCTTTGGACTGTTCTTAGCTTTGTTGGAAGCTGATGTTAGTGCTGATGCCATTGGTGTTGTTAGTCATCATTGTGGTCTTCTCTGCACTGATTTCTTTGCCGTAGGCTGCAGAGGTTTTGTCGAGACTCTCTACTAAGCTAGTTAATTCTTGTTCATGTCCTGCTAGTCCATCAATGTCGTCTGCAAAACATAAGCTGGTGACTGTTCTGCCTCCGATGCTGACCGTCCCTTCATGCTTTTCAAGTTTTTCAGCATTGATACTCTCCGGAAAGATGTTGAATAGCATGGGAGAGAGCAGACAACCTTGTCTGATTCTGATTGTCATTCTAAACCAGTCGTTTATGCTGCCATTGAAGCATACTGCACTGGTGACTTTGTTAGAGAGGTGCTCTATTACTGCGATGAGGTTGGCACTTATGTTGTACAGTCTCATGGTCGCCCACAAGGCTGCGTGCCCTACCGTGTCAAATGCCTTCTTGAAATCCACGAAGACATGATACAGATATTTCTGGTGCTGAAGGTACTTCTCAGACAATATCCTGAGGTTGACCATCTGCTGTTGTGCTGCTCCCTGCTCTGAAACCTTCCTGCTCCTCGGCAATGATCTTTTCAGCCAGTGGCTTTAGTCTGTTCAGCAGTATACCCAACATGCCCTTGCATGGATGGCTTATAAGACTGATTGTGGTTTTGACACTGTTGTGCATGTTGCCTTTCTTGGGGAGGGTGATGATCAGTGATTGGGTCCACAGCGATGGCCATATTCCTGTTTGCCAGATCTTGTTGCAGATGTTTGTGAGGGCGCATATCATTGCTTCTCCCCCAGCATGGATCAGTTCTGCTGGGAGAGATGTTAAAGCACAACAAGTACAATTCTCAGTAACAAGTTAATACGTTCTATGCTTGACCTCAGGTCACTTAACCATTTCCTACAAACAGCAATTACCTAATGGAATATAATTTACTATGATGATCTTTCTTTACTTACAACACAATAGCCAATCAAAATCACTTGGGGATCTCCAAATCCTTGCCCTGATCAACATGTTTACGCCTTGTTGTTTACATGAATACTAATTTGGTCAATGAGTGAGCTCATGGAATATCATGAAGCTATTATGATGTTTACCTAAATTAAAAATAAAAATAAAAACAAAGCCAATACGGTCAAACAGAACTGAACTCAATTTTGGACAAGCTCAACTCCAGTAAACAATGTTACATTATAATAACATGCAATTAAATAAACATTTAAAACTAAGACAAGCAATTAAACTAAACATGCATAACATAATAATAATAGTAATACAAAGTAAATAATTAATAATAAATTAACGATGTGTTTGTGTGTGATTTGGATTTTTAATGTAGCTTTAGCAATTTTGCAGTCATATCACTATGATGTCTGCAGTGTGGCAGTTTATAATAATGCCTAGCACTGGGACATCATGCCGTAGACATTTAGCATAACATCCCTACCAGTCATACTATCCTGACAGCAGACCGAACAGTCCTAACACTAACCTCTTAATGCTGAGCACCTATCAAGGCAGCTGTTAGTACCATCTTTGTATTAGTCTTTGGTATGACTTGGCCAAGGGTTCAAACCCACGACCTCTTGCATCCTAGTTGGATGCTCTAAGGACTTGGCTAACGTAGTGGATAATAATAATAATAATAATAATAATAATGATGTGTACTGTTAAATGTTATGTATAATAACTTACCAGGTATATCGCAGCAGTTTCTAATGTTTCATGAATTCCTATTTCATAAAAACAAAATGGCCTATTTGTAAATAGTTAATAATCTGAGATAATTAATACTTAAGATAAATAGTTTAAAGTACAAATACCTAAACTCGAAATTCACATGAAGAGTTCATCTACTTTAGTAATGAGAAGTTAGAGTTTCCAAGATATAATTATTATGAAATTTTGTAGATGAAATGTCCTTTTCAGACTTTAGCTCTGTAAGCTCCTTATCTCTGGACAACATACATCTCCATCCCAGCGCAAACAGCTTTAGGAGGGATGCCCCCTGGACACCACACATCCCAATACTAGCATATAAAGCTTTAGGGATGCCCCCTGGACACCATACATCCCCATACCAGCATATAAAGCTTTAGGGATGTCCCCTGGACACCACACATCGCCATCCCATCACAACAAGCTTTAGGGATGCTCCTTATGTTTTCTAAAACTAGTGCATGTTTATCCCTGTCAGTTATTTGATCATTGGATATTTTATCTACAAAAATAAAAATAATTTGGAACATATAATTTTGAATCAAGATTTTTCTTTGTTTTATGTTAGTTTCCTTATCTTTTGTTATATGGCTAGTTCAGCATAGATTTCTAGGTTCATACTCATTTTCCTTCAAGCACGATTCAGTTTATCTGGACTCCTTGTCTTTCTCCCTTTTAAATCAGTAAGTGACCTTTTGCCAAAGGTCTATTAAGTTTCGTTACTTTTGTCCCCATGATGTGTGTTTGTGGTATTGCATTTGTTTTACATTCTTTACTTCTTTGTTCTTGTAGGGGATGGGAATGTCCAAATCAAATCTTGTCTTAGGCTTTCCCATATAGAGATACTTTTAATAAAAAGATGCATGTGCTGCACAGTGTTAAGGCATGTACTTTTATTATTTAAATTTTTACTGTTCTTAGTATGTACAATTCTATGGAGTAAAAAGATAATATCTAGTACTAAAATATTTTTTTTTTAAATATATAAAAATATATAAGAATGTGGAAGAAATCAGGTCCAACATGTTCTTCTTCGGGAAATACCAGTGTCCCAGACCCAGACCAAAATAAACATGTTTAACTTGATTGATAATGATCTTATTATTTAACCCAAAACTAATAGAACAAAATTAAAGTTACTGGTCAGATATACAATGAACTTGACCTTGGACATGGTAAAGTCCATGTTACAATTATACGTAACATATACTCATGGAGAAAAAATAACAACCAATACAAATTGAATAGCCCACAAAATAAATTCATTATAAAATATGAATGAAATGCACTATAATTACCTAACAGTAGTGGGTAGTGGTACAATTTGGGATCCATGCCATTAAACAATATATGGACAGTTTTCTTGTCTTTCACGGCAAAAACAGACCATCTTCAGTTTTGCTTAATTTTCATGTCCCCCTGGCTTTTCAATTCAGTCTTTGTTTAAGGTTCTGGCATTCCTTTCTTTATTTGCTGAGACTACATTACAATAGATGAGTCCATCCTGAAGTAAATCATCAAACAACATAAGACTTGAACACAAGTTGTCCACACACACACACTCTATATTTATATATTATTTGTTATTTTTCTTGTAAGGTCTCTCACTACTCTAGTTCATAATACTTCTGTCATTTTTCCTCTCTATAGACCATTAGGTTTACATATACATACAATTTGTGGACATAGCTGGTTTTGTGATGGGTTCTTTCCCAGACTTGTATGCTAATTAAGGGGGCAGGGGCCAGTTTAATGCTGAAATCAGTGACCTTGTATAAAAAATAATAACAAAATCAAATACAGAAGTGAGGTCATAAAGGTCCATATTTTTAGATACCTATATTAAAACAAAGCATAAGAATATTGTTCATTTGATAAGAGAAGTCAATGGTATTTCTGGTATTTCAAAGCAGAATAAGTTTATGCACCCCAACCCCTATTTTAAACATGCATTTTGCACATCCAAAGGCCAGTTTTGACAGCATGTGGTGCTCACAGTGCAAACGCAAGCCCTTTCCATGATATCGGTGCTGATACTAAATCTCATTACAGGTGATAGTGCTACTAAGTGTCTATGGAACAATTACTAGTTATTTCATGTGACAAATGGTGTCAGATGTGGGATTATGAACCTATCGATCGTAAACCGATATTGAAATAGGAATGAATGAAATGATGAACCTATCGATCGTTCATATAACGACATAACAATAGGAATGAATGACATTATGAACCTATCGATCGTTCGTATAACGACATAACAATAGGAATGAATGAAATTATTTATGCTATTTTGGAAATAACATGGAACACTATAACTATCGTGGCGACCATTTGACGATCAACATGTTAACCCCGGTTCCACGCGCTCTAGTAAATGGCCTGAGAAGCACCCACGCATTGTCCGCTCCTCTCATTCTGCTGAAGGATCCCTCATATCACAGACCCGATGGTCGCGAAGACCTGGTCCCTCGCATCGAGAAAACCAGTCCACTCTTCCGATCCAACGTCACTAACACACAGCGTATACATCACACGAAACCCCACAGAGTTATGTGACTCCACATCAAGCGATGTACAAGGCATGGCAGGCATGTATAAAGCGGCTCTACAGCTGGTGACTCCACATCAAACCATATACAAGGCATGGCATTTAGGCAGTTAAAATGACAAATAAACCGTGTAGTGCATATGACACGGTTAAGTACTTCTGCATTGATATATGTAGCGTATGCGCGCACATGAATTCGTTATCCATTACATTAATCGTTTAACGCAAACAGGATATAATTAAATTAAATGTGTCGGTTCAGTTGCAACAAATAGCTAACTCGAACCAGCCTATAGTATTTATAATATAGCGTTGGATAACCTATATATTGACTCTGTAGAAGTTAGAATAAATATATGTTCCCTGCTTGTTAGCTACTGCATTCAATGAATATGTTTGCAGATATAAGTCTTTTTGAAACATTAATTACGGTTCTAAAACATCTAAAGTATAAAAACAATTCTGTCATATAGACGATTAATACTAAAGAATTTCATTACCTCTACAGCTGGAGATTTGCTTCCGTAAAGGGTTAAGCTTCCTGACAAGACTTGACGTAAAATTTGCTCTATGTCTACACTAGCTGTGAAATATGCGCAGCTAGGTACTTAGGTTTCTCCGCTGCCGGCAATTTGCACGTGCAGAGGTCCGAGTTTCGCTCAGGATATCGAAAAAACTAGACCGAAAAAATATACCCCCCCCCCTCGGGTGACGCTGTACGCGGCAACGAAACCCGAGTACATTTTTGACAACATATACTGTATATTGATATAACTTTTACACAATTCCGTGACACTTGCATTGTTGTACAAAAAAGTCAAAACTGGCATTGAGATTTATCAGGGGTCATCTCAAGACCCAAAATGTCTGAGCAATGCTACAATAAGAATGTGTGACTCTGAAATCTTCTGATTGGAGGACGCGTAGAGTATATGTATAAACATTTAATTGGAAGACATGTATTTCAAAGTGATAGCTTCCTACTAGGAACGTA
The DNA here is from genome assembly GCA_028554795.2 of Sinohyriopsis cumingii. Classification (NCBI taxonomy): domain Eukaryota; kingdom Metazoa; phylum Mollusca; class Bivalvia; order Unionida; family Unionidae; genus Sinohyriopsis; species Sinohyriopsis cumingii. The sequence goes on from JAPYKE020000084.1 coordinate 590,451, forward strand.
GTATAGATAGGGTTGTAAAAGGCACATTTGTTATGAATATCTTTTTTAAGTTAATAATGTGTTAATATTTTATGAGCTGTTATGGAACAAAAAGCCCACTTATTCAGTAGTTCTTGAACTCACCTTTACATTATGGAGATGGCTTCTGTTTCTGTAATTATACTAATAGTTCTGATGACATAAACTTCCCTGTATGCATTATACCAATAGTTCTGATGACATAAGCATCTTTCCTTGTATGCATTATACCAATAGTTCTGATGACATAAACTTCCCTTGTATGCATTATATCAATAGTTCTGATGACATAAGCTTCTTTCCTTGTATGCATTATACCAATAGTTCTGATTGCATAAACTTCCCTTGTGTGCATAATACCAATAGTTCTGATGACATAAACTTCCCTGTATGCATGATACCAATAGTTCTGATGACATAACCTTCCCTTGTATGCATTATACCAATAGTTCTGATGACACAAACTTCCCTTGTGTGCATGATACCAACAGTTCTGATGACACAAACTTCCCTTGTGTGCATGATACCAATAGTTCTGATGACACAAACTTCCCTTGTATGCATGATACCAATAGTTCTGATGACATAAACTTCCCTTGTATGCATGATACCAATAGTTCTGATGACACAAACTTCCCTTGTATGCATGATACCAATAGTTCTGATGACATAAACTTCCCTGTATGCATTATACCAATAGTTCTGATGACACAAGCTTCTTTCCTTGTATGCATTATACCAATAGTTCTGATGACACAAACTTCCCTTGTGTGCATGATACCAATAGTTCTGATGACATAAACTTCCCTGTATGCATTATACCAATAGTTCTGATGACACAAACTTCCCTTGTGTGCATGATACCAATAGTTCTGATGACATAAACCTCCCTGTATGCATTATACTAATAGTTCTGATGACATAAACTTCCCTGTATGCATTATACTAATAGTTCTGATGACATAAACTTCCCTTGTATGCATTATACCAATAGTTCTGATGACACAAACTTCCCTTGTGTGCATGATACCAATAGTTCTGATGACATACACATCCCTGTATGCATTATACTAATAGTTCTGATAAATATGTTTATGTTTAAAATGATTAATGCCATTAAAGTGAAAGGCAATTCCCTGCCCCTCTAAAATAATATTACTACATTGCATTTGCTGAGTATCGATAAATGATACATTGAATTTATCACCAGTCTTCGTGTAAGGAGCAGCTATATAACTTCATAGGTTTCTCATGAACATTAATACCATGCTTTTGAAACTCGGTTATGTCGTTGCTGAACATGATAAGGAAAAAACATGAGATGATCCATGTGAAGGTTAAAAGTACACATCTAGGGAAAACAATTACAAGCACAATTGATAGTTATGTCCCTTTTATATAGTGTCGCTACAATAGTAATTTGCATGATTATGATGGTCATGATGAAGACAGTTGTTGGCACATATTAGTATCTTTGGTGACATGGGCCAGATCTGGACCATGAAGTGTTTGAGGTACTTTCACATATGAATCATTGGAAAATCACACTTACTGTACACACAAATAAAGGTCAGTCATTTCGGGCACTTTCACAAGCGTATTGTTTGTTGTGCACATGAAGAAATTGTCTGTCATTATTCTATTCATCTAGAACCGATTCAACACTGAACTATTTGTATTTACCTTCTGCAAGTTTATTTCTAAGATACCCCCAGACCAAAACAATTTACAACATTTGATACTCCATTTTAAAAATTTGTCTTGATTTGCAATTAAGAACTATGTAAAAAAGATTGTTGCAAATGAGCCAGTTTAATTTAATTCAATATTGAAATATGCAGAGGTAAATGCCATATAATGATTTTATCAATTATAATATAGTAATGCTCTGTTGTGTTTCCTCATAAATGCCTGTGCCTCATGTCAGATATATGAGCAAAATTGAAAGTGTTGATGCTGACTCCAGTATTGTATCACAGACCATTGTTCTTTTGTACATTAAGTTTTGCCATAGTTTACCAAGAATTTCTTCTATTTGTCTAGGTACACCAATGGCAATCAAGTGTAGCAACAGAAATGCCTCCATCTGGACTGGTCTCTGGTGAATCTGAAGATGACAAACAAGGTAATGGTAACTATACAACTTTATTACAGGCACACATGCATGACTCTATAGATTTAGGCTGCAATGAATTGTAAAGGTTTGTTTATATTAGGTACATTCCTATGACAAACTGTGGGGCCCAGAGTGGACAAGTGGTCTAAAGTACTCGCCATTACGGATCATTGCCATCTCAGCTCTGTATGCGTGGGTTCGAGTCTCATGTTTGGCGAATGTGGGTATGTGAGAAGGCTTGTTCAGTACCTTCTTGTGAGCCAGTGGTTATTTCCGGGGTTTTCTCTAATTTTTCATACGCCATTTATACTGGCCATTATGTATAGCCTATCTTGTGCTACAAGATGACGTTAAACCCTACTACAACAACAAAAAATGACATTCTGCTGTACACAAATATTGTTTGTTGCAAATGACAATCATATGAAATTTAAAGTGAGAATAGAGAAATTTTTTAAAATGTTGACATCCATCATTTCAGTGTTTGTTATTCCTGTTTGTATAAAAAAAAATACTTTATTGAGAGAGAGAGAGAGAGATTTATAGAATACCTGGATCCTATAGTAGAATGTTTACTATTGCATTTTCAAATATGAAGAGATGTTACCATCCACTTTGAGAACTTTGAAAATTCTATAACCTACATGATATTTAGACATTTATTTCATGTTATCAAGTATTGTCCTGTAGGATCCAGGGATAGCACATTCCTCTCTGTTTGTTGTATATAAAACTCTCTATATTGTATGAAAATAATATTTCTTCATAAAAAGATAATAACCTATATACATCTCGATTTCTGTCATAGGTATCAGCAGTAACTGTATTTAAATTTGAATTAATTACTACGTCGATATGTGTGTCTTCTACGCATGAATCTGTATGCAAGTGACTTTGTAGAATCATATTTTAGTGCTGTGTTGATTGTTGAGGGGTATATAGATTCATGCATACAGGCAAGGCAATGAGTGCCATAATCTCCATAAAGTATGAATTAAAACATTATCTGTCCTGTATGATAATACTGTTTGAATGGGTGTGTGTCTCACAATACATGATGACAGGATTCTTCCTTGATAAATTGTCATACTGTATTTTACATTATGACCATTCCCCTGCTCCATTATCATTCTATACGCATCATAATGTTTGTACCAGTTGAGGAGGAGACTAATCTAATGTAACACCAGATACGAAATAGCAAGACTTGGTTAGAGATGTGTCAAACTGTACATAGCAGCAGCATGAAATAACAAAGCTTGGTTAGGGAAGTGTCATACTGTACATAGCAACAGCATGAACTGACAAGATTTGGTTAGGGAAGTGTCATAATGTGCATAGCAACAGCATTAAATAATAAGACTTGGTTAGTGAAGTGTCATACTGTACATAGCAACAGCATGAAATAGCAAGACTTGGTCAAGGAAGTGGCATACTATACAGAGCAACAACATGAAATAACAAGACTTGGTTAGGAATGTGGCATACGGTACACAGCAACAGCATGAAATAGCAAGATTTGATTAGGAATGTGGCATACTGTACATAGCAGCAGCATGAAATAGGAAGACTTGGTTAAGGAAGTGTCATACTGTACATACCGACAGCATGAAATAACAAGACTTGGTTAGGGATGTGGCATACTGAACATAGCAACAACGTGAAATAATAATACGTAGGGAATAGCTTACTGTACATGCCAAAATACATGAATTACCAAGAATTAAGCAGCAGAGATAGTGAACAGATATTTTTCTGAAACGTCATTTTTGAAAAATAAAACTTCTTGCGAAATGAAAAAAAAAACACAAACAAAGAAGGTCAATAACATCAAACCAATGCCTATAACGATAATGAGAGTTTATCTATTTGGGTTAGTTTAATTTGTTACTTTATTTTTATTCTTAGTGTTTTTCTAAATTTATATGCGCATTTTTGTTTACCCACCGGGCGTTTCATTGAGGTCGCACCCTCTCTGCTGCCATAATTAAATCATTATTATAGCAACCAAATATTGTATCATGTTCCATATGATATTTTGTTCTGGGATCATGTTAAGTTATTGTTATAAATCCGTGTGGAGAGATTGTGCTTTCGAAAAGAAATTTTTGAACTTAATCATGTCCATATCTCCACTTCACCAAGTCCGATGAATATTTTGCAGAATATGTGTATCGACTCCATTAAACATTGCAAAAATATTAGAATTACCTCTGATCACTTTAGGTCTTTGTATGTATCGTTGAGTAACATAGATAATATCTGTATTTTTGTACCTTCCACGGGAAAATATTCTCGCTGGATTGGTTTGTTTGTCAAGCATAACATCATTCTACACGACTAAATTATTCATAAATCCATCAAGGTCGTCTACTGATGGTGCGTCATCAATATCAGGTATAAAATTAATTATGACATCACCATCTTCATTTAACAATTTTGCATTTTCATTAAAGATTTTAAGTACATCATAACATCTCTGATCATCAACTGACTGAGTTGCTAAATAAAACTTGTCCCACTTGAGCCATCTCATTATCAAATTAAGTAATGCACGTAATTGCCTTTTACCGGAACAAGATGGAAATCAATTACATCCATGTTTTATAAATATAAAAAATAATATGGATATGAATTGTATTCATTGTAGAGCATCTACCCCAACAAGTGGATTAACAATAATAACAAAAAAATAAAAACTGTTCACGTACAGGTGTGCTAAATGTAGTACAAATAAATATAAATTTATCTCCTTTGACAAGTCAAGGAAAATTTATCGCTGCTTCATTAGGAAAATTACCAGGAACTCCATGGGCTAAATACCTGACCAGATATCCGACTTGACGAGCGAGATTAACAAAGACATCGTGAATATCCAATAAATAGCTTAAAAAAGTAACGATCTGCAACAAAGACATATTGCAGATATGCATTAAATTCCATAAACATTAAATCTTTCAGAGAATCATTAGCTAACTGGTTGGTAAGATGTGCAATGAAAGGTAAATTCTTATTCGGAACCGGTAATTAATCAACCGATTATTGAAATAATGGAATCAATTTATTATATCCCAAGAGGATATTGGAAAGGTAGAGCAACGATTACTAAACTGATGCAGCAACTGTTACACGTTCTGTCGCTGCAAAATGGTTATCACGATAGGTAATACGGCAAATGTATCTACCACCACCGAAAAAAATTCTGCATGCAGATTTTGATGTCAGTACTCCTAAACAAGTTCATCAAGCAGCAGACCTGCCAACTCTTACGATTTTGCCATAAGTCTTATGAAAATTTCCCTTAAAATACGGACTTACGGCATACTAGCGAAACTACGGAAAAATTATCATTGCCAAAAAGTCTGGATAATTAGATCATTGGTACTTTATTTGGATCCGAATTTCATCTTAGAATTAGTAAAATTATTTTGGGAACCAGACTAACGTTACAAAAGCACCATAGACGCTTTAAACTGCACCTATTTGTTCACGTGAAGCTTTTGCATCATCAAACGGTTGATTATAGAATTGTTAAAAATGGCATCCAGAAAGTGATCTATGTTTAAGGGAAAAATAAGCTTCTAGAAAAGTGTTACTAATTAATTCAGAAGAATGAAAAGGAGAATTCAGTTTCTTGTGAATAACAGCTGTCAGTCTGAGTATGTCTCATCGTGGGAGATATACTTGCCATCGTTATGTGAAATGGAAAAGAAATTCCAAGAATTATGTCAAGTTGAGAAATAGCTACAAGCCCTTGAGCTGCATAGGGTTTGGAACTAGAGTTTGTGCAACTGTACTAGTGGTGAATAAAGGAAAACAATCCCAGTCATATGAACATTATCCATTTCCTTCATCCAAAGATCAATTAATTTGGTAAGTTCTGTTTGGCACGAGTGGTACTTTCTAAATGCAGATTGTACTTTATGAAATAGTACGTTTCAATTTTTTTGGACCTGAATGGCTACATGCTTTTTAAATACTTTTGACAATATAGATATAATTGATATTGGTATGTAATTCCCTGGATTCTTCTTTTCTCCTTTATCAAAGATAGGTGTAACCTTTGCACATTTCATTGTTTGTGGAAAATTACCACTCATTATACTTAAATTTATGATATGCGTTAGTGACATTGTTATTACTGGTGCAGCAATGTTAAGAATTTGTTACCCAATCCCATCCAAACCAGAGGTATACCTGGGAATAGGGTAATCTTACTACATGGGTTTGAAGATCACAAAGTCATTGTAGTACTGTTACCTGGGAATAAGGTAATCTTAATATATGGCAATAGAACATAATTAATTTTACAATATGTTCTCTACATTTGCTTCTGAGTACTGACCTTTCCACTGTGTGACAATCAAAACAAATCTAAAATATCTTCAAAGATGACTTCATAGTTAAGTTCTTGTCAAAGGTTGATCTGCTCTTTTTTTGAGAGGCAGGACTGTCCACAGAGCATCATGTAAACAGAACACAGAAATCACTTCAGCATCATCACAAAGGCCTTATTTCTCACTGTGCACTGTCGCTAAAATACACATAGACAACCACACCCTGGGCTCATATTATCAAGAATAAACAATGGCCTTTAAATCCCTACCAAGAATACATAAATAAAACTCTTCTATCACCACCAAAATGAGAGAGGACAAAATGTTCCAAAAATAGACTAGAACTATATTTGTGGGTACTCAACTGGAAGTACTAATTGTGACCTGATTCCAGATAGGCCCAATTTTGTAAGGCCAATTTTAATCAAACTTTTATATTTGCATGCCACACCTATTTCAGCTTTATACATGAAGTCGTTTTGAATTTCCTTGCAAACAAGACATGTGATGCCTGCCAGAAAGTGTGTAGTGCTGGTGTTCCACAGGGTACAAGTTTTTGTCCAAGTGCTCTTGAGAAACCAAAACTAAATTTGCTATATTTTCCATAATTATAGGACTTTTTCAATGCATTAAAACCCTAATTGTACTTCAAGATATGGCCTGTCTGAAAATGTTTAAATTTAAAAATATTGATAAATTAAATTTTAATGGAAATTTTAATAAACATTTGAATTGTAAAAACTAAATTTTATTTGAAAAATTAAATTATCATACAAGTTTTAAAACTCAGTTTGACAAATTTTAGACAGCAAGGTTTACTAATGATCGGTTTTTAAAACAAATGTTCCACATTTGTTGTGTCAGGTACTTAGGCAGTTGTTTGTAAAGCTACTCAGATTTAAAATTCTGATGGGATCACTATCATGTTTTATAGCAAAAATACATTCCATTTCATTGTCGATACTACAAAAGGCGACAATGGGATATTACAGTACAGTTTCTAAGAAGGCTATACCTTACTGAAAAATGGTGCTAATCTCTCTCATGAAGACCTAAGCCATGTCTTCGAGGTGCTATATATCAGTGTGGTGATATGAACTAATATTGGTCACTTATAACAGTACACTGCACATGTCCTTATGAAACCTTGCTATCAACACCAGGGTACCGGAGAGCTTCCAAGCTGATCCAATTCTAGCACTTTGTTCCAGATACCAGGCTAGACCTAAAAAGATACAACATGTTTCACTCAATTCATGAAAACATTAAGATATAGGTAAATAAATTTAAAATGTCTTAGATATGGTCATTTCAAAATAACATTACGGTTGTAAGCATGGGGAAAATATTAAACTTTACAGAGTGACATTCATAAATGTGAAGCAATGGCCATGTAATAAAGTGATAAATTCATCCTAATATATATATATATATATATATATATATATATATATATATATATATATATATATATATATATATATATATATATATATATAAGGTTTCGTGAAGCATATTTAATCATTTACAGGTTAAATAACTAATCAGGTAGACTATGTATCATAACGTTTAAGGCAATGTTGGGGCGGTAAGGTTTGATCGTTGGTGCAAACATTAGTACATACCATTATACAGGGAAGTCAAGCGACAATGTACTAAATTAAAATATGTTAATATAAGCAATCTTATTCATGAGGGAAATAACAATTTTGGGTATTGCAAGTGAATATAGCCAAATGTGGCCACACATATCAACTACAGGTACCAATAAATATTATATCATCAACTAAATGTGAAATTCTGATCCCAAAACTTGTAAACAAAGATGGAAATTTTCATGTGCTGGACATATACAATATACTTGTTAAGATCACAATTGTGCAAATATAATTCAAATAATCTGTTTGAACATTTATAGTGTATTTTTTGAGTGTTGGTTACTAATTATTAAGCTCATTGATTCAATGGAATGAGATATCAGCTGATGCTACAATACCGCACTCTGTCAAAGTACTAAATTTAAATATGTTACCATACATAGACATATTAATGATGAAAATAACATCTTGGGATACTTTCAGTGCACACAGCCAGAAATGTGCCTTATAGATTCACTATAGGTACAATGTCAGCCCTTATGGTGTAGTGAATGTGAAATTTTGATCCCAAACATGCTAAACTATATGGATATTTGTTCACGTGGGATATGTAACCATGTTAAGATCTATTGTGCTTAGTTTAGTTCAAATAATCTTTGTGAATATTCTTATGTAACCTTTACAGTGTCAGTTAACAAATATTATTAGTAACTAATAATGCTTAAAGCAAGATGGATAATTAGAAGTCCCATAACATCATATAGGCCACAATGCCTCACTACACCAATCAATATCTTAACCGAACTGAACAATAAAATGGAATGCATTTTGTGTTCAACTTACATCATTTTGCTATTTTCTTACATCCAAGGGTAAATTTACCTGGGGAAAGTATGATTTATCCCTTTGTCTTGTATTTCATTCTCGGACAGTTTAAAATAATTTAGTAGAGAACTTGAGACTGATCTAGTATAGCGTTTTAATCTTTGTTCTCTCACTAAATACCTTATATGTGTTTATAAACAATTACAGAAGGCTGTACAAACAGATGTGTTACTCAGGAAGTGACCCTATCATAAATACATACATTAACTGCTTGGACCCCTAATAAATAGTTTGAATTACCAATACAAAATATAGTTTTTTCTTCGTGTATTTTAAATGAAGGTCTCATTTTGACTTACAAAGATATTTTCTCTGACAAAATTTGACAAATATCCAACATTGGAGCATCTATATGGTGTGGGAATATATACATGCTGATATTTAATATCATACCACAAAAATATATATATATGCATTTTGGGGATTTTTATTTTTTTTTAAATTTCATTTAAATTTTTAAAATGTTAAATAATTTTTAATTTTTAATTTCGTTCTTATATTTTCAAAGTCAACATACATAACATATTCATAATTCATATGAGTATCATTAATAATACAGATTTTATACCAATTTAAACTTTCCTCAAATATTGCAC